>CM074200.1:16433494-16767657 GCA_037179385.1 Holothuria scabra
GCCTCTCTCCAATGAAAAGGGTTCCAAGGACATTGACCAATTTTCTTGCAAGTTACAGACTTGACCAAGTGCCATTTGACTAATGTTGTTGTTGTTTATTTCAACTGTACTACATACAAACGTACATTCATTATCATTATTATTATGATACATTACGTAATAATATTTACAAGAAACGTGGGTATGAAGTCAGTAGAAAAAGAAACCAGATGAAGCTTGCAAGCTTTTCTAGTCTGGACCTAATAACTGAGTTGTTCTTAATTGCTTACACAACTAGAATATATAAATACGGATATGACTCCTATAACATTTACAAGATTGCATATAAAGAATTGCTGCTAGTCTCATGGAAGAGATGACGCAACATTCATTTGCTCTTGAAAATTATTAATCCTTTTAGAAAACTTGACAGGCCAGGGAGAGAATATCTGCGTCACATTGCTGGACTTCAATAACAGACTTTCATAAACCCTTAAAAATTTAAACCACATTCGACTACAGGTATATTGTGATACTGGGAATACTCATTTCACTTTTCAGTTTGTTTCAGCTAATCTCTAGTATTCTTCCTGGGCTATGTCAACGCTTTTTTATGGTACAGAAGGGGCAATGCCTGATTTTTTTTTCATTAATTTAGCAGAGTCTTCCTGGGATTTTAATCGGTTTTGATTCATATTTGTTAAAAACCCCCTACTAGTTCAACAAAAAATTTTATTGAAAAATTTTAAGATTCTTCAAGTTAATTCAGTCTTTTCAAGGAATGTGTATGTATTCATATATTTACACATTCCTGTTTTTTAATAACCATAACTTTATTTATTTAATTAGTACCTCTGTGCCTTAAACCAACGGTGCTGTGCATGCTCGTAGGGAAAATTTTTATTAGGTTTCTTTCTTTCTTTCTTTGCATGTTATTTTAGTATCGCAGTATTTTCACAATATCCAGTTGATAATAATCTTCTACCTACTCAGCGGAATACCTGCAGAATAATATGATCTACCCGTACCCCGTGGTTCAGTTGAAAAAACTAAACAATTTTTAACTTTCAGTGGTTTAGTGTTCATCTAAATGTACTTCCACATGACATAACTTTAGTTATTTTGTTACTTTACTTAATACCGACTTAAGTTGGAGTATTCAGAGGCAGCAGTGCTAAAAGACCAATAATGCATACTTAATTATTGTGTCTGCCCTCTGACTCCACTGGTTTGAGGTATGTCTGCTAAGATTTGACCGTGAGATAATGATCATATATGTCAGTGTGATCATCAATCAACAACAACCTGATGAGAAAGACAACTTATTGAAAATCACCAACATATCATGTAAGCATACACTGTTAATTCAAAACAACAACAAGTTTAGTTTGATGATAAAGTAATAACTTGTGTTAAATATAATCCTTCACTGATGCTACCAATGACCTAAACAGAATTTGCATAACTGTAACTAAGCGTAATATTTCATGATTTTCTGGTCTTTTCCAACGTATAGGCCTATAATATTGCAATGTGCACATAGGTTAGTTGTCTACGTGTATCGTCATCCTGATTAGTCTCGAAAAATAAGCTTTTGTTTAACTTAAAATTGGTTCATTTGCCTGTGAAAAGTTAGATATCTCCCCTCAAAGCAAGCCCTTCTTATTCGTCAGTCCTTATAAACTATTTTTTTTCAGGCACTACGTATAATTCTTGTGTTATTAAAAAGTAGACATTATTTTATTTGTTAAGTATATATGGTTATATTTGTATAATTTAATACGTTAGTTTTCTCAGGATGCATTTCCATGTAATAGCTTAAAGGGCAAAAACAGTCAGCCCAAACTTATTTAAGAACAAACAGCTGAATCTCATTGTTTTCTTATTTCTCTTCCAAGAATCTTTCGTATTTCTCAACAATTGCATATTGAAGATAAATGAAGCAGTCCTATGCAATTTCACAATTGAGAAGGAACATACACTTATTCAACTTGGGATGACTGGAGTTCCCTTTATGTTCACATTTATACATCAGACAGAGATCAAATTATTCCTGTGTTTAACAATCATATTTCAAATCGTACATTCAACCGTATGAAAAAATTATCCTCACAGAATTGTTATCAGATGTGTTAACAAATTGTTTTGCCCTTTCTAATGGTCTTCCTTTTACTTTGCTCTCTCTAGAAGTCAGAAGCTGGTAATGGATCTTCCAAATATTTTAGTATTCACTCAATGGGAGAAGGCTTCCAAATTTTTAAAATTGCTTTTAGGGTTACCACTTTTGGGCAAATTGTTGCTTGAAGTTAATTGCTTTGTTCTTTATATTGCTTACCATAGAAAATATTTTTTATACGTTTGGAAATATATTTTGTGAAAATATAAATTTTTGTCTTTCCAGCAATATTTCAGCATGTTTTTCTTGTTATAAAGGCAAGAACGCTGCTTTGGACCACGTTCAACACGAACGGAATGTAAACATGACGATATTATAATTCTGTACCAGCAGTCACAGACGTTCCACTCGTAACATATCCCATTAGGTTGTATACACTAGTGTATGTTATATACTGTGTAGAATTGCACGCTTGATGCCTGAACAGTGCATCGATTTGCCGTGGATCACATCAAGCAACAATATTGCATGCATTTTACCGCCTCTGAACTCCTCTAAAGGGGAAATCACACATTTTTCCTATACAAGCTGGAAGAAGTTCAAACATTGCCTGGCCTCATGGAAAAATTTGGAGTGTTATGAAGGTTGCAAAAAGACGCTGCAGCAATTGAATACTAACTCAACCAGTGAGCAGATTTACCCATTATTGCAACATACTCAGGGTACCACAGAGGATGTTTTGCGTTTTACAAACAAGAGTAAAATTCAACGAGCAGTGGAAAGAAAGACAAGGACACAAGCTCTGAATTTGGGTAATTTGACATTTCCTTTTCAAATGCACCTGATGAGTAATCTACAAATTACTAACCTAAAGTGCAGGCTGTGGCTGCAATAATTGCAGAAGGCATAGGCCTAATCACATATCATCATAGTCCAAATTATACGACTTAGGAAATTGGATACCCCTTTTTAGGCTTAGTTGGCTAGGTGCACCAGTATGTCAGGTTCATAATGGTGCATTTCTTACTACCACTGTCTAATGGGCTGCACTAGAGTAGATGGAATTGTCTTGCGAGTAGTCATTCTGGATATGATTAGCCTACATTTCTCGCTCTCAGTGAAAGTGTCATTCAGGAGTTACATTGTCACTTGTCAGTTCATTAGCATATTTGTAGTGGTGGTCTTTGCATCGTCATGCATTTAGGCAGCCAAACAGCGTGAAGCTGTATGCATGGGCATTGGATGACATTGGTGACTTTTACTATCACACAATGAAAACTTTACGGGCAAAATGTCTAAAGCAAGCAAACACTGAAATAAGTGTGCCACCGGGTGTTTTTGGAGATACACTGTTTCAGAAAACCCACGCAACTGTAGATTGCTTTTTCGGGTGTTAAGCTATGAAACACGACTCGAATTTAAGTGTCTCCTTAGGTTCTCTTTGGTCTGGCGGCAGAACACCCCCCTCTCATGTGAAAGACCTGGGTTCTATTCCCATGTCGAGTCATACCAAATACTCTAAAAATGGAACCTTCTTCCATCGTGCGCTATGCTACGCATAAAGCAATAGGGTAGGAAAAACAAGCCAGTGAGACACATCCGGAAAAAGGCGGTGGCCAGCTCGACTTGAACCAATTGGTTTGAAACTGGGCTGTAAAAACTCTCTCTAACCAACTAAGTCCTAAGGCTCTTCAAGATACGTTAAAGGGATTGAAACTGAATTCTTACTCTCGAAATATATCTTACAGGAGGCTTGCAGTATGTTTGGACTACACGGTCAAATAACCAATCACAGCCTTGGTCATGTGTGGTACTGTATTGCACTGAATTAGAAAAAAGGATGGCTTCATTAGTGGTGAAAACCCTTAGTCTGGTGGGAGGGTGGTAGGTCCTGTACTAAAATTTCATTATGCACAGGTTAATATTCTAAAAAGGAGGGGGTGGATTTTTGTCAAAGGTACCCTACCCTTCTTCTCCTCTTCGGTTGTGGACTTCAGTACAGTTTGACAATACTGACTGTGCAGCATAGCAGGTTCCTAGATAAATCTCATAATTATATGCATTGATACACAAATGTATCCTGCTGAGTAATTTTCATTGTTTTTTTTTTTTTTTAGCTTTAAAACAAACATGTGTACTAACAGTAACTACAGTTTTGTTTTTTCTAGAACATGGCTTCAAATGTGTACAGTACTGTAGGTTGTACCACAGGAACTCAGACTTTACAAGATAACATCTTTCCTCCTTTTTAGCTGAACAGTTTTCTCTTTTATTCCTTTAGACTCGTTTTCTCTTCCATACTGTTTCCAGTACAGTAAACGAAGGGGGTCGGATTTTTGTCAAAGGTACCCTACACTTCTGCTCCTCTTCGGTTGTTGACTTCAATACAGTTTGACAATACTGACTGTGCAGCAGAGCAGCTTCCTAGATAAATCTCATAATTATATGTATTGATACACAAATGTATCCTACTGAGTAGTTTTCTTTTTTTTTTTCTGCTTTAAAACAAACATGTGTACTTACAGTAGCTGCAGTCTATAATTTTTCTAGAACATGGCTCCAAATGTGTACACTGTCCAAATGTCCAAATGTGTAGGCTGTACCACAGATACTCGGACTTTACAAGATAACATCTTTCCTCCTTTTTTTTTTTTTTGCTGAACAGTGTTCTCTTTTATTCCTCTAGACTCATTTTCTTTTGCATACTGTTTTCAGTACACTAAAAGGAGGGGGTTGGATTTTTGTCAAAGGTACCCTACCCTTCTGCTCCATTTCGGTTGTGGACTTCAATACAGTTTGACAATACTGACTGTGCAGCAGAGCAGCTTCCTAGATAAATCTCATAATTATATGTATTGATACACAAAAGTATCCTTTTGAGTGATTTTCATTGTTTTTTTTTTCTTTAAAACAGACATGTGTACTTATAGAAGCTTAGTTTTTTTAGAGCATGGCTCCAAATGTGTACAGTACTGTAGGTTGTACCACAGATACTCAGACTTTACAAGATAACATTCATCCTCCTTTTTTGCTGAACAGTTTTCTCTTTTATTCCTTTAGACTCATTTTGTTTTCCATACTGTTTTCAGTACACTATGGTGCAGTACTGCATGAGTAATTGCAGTTTTATTTCATGTTACATGTTAGCCTACTACGTGTTGTTGGGTGTGTTTGACCTTTTTTCGGACATGTTCTGCTATGGGTTGGTCATGGTACCATCGGCTGAGACCAATTCTGACCAAGTCATAACTTGCCTTAACTGAAGCCTTAGCTTGAAAATTGACTCTTACACACTTCCTCCTTTGTTTCTTTCTTTTTTTTCAAACAGAGCCTAAGAGGCTGATACACCACAAGGAAGTAAAACAACAGGTACATCTGGAGAAGCAAGAGGGGAGCCACAAATAAAGAAGGCTCGTTCGTCACGCTCTACTGTGAAATAACTAGTAAGAAGTTGTCATGTACTTCCTATCCAGTGCATTATTTGCAAGGAAGACAAATTTATAGTTGAAGGGTTTAGCAGAAAAAATTTGAAGGAAAAACTTCAATGTGAAACAACAACAGCAGGGCTTCTGATGAAGGCTGCAACAGTAAAGAATGATGAAGAACTTCTACTACAGTAGACATCAGACACAAAGATCATGTCATTTAACTCTTTGGGGAGCAATTTGTCTTTCAACTGAGAGTCCTGTTATTAAGAATGCTATGTCATGGTATTGAGGTACGTCACATTTAAACTTTTCAGGTTTTCACATGATTTCCGATTTCTCTGTGAAATCCTACTTCATCGTGAATGTTAGTCTCATCTGCCTTTTGTTTTACTCATCAGATATTGGCCAAATGGCTCAAGAAAATTATTGGGATAAATTGCCAAAGAAATCTGCCATCATTGTTAAGTTTGTAAGGATTAAATCTGAAAAATCGTAGTTTTGGTTCGCATTTGGTTTGCAGAATTCCACTTTCCTTCTCATAGATTGAAAAATTTTTAGACTACTTTTCAGCTGGATCAACTTGTAAGCAAAATTAAATTTAGGTGGAAATGAAATTCATAGTGTATTCTACTTTTGAATATTACAAATTATAATTTTACTTTCATTTCAAATAACTTGTATCCCTCTTCTTTTTCAGATGTGATACCAAACAATTATTTGTTTCCTGATAGGGTTGACTTCCAGCTGCTATAACACTGTGAGGTATTATGTACTGTTACAGATTGCAGAAGTGTATTTCACTTGCATTTATATGATGCTGCGACCTGACTAAGTAGTTCTACCAGTGTGAACTAGTGCAAGATCCAGTAAGCAATTTTAAATTGATGCTTTCATCTGTACCCTGCTTGCTGTATATCAGTACACCTGGAAATCTGTTGAAAAGGTCCCGTGATATTTTTCATGGAGAACTCCCATGCCTCTCCCCTGCATGTGAGAAATTCTTGTGAGTTCCTCGATCCTGCCGTGAGCATCCACCATCTACAATAAAGTCACATTCTTCTACAGGAAGTACTAATATTTGTTTAAATAATGATTTACTCCCAAACTATAAACATGGAGACATCCCTCAGCAGCACTTGTTGAGCTTGAAAATGGCCGGGGAGCAGCTGACTGGGGTTTATGAAGAAGTTAGGAGGCTGACTGGTTGCAGATGTGTTCTTTGTCATGCTTTTTGTGAGAAACATCTTCTCTCTGATTTAAATATCTGTGTGGAGTTGCAAATGTTGAATAATGCTGGATTTGTTGATTAGTGTTCACCAATGTTTTTCTTAATGGGGGAATCCAATAGGGGTAACTCAGATATAATCAACCTGATTATGTGATGTTATAATATTTAATAAAACTGCAAAGCCTTTCAAAAGAGGTCTTAAACCTGTACAAAACAGGTACAGTATGAATGAAAACTGTTTTGAATTTTGTGCTAGCAAACAACATGTGATTTTGTGAACATACTCATCCTATTTGTTATTTTTTTTTTCAAATTCACTAAGCATTTACTTTTGTTCTCATTTTGACCAATGTGAATTAGGTTCTCACTTTGTATTGGAACTGCCATGACAGTCAACAGGTGAGGGAGCAAGCAGAGCGGTGGTTGGATGCGTCCCACACAGTTTTCACATTATCCCTCTTGCTTGCCTAAAATCCTACCTGCAACAGTGTGTATTGTATAGCCGATTCAATGTACAGTACTGAAAGTGGTGGAAACAGCTGTTTGATGGATATTAAGATTGTGGGAAAATGTGTCAGATAACATTGCAGATCATCAAAGTTGAAATTTTTCCAGTATAATTTTATGTGGGCTCCAGATCCCTTCTTTCTTTAGGTTTGCCTTTCAAACTTGATATAATTTGGTCAGGGTTCATCCTCCCTCTCCCTACTTTTGCCACTTTTGAAAAGGTTGATGCTTTTGGAACCTGTGTGTGAACTATTTTTACTGTGAAAAAATGTCAGTAGCAACCAAGTTTTCTATTTTTGGACACAGGCTTTCTCATTATTTTGAGTGATTTGCCCTGAAAAACTGTTAACATGTTTAAAGTATTGTCTAAAGAGTTATTTAGAACAGTTCTAAGTTTTCATTTGTGTTAATCCTTTAGTAAATATGGTTGCTATGAGAAGTTGTCATTGAAAACCAAATAAGGTGTTTTTGTGAAAATGCTGATTGCTTGGGATCAATTTTCTGGAATAGTTATGAACATGAATCGTCTTTTTCCTAAAAAGTGTCTGTTGAAGTGTTGAAGTTTTTGTTGTGCTTTCTTCGTCGTTTGAACTACCGTTGCTAGGGAAAATTCACCTTAGTAACCAAACTGTTTTATGAACATACTCTTTGTGGTTATATCTCCAGAAAAGTTATCACCATGTATTCTTTTTTTCACTCAAGAGTGTGTTTACACAGTCAGAAGTTTATATTTTGTCTTTAAACTGTGCTCAAAGTACCGTAGCTACGGGAATTTTTCCTTGGCAACCAAACAATGTGTTTTGTGGACATATTGACGAATTATCACCAAAAACGATTGCCATGAATTCCTTTTGTTCCGAAGAGTCTGATATTGCAGTCAGAAGTTTTTGTTTTGTCTTTAATCTGTGATTTAGCTACCGTTGCTACGGAAATCTTCCTTAGCAACCAAGTAGGACTTTTTCTTGAGAATACTCGTAAATGCCCAACTTTTGCAAGTGGGAACATGTAAATTATGTTTCAGGGCATCACTTTTAATGTATCTATGCAATTTTTAAGTACTTCATTGGGGGGACTACGGAAGTCAAGAAATAAGCCTCTTTTTGAGCTTCGGCCCCAACGTCTATTCCAGTGTAACTTATTTTGCAGCCCTCAGAAAGTTAAAAGAAGAACTAAATTTTAATAAGTAATATAGTATCAGACTTTAATAATCATTCATAATGGCTCGCACTTACTCTAAACATCAAACAAAATTATCACTGAGTGGAAATATTACCAATTTTCATCATGACTCCCTTTTAAGACATTAACAAGTTTAAGTTTTTTAACTAAACCTTCCGAATGCGTGTAAAATGATCTATCAGGTAGTCCATGAGTTCTTACAGGACCGTGATTCAAAATATCCAAAATACAATAACCACATCTCGAACTAACCATTTTTACGACAGAATGTCAACTCCTTTTTAGTGAATAAACATAAATATTAAGTAGAGCAGTTAATCATTTCACAATATTATGTCACAAGAAAAAAAGGAACCACTTGTTTCTCTTCTAACTCCTCTCTAGTTGCAAAATACAACAAATTAATTGCTTGGGTAACCATTCGCTCAATATTTTCGTCCGGAAATATTGTGCAAGATACTTTGGAAGAAAATAAAATAGGAAAAAATTGTGACGATGGCTGTTGTTTCAAAATAAAATAAACTGCCAAGACTAGAAGCAATATATCTATTTCCCTGAAAAAACAAGCCCCCCCCCCCTTTTTTTTTATCATGTTATGTGTAGTAGCAAGTTTAACTACCCCACCCTTCCCCATGTCAAGATTTTCCTCCAAAGACCATCATGATTTGCTTGGAAGGAGGTTTCTTGCTGGTTATATTTCTAAACCGTGTAAGCTGAATCGCTGTATTGGCTTCAGGCAGTGAACAATAGTGCTATGAAGCTCTTCAGTAACATTCCAACGTTTAGGAAGTCAACGGACCATAGTATGCACCAACACTAAAATGCACGATCCTTCACCAATTTTACCAAGGTTACGTCTGCATGACTCAGTAGGTATTGCCTTTCGGGAAACTAAAAATTACAAATCCAACAATTACAGCTTACAGATGTTCCTCAAGGAAGACTTTCTGTTAACTTAAAGCAATGTACAATTCCCCCCTTTGACCTGTCCACTGTTTCTACAAAAGATAAAGATTAGCAGTTTAGTCAGAAATTAACCAAGCAGAAAATTGGGCTGTGACGTGAGAATGAAAGCTAAAGACTGCCTCCCTGAATACAGTCAGAGACATATGATCCACATATTACTTCCACCGGCAGATATTAGTTTAAAGCAGTGTAGCAGGTTCTCATGAAGAAGTAGAAATTTGAGGCTAATAGAATTTTAATTTAACAAAATGGACTCCACGGCAACATCTTGACCCTTGGACAAAAATTTTCTGCACACAATGAAGTTCCCAGCAATCGAGTGACATTATAAACAAGCAAAATTGCATAAGAAAACTGAAGTGCCCACTTGGGACCTTCGATTAAAAGCTCTAACATACTATGCACAGATCACTAAGCAAGCATCGTTATTGCAGACTGTAAACTATCTTAACAACAAGAAGAGGGAAGGCTTAAACAACTCTCTGTTTTCTAATACAATTGACCTCATGACGACATTTTTGGCCTTGGACTAACACATCGTGTACACAATGGAGGTACCAACAACTGAATGTAATTTTGAAAGAACGTCAGAGTTGTGCAAGACATTTTGCAGGAGGTAGAGAAATCTGCAGAATTTTATACAAAATGGCCAAAGGGACCACATTGGACCTTGGACCAAACCTATCAGAATACTATACACAAACCATAAAGCCAAAAAGGCTTAGTGATTCCTTGCCATTAAATACCTTACCTGCTTTCAAATTGACAGTGCTTGATAGATTTTTCTTGACATTTTAGGCACAGAATTTTCGCAATTTTACCCCTGGTGACCTCAAATGACCTTTGAACTCTACCAAAAACAATAGGCTTCTTTCTCTCAACATGACAAATCTTTAAACCAAATAAGAAAAGTATCTGTTACTCTTATCTGGAGATATTGTGTTTACAAGCCATTTTCGAAGTTTTCGCAATTTTACCGCTGGTGACCTCAAATGACCTTTGACCTCTGCCAAAAGCAGTAGGCTTCTTTCACTCAACATGAAAAATCTATACATCAAGTATGAAAATTGTCGGGCAATCCTATCTGAAGATATCATGTTTACAAGCCATTTTGGGGGTTTTCACATTTTTATCGCTGATGACCTCAAATTACCTTTGACGTCAGGCAAAAACAATAGAATTCTTCCTCTCAACATGACAAAGCTATATACCAAGCATGAGCAGTGTCGGTCACTCCTATCTGAAGAAATCATGTTTAAAAGCCATTTTCGGGATTTTCCCAATTTTACCGCTGGTGACCTCAAATGAACTTTAAATTCTACCAAAAGCAATGGGCTTCTTTCTCTCGACATTACATATCTATATACCAAATATGAAGAGTATCTGTCACTCCTTTTTGAAGATATCCTGTTTACAAGCCATTTTCAGTGTTTTCGCAATTTTACCGCTGATGACCTCAAATGACCTTTGACCTCTACCAAAAACAATAGGGTTCTTCCTCTCAACATGACAAATCTATATACCAAGCATGAGAAGTGTCGGTCACTTCTATCTGAAAATATCGTGTTTACAAGCCATTTTCGAAGTTTTCGCAATTTTACTGCTATTAACCTCAAATGACCTTTGACCTCTACCAAAAACAATAGGCTTCTCTCTCTCAACATGAAAAATCTATATACCAAATATGAAGAGTGTTGTTCTCTCCTAACTGAAGATATCATGTTTACAAGCCATTTTCAGTGTTTTCACAATTTTACCGCTGTTGACCTCAAATTACCTTTGACCTCCACCAAAAACAATAGGCTTCTTCCTCTCAACATGACAAATCTATATACCAAGTATAAAAATTGTCGGGCAATCCTGTCTGAAGATATCGTGTTAACAAGCCATTTTCGGCGTTTTTGCAATTTTACCGCTGTTGACCTCAAATGACCTTTGACCTCTACCAAAAACAATAGGGTTGTTCCTCTCAACATGATAAATCTATATACCAAGTATGAAAAGTGTCGGTCACTCCTATCTGAAGATATCGTGTTTACAAGCTATTTTTGAAATTGTCGCAATTTTACCGCTGGTGACCTCAAATGACCTTTGACCTCTACCAAAAACAATAGGGTTCTTCCTCTCAACATGATAAATCTATATACCAAATATGAAAAGTGTCGGACATTCCTATCAAAGATATCGTGTTTACAAGCAAGTGTCACACACGCACACATACACACACACACACATACACACAACTAACCAAGCACCATTATTACAGACTTTCAACTCTTTCAACAACCCTTCGGGGGAAAGGTCAAGCATTTTGCAATATTTTCGACCTTGGATCCAAATTCCTTGAACATTCTGAAAGAACCAATAGCAGAGTATCATTATGACAAAACGCCAGCATAGTACAACAAAATCTGAAGCAGGTCATGAATTTTGCAGAATTCCATAAAATGTGCCAAGAGTCTTTATGGAACCCTGAACCACATCCTGATTACCATTTATTACTCACTACCCAAAGAGTATTGTGTCACCGATTTAAACAAACCCATAGCAGCATGTGGAACGAAAGTAGTTTTGAACAATTGTCAACAGACTGCCAGAAACACTGAATAAAAGACGTCCGATCACATCAGCTCATACCAGCTTAGCGGGTATGAGCTAACAAAAGGGAGTTTGTTTTCTACCTTTTATTTTACAGGCATCTTTTTACAGTTTACACTGTAAAAAAAGCTCAAAATCTCTGTAAATTCACAGAACAAAGAAACACAAACATTACAAAAAGGTCTGATTGTAAGTTTCCAGAACTTTTCTGTAATTCTTATCGATCCGTTACTTTATTGTTTTGTAAATCTTCCTTAATTTTTTCACAGTGTAACCTTTCCAGCCTCTTCCTGTTGTTTAAGTCTAGGTAGCCATAAGACTCGACTAACATCTTATTTATCAGCGTTTTAGCTCAACGTGGCCAATAGTTTCGACTTGATAAGGGGTTAGCACTGACTTACTCCGGATAAATGACGACAGAGACCGCAGGAGGGGGGGGGGGTTGAGGGTATCTAACTACCCCGTCAAACACAACAGAAAACTATGAAACTTGCTAGACTGTCTTCGCAAGTTATCATAAAACCAGTCTGAGGCGAAAGTGTTGCAAAGAGGGAAATGTAAGGCCAACCTTTCTAAGCGTTCGACGAATGGTCACAAATTTGTCCCGAAGTGTTCCCGCAGCCATCCATCTATTACCAAGTACCCACGTTTATAAGGGAAATATACTTTCCCGCATATGTTCGTTGATAAATTACTCAAGCTTTCCTGAAGACGGTCAATCCCGCTTTGTTTATGCTACGAATCTGTTTGCAGTACACATATAGTCAGGCAGTCATCTTTAAAAGCGTGATGGTAGCTAGCATGCAACACTGCGATGCAAGATCCAAGACAATGTTACTCTTCGGGCGTGCCCAAATGTTAGATGTGGTGAAAGTGTGTACTACTACATATAATTCATGGATAAGAGAACAAAGACACTGTTTTCTGTATAGCATTTTTAGTGAAGATAGAAGGAAGGTTCCGTACACCTTTTATTTTGGAAATAATATTTTTTTTCTCTCTTTCGAGTGGCATTTCAACATATTGTCACCTTAAAGACAGAAAATGCGCAGTTTGAAACTTCGAAAGTGAGCCCTCACTCCTACAGTTTTCTCAAAAAGCTTATGACGAATACTCTAGGCAAACTTCACTCCCTGAGAATCGCTTTCTACTAAGCCAATTTTCTTTTGAATATTTAATTTTCTATTTTTCTTCAATTGCCAAAATGTACTCAATTACATACCACTATGGATAAGAACTATTGACATTTATAAGGGGGTCACAAATGTGAGGTCCGCTTCCCAACTGTTAGTCAAGGAAGGGTATGCGGTGCGCTATCTGACGTATTAAGGGTAGTCGCCGAACCTTGTACATTTGAAAGGAAGGCCCGAAATCATCAAACGTGATTTCATCGAAATGCCTGGGAGGTATTTTTCAACCCGATATCTTTGCCGGGGCTGATTTTTTGTCTTGTGGTCGTTGTGACCAGACTAGACCGGTTTCTGTTGCTTCGGTCCAACTTCATCAGTAATAAACCGTAATGGAATCGGTTTATCTTATAATAGGACAATAGAAATATCAAACGAAATACCCTCTTGTGAAGCCAGTTGAGTTTTGCTTTAGTTAGCACAACTTTCACTCGATCACTGAGGCTTATTCACAGCCGTGAAGAGATCTTGGGGAAGTACATATTATGTGGAAGTGAACAAATTATCATTCTGAGGCAAGTTTTATTATAAAAAAGTTAGCATAAGTGGCATGGACTGTGACAATTCCAGGCAAGGTCGCCTTACTACCTGTTGCGTTTAAGGGATTTTAGTGTAACACCTGGCATTCCCTTTCCAGCTAGTTAGGTTTAAGTGAGGAACGTGTTAACGGATACAATCGTTTCTTTCTAGGCTACACTGTCAAGGTAATTCCCTTAACAATAGGTGTGGGGTTTAGAGAGGCGTTCTCAAAATACCTGTTTACTTTCGAAGTTTAAGTAAGGTTAAGCGTCTTTCTTTAGAAGCTTTTGCATGCGTAATTAGCATGGCTCTAGGAGCGACTGTTCTCTTTTAAGGCATTACCTTAATATGAACCTTATAATTTAGACTTTTACATTGATCTTTGTTTCATCTTAGAAGTTATTTTTGATGTATTTGGGGAAAACTTTCGCCGTCAAAAAGGTTATAAGAGATTTGTGAGTACGTATAGTCTTATCTTTCTTTAAAGGTATGAGGACTGACATACGTTAATACACAAGCGTGCAAATTAGAGCTAGCTAAAGAAAGGAAAGCATAACTAAACTAAGCATATGAAAGATTCCCCCGGTAATGGTTAATGTATTTATTATTGGTGATGGACGAGTTCAAAAAGCACCCTGAAATTGAGGAACTGCAAGTGTGTCAATCTAATGCCGGTTTGTCTAGTTTTGTTTGTTTGTTTGTTTGTTTTTTGTACAGTAAAGTCCCTGAGCGTCGATTGGGGACAATTACCCCATTCTTGAGTAAAGATTGACGCCCATGACATAGGCTTCTACGAAGCTTTTCATGACATTCGATGACTCCACAGACTGAGTATGAAGGTGGAGCAGAAGTTCTAAAACTGCAGATGTTTTGCAACTGTTTTGTGCTTTTACCCATAATACATACAGGCGTATACAATAGGTTGCAGGGGGAAACTGCTCGCAAATTCCTAAAAGATTTAAAATTGGGACAGGTATCTGGGAAAAAATCGGGAGGACATTTGAGTAATTGAGTTTTGAAAATTGACATGAATTTATGTACACAAAAAACTATTAAGCGTGCCCGAATTTTTTTTTTTTTTAAAAAGTAGGAAGACATCATAGTCGCAACACGTTCGGGCTTTAAAAAAGACTTTTATTCGTGATCTTTATTTCAAAGTCTTGCTCAACACTATGCCAAATTGGTAAATATGCAAAAATCTTGGGAAAATTTGCCTGAAAAATGTAATTTCATAGTCCTGAACATTTTCATCAAAAATAAAAAAGATAGAGTCACATTCGGGAAGCCCTGCTTAAAAGAGTCACGATCATTCCGACTCGGCCTCTTTTCAAATCTTGCACAAGCAATTCCTGAAATGTTTGATTGTCTGAATTCTGTTAAAACTGCCTGGAAAACAAAAACACGCTACATCCAAAGTTGAAATCTCATGGCAAATAAATAAGATGATACAAAGATTTCCGGCACATTCGGGTTGCCTATTGAAATTTTTTTCTCAGCTCCACTTCATAAAACTTTTCCCTTGTTATGTGGGGCTATATGAGACTGAGTACAAAGAAAATAATTTGTTTCAGTGAAAGAAGTACTCGCAGACTTAAATTTCCATAACTTCATTTTTACAGCTAACATGAAAATTTCGAATAGAACAGGCATGAACTCGCATCCGCCGATGAATGAGTCAGATCAATGCAATGTTTAATAGCATACAGGCATACAGTGCATATAAGACTCGTTATTCCATACTCATGTCACCGAGAAGTGCTACGTCATGAATGCCATGGAACCTGTATTTCTTTTTCCCCTGCCTCGCGTATGTAGCATAGTATTCAAAGGGGGATGCCTCTGTGGCCGAATCCCCCATAATACCAACATTGTCTAAATAATATTGCACCATTTTGAATAGGATACGGTGACCATAGAAAAAACATTTTTCTACAAAGGAAACCTGTCCCTTTAGATACTTCCCAAATTACTCCCATGACACAATCTAAGCTATGCTTCTACCTCAGTGAAGAGAAGTGTTTATCTTGGCAGTGAAAGATTAGCTGGGACGCTAACTGTATCGTTTCACGGAATCAGAGATTTTGGTAAAAAGTGTTCAGTAACATTAACACTCACCTAAACCCTTTATCTTGACCTTGGCTTTGACTTGAGGTTAACGTTGACTTTGATGTTGATTTAAACATTAACGTTAACATCAGCTTTATTTATTTTTTCACCTCCATGTATAAGGCATGTACCATTTCTCTGTGAGAGACAACCCACCCCCAGTAAAGCCACATGAGAAAATTCCTCCTATTAAAAATGCATGATGAAATTTTCCTTCCTACGTTCTGTTACATCATCCTTCTCTGCCTGATTACATCTTATTGTACTGCATATACTCTTGATATAGTCAGGTTTCACATCTCGTAATCCACCCTGTGGGCCGATTGTAAAATATGCCCATGGTATTCCCTGCCTGTCGCAAGCGGTGACTAAATGGGAGGAATTGATCAGTATTTGAACGGTATGGCACTTTATAACGCATTCGTATTGGTGTGTCGTTAAATCTTATCTAAGTAACTAACTAACACATCTCGTTAACTGATTGACAGTAACGAATGTATTAAACACAAAAAATAGGGCCTACGAAGCGTTTGGGGTTAGCTATCAAGCCAGTCAAGCAAGTGTTATTTGTTTTTCGCGCAGTGTGACCACAATGAAGCATAGATTATTTGAGGGCACAAATCATGTAACAAGCCCGGATACAAGTCACACCCCACACCGCCTTTGATCTAGCTACTGGACTGTGCATGTTGAATTATCAAGAAGCAACGTCACAGTATGTGGGCGGAGCGTCATGAACTGGCCGTTCTTTTCACCATAGAAAACCTAAATTACCAACTGACCTTGAGATTTCTATGTAGTTTTCACATAATTGTAGAGAAAGAAGTGCCTATTTGATATCTGCGTCTCAAATATCAATAATTTGACAGATTGGTCTGGAAATAATTAATTCTAATACCGCATTTTTAATTCCATCATCGTGCATAGTTAGACTATATTTGAACCGCGATTTTCACACTTCGAGATTCATTTTGGTAACTCACCTAGCCACTGAATTCAGATCTGTTCTAGTCACATTAAACGTGCCAGTGGATATACAAATAAACTCTTACGAAACGTTTGCACGTGGAAACCCGGTGTCTTAAGTTTTACCGCAAGAACACGTCACTGCACTGCTTGGTTCGGAAATCAAGGTCAAAAAAATGTCAGCCGTTTAAGGGGAAGGATTCCCTAATGCCTTATAAAACTTGTGAAGTTTCGCTGGCAACTTATAATCTTTTGTGACCATTCCCATGCAAATTTTTAACGAAAGGAGTTGAAGCATTTTCATGACTTCGATTGACGTTCGCAAAGACCTCTATGCTCTCTGGGCGCATATGGTATCTAGCATCCTTAGTACTCCCTCCCACACAACATTTCTCCAAGTAACACCCCTTTAGATAATGTCTTTACCGATGAATAATCCTTGAGAGCAAACTTTGGTCGGTCTTGGACCCCAATTCATCATGTAGGATTGACTCCATTAAGGAAAACAAACAATTACAATAACGTCATATGTTGTCGATGTGCAACCCGCAGAATCGGGGGCGAATCGAACATCTTACACTTAGCTCAAAATTTGTTGGTCGCCGCATGAAAATTTCGATGTGTCGACAACCGCCAGCTCGTTGGCTTTGAATTATACCTCTGACCATGAAGTTTAAACGGGGGAGTGTCAAAATACGTGTGTTTGTTATATTTCCACTATAATTAGGCTATTTGTGAAGCTTACCAATATTTTCCCAATTTGTTTACTATATATCCCTTCTGAATGCCAAACATTACAAATTGATGTTATTAAAACAAATGCGCAAAAGAGGACATAAAATTGTACTGGCTGGTTCATAGGCTATTTCCCTTGTTGGTTTCCGTTGGCCTCAGTCAGTTGCGTTGTGTATATAATTCTGAACATGAAAGAAAAATATATAGATAGTAGATCATCTTTCATAAGTTTCCATAGCAACAACCCGTGTAACACAGTGACCTTTTAACACGGTTTCACATAATTGCACACGATCTAACTCACTGGCGATCCATCTCTAGAGTGTCCGTTTTATTATAAGGTATACATCACTTAAGGAATTTAATGTATGCTTGTCTCAAGCATACATGTTTGCTGTGCCGTGCGATATTTTACGAAAATTTGAGATCACTCTTCTATGGGACCAAAGAATAAACAGCAATGTTTGGTCCAGCTCTCTTTGCCGACATTTTTATGTTAGGCCAACAACGTCAGTGTATTCCGAGAAAGTCTATTTTGATGTATGTGTTAGATTGGAATGTGTATAGGCCTAGAGGTAAAGTTGTGTGTACAATAGTCAAGTTTCAGAACACAAGTGTCGCAACGTGTTGCCAAAACACCTTGTGTAAGAAAATGTTGCCAGTGGGCATAGAACAGACACAAGGGGCAACTTGTGTCGCAACATGTATCGCACCTTGTGTCCAATAATTCAGGTTTCAGGTTTTTGGCAACTTGTGTCTATGCTTTCACCTATCAAAAATCATATTTAAATCAGCTGACCCACCACCTGATTATGATCTTGCTTCCTTAACGTGTGGCTGGCCTCATTAGATTTCTATAATACATGAAACGAGAAAATTGATGGCTCAGCCAAAGCGACATTTTCCATACTTCCATTGCAACGAACCGTGCAGAGTAAAGTAAACACAGAGCCAATCCGCAAAGCGTCAGCTCCAACGGTTTCCTCAAAGATAACACAATAAAGTCCTATGAAAATAAACGACGGGTAGGATTCAAGTGAGTGAATTAATGGGAGCTATTTGAAAAGGGGAGAACTCTGACTGGAAGTATTTTTCCTGGGAAAAAATGACCGCGGAGGGGATTTTTCCAGTTAACGGATCGAAAGTACTGTGGATTTGGTTAAATGAATCTCCTTCTCTTGGTGTAATGGAGTGGTGTACCTCCCAGCTTATTTTAAAACTAATATTTGCTCACAGCTACAAAAAGTTACACCCAACTTTTGAATTAAAAATTCTTTACGATAAAAGCTTTCCTTTAAAGCCACTTTTCTTAAAATTAGCTGTTGTGCCAGCTGGAGGTTAGCGCCGCGGCCGCTCCATGGGGACAATCTCCCAGTCAATGTCGTTTCTGACCCCACTCGACCAAGTATATCGATTCTGCTTAAATATTCACCCAGAAATATGCTGCGTCAGAGCTCCGCCCCAGAACCCCACTTTGGACCATCGGGATTCATCCGCAAGAGACATTGCTTTCGGCTCGGTTTTGAGATATGTGAAAAAGTGATCGCATTTTTACAGCTATGAGGTAACCCATTACTATGCATTTCCTTTCTTTTCACGTCAAAATTATAAGATATGAAGCGTAAAGGGAATTTCGAATTTTCTAGTTAAAACGAAAACCTAGTGTGTAATGTTAGTTGCACATTACGGATGTCATAAGTTACAGCGCATGCTTGATTCGTATTGGGCTATTGGGATTTTAGTGAATAAATTTTTATGTGTAATATCTTTGCGATGTGAATTAAGCTTTGGCACAATCTTAAAAACCTCCTCTTAAAAGGGGTGCTAATATCGGAATACGCTTTATATTCTGATTGAGTACTGTCGGTCAACACGGTTACATGTCATCATGCAGTGCGTAGGCATACTCCTTCGTTAGAGCACTGCACTCACTGCTGAGTGCTTTTATACGACCTATGCGTATTTTTTCGTGGGTGTTCTTCTCACAAAGTATAATAATAACGTGCAATATATGAAAGTGAAACGCACTAGTCCATGTTAGTTGTTGCCAGCAATATAGAATGAACCGCACTTCGAGTCGGTCAGCTTTAGCAGCTTCAATGCGTATGCAAGACATTTTAATGTGAGAGACCTACTTATAACAGCATGATGGTACTAGCTTTATTTACCCAAGTCATTCATAACTCATCAACAAAATGCATAACCGCCAAAGTAAACGAACGCTTACGCTCAGCTACATTGTACATGGTTCACTTCCGATAAAGGGCTAATTGTATGTAAAGAACTCAGTGAGGAACACGAAATACTGAAAGAAAGAACTGCCGCTCCAAAGTGATCCCAAAAAGCGCACCTAGGGCAATGACAATGACGTCATGCATATAACAAACATAATATTTCTCCGACGGTGCACGGTAAAATATATCAGCACTACCCGTTGAAGAGTCTCGCAGTAATTGTAGGCCTACATCATTATGTAAAGTTTAATACTAAATTCTACGTATTAATACAACTAGTTACTTAAAGAGTTTCGAAAATTAAATACATACACCCAAATCCATCCATTGTACTCTAAAGGATGTATCTGTGAATTCAAGAGGAATCTGAGCCTGCAATGGGAGGGGGACGTAAAGCTAATGCACGCCCCGTACGAACTACTGTGTACTCTTTTATGGAAAACTAAAGCAAAGCAGCGTTGTCCTGTTAATGATCACAAAAGACGTTTAGTCATAAACTTTTTCTTTTATTTACGTTTTTTTATGAACCTTTTCGGGCGCTGAACACTCGTTTTCATCTATATTTCTTTTACACCTGTTTCAGGTATTAAGTTGATATGAAGTAAAATTTTCATACATTACGTTTTGCAGATTAAGAATCTCTAGTAAGTAAAAATATGCAGACCAATTTGTATGATACATACGGCATTCAGAGAGAGAGAGAAACACCATACAGGTTTGTGTCTATACATGGACAGGAGCTAATGGAAGTTTGAACAGTGGGTTTTACCTTGATACGATAATACCTTCCTGCTTAAAAAGTTTGTCAGGGCGGTTAAAATGACTGACTTGAAAATGATATTTTCCATTTCCAAGAGATTTTTCCATACAAAACCAAAATTCTAACCTTCCTAAAAGGCTGACATCATGTTACTTCTTAATTTTTCTTTCAGTTAAACAATAACCTTATTTCTTCAGGGCGTTGTAGAAGCGAACTAAAATTTTAGATTTGGAAAACATGATCCGTAGCATCTTGTGACGGTGTGGTAGTGTGGCCAGCCTTGCATATCTTTTCATACCCCCTTGGCTGAGCCTGCACGCAGGAATATGCCGATTGTAAACAATGATGTCTTTGCAAACATTCAGGGACCTCGCGTTTGGTTCAAGAGTTAAAATCGAAGTTTTGTTACCATGCAGGAATCATGGTCATTTTTTCTGTTTTTATAAGACTAAAATCCAGTGATTTACTCCAACAAAACCACAGGTGAAGGCTTGTTTTGTTAGATTCGGGACGGAGTGGCTTTCATGTGACAATCTGTATCAATGCATGAAGTGATGATTATAAAATATATCTACTTTTCTTCTTCATACAAAAAAAAAAAAAAAACGAATTGAAAATACAACAATTACCAGCTTAATTATTCAAAGTTACAAGCTTGGTCTGATCTGTCATTGGAACTCCCGCTGCAACGTCCATCATCATTGTGTTTTCTTTTTGTCAATTCATGCACCCAGACTTGCTAAATGTGTCAGTCACTGGTCGCCTTTCTTGTCTGTTTGCAAAACATATCGTTCCTTGAGCTTCTGCTAAAGGAGCTTTTAAAGAATTATCAGTAGGCCTATAATTTGTAGTTCTTCATGCACTTGAGGTGCCTTTCCACCGTTGAGAAATTTCCGCGCGCCTTGTTCCCGTGTTCTTTTTGTGTGCAGATGAAGTAGGTCTGCGACAACATACCCTGTGGTTGGTGCCCGCACAATCTTCCCATCTGCCCGTGGTGCGTCTACTGACTACACACATAATTATCTCCTGTGGTGTCTCCTATGTGGTGATTAAACCAAGAAATTGCAAGGCAAAGGTTAAGGGTCAGCTAAGTATCTAGTTCAAGAGGATGGGCAAGTATTCCTTACAGCTTCCTGACAAGAGGTTCTGCACAAATTTGTTTTGATTCTTTAAATACCTTTTTTATCAACTCTAATAAATGTTTTCCCTTTAGTTGAATTGTTGAATTAGTTTAGTTGAATATCAATCAACGTAAATTTCTGAGCCTTTAGAAGAAAGCACCTCCCATTGGCTAACAAAAAAAAAAAAAAATCTCATAGATCGTTCACTGGGTAAAACTGAACGGATCACGAGCTATTTCTTCTAGTTTCGTGAGGCAAGTTTTAAACTTATGTTCATCTGATATTGCAAAAGCTGCCAGGCTCCCTCCTGGGTTACCTGCGGGACACGTGCCCTTGAATCCAGCCAGGAGACCTGACACAAAACCCTGGTAAAAGTCGCGCTCTGCATTCGTGGTGCACCTGGAACCGTTGTTGATTCTGTAATTCGTTTTGTAGGCTGGACACATGTGCACATCCCTCAAATCACCGGAATAAATTTACAAACCAATCCTGCACCTCCAAAATTGCAGTTTGTATGTAAAAGGATTTTTTAGTGTGGTTTTATGTAGGGGACTGTCTAAATTGTCCTTTTTGGTGTAAAACGTTCACTTTAATTGGCTGTTAAATAGGACTTGGGGAGACTTCTTTTAGTTTGCAGTCTCGTAATTGAGTCACTTAAAATCGACCTTCAAGTCACCTCTAGTCACAAGGCGTCTAGTGTGGAGTCAGCGAGTAAGATAAAATCTTCAGCGTTTCTAGACGTCGAGTCTTCCTTAAGCTCGAGTCAAGTCACTTCGAGACTTAGTTCAGGTAAAAAGTTAAATTAATTACTTAAAGTTTAATTATGTCATCTCAAATTTATTAAGGACATATAATCCTCCTCTAAAACTTCTATGAATTCTCAAGAGCTTTATCCATAAATACCGCTACCCTTTCACCTAGCATTTTATAGTATGCGAAAATGTCACTGCATTTCTGAACAGTTGGCCTACCCACCCCTTTAAACATATGTAAGTACTTGGCTAGTGCTACTTGAACCAAGGAGCTACATTTAGCGTTCACACTTCAGCTGCATTGTTTTTTACACATTGACAGTGTAAACTTCCATTAATATGGGTGTAAATCTCAAGTATAAAACATGTTTCCTTACTTCAAGATGACCATGGCATTACAAATATAAATTGAGTCATCAACTTCACACTGTGCTATTCAGGTATGGAATTCGTGGCTTCGGGCCGGTGGTGAAAAAGAAATCCATGGTATTTTTTCGTTTTAGACTGCTAGGGTATGACTCGAGTCACATGACTCGAGTAAATTCTAGTCGCAGTGGGCAAAGGAGCGAGTCAAGTCGAGTCTTCAAGTTTTGTGACTCGAACCATGTCGAGTCTTTAAAACTGTATTAGGTGATTTCTCGAGTCAAGTTCAGTCAGTTTGTGACACGAGTCAGGCTCCAGTCTTCAACATCGTGACTCGAGTCACGTCCTGATTCGAGTAAGGGTCGTCGATTTGACTTTCAAAGTGGGGCGTTTGTTTTCTCATGTCCTTGTGATATGTCTACAGTGGCGTAGTTGGACATTTCTGCAGGGGTTGGGCAACATCCAAATTCCACATTTTACTATTTTTAAGTGTAGACACCACTGTACTAGGGACGAAATTTGCGGCGCGTGAAGCGCGCGGAAAATTTTTTCCCTATTTAAAAATTTGTTTTGAAAATATGGGCTTATACTGCAGAAAAGTTTGGATTCTGGGGTTTTAGCAGTTAGCTATAGTTTACGGCCCAGTTTTCAACCAATTGGTGGAAATTGGGCCGGCCAACGCCTTTTTCCAGTTGTGGCTCACTGACTTGTTTTCCATACTCCATTGCTTACGCTGAGAGCCAAGCACCATGGCAGTAGGTTTCATTTTAAGTCTGTGGTATGACCCGGTCACGACTCGAACTCCCAACCTGGGTTTCCTGTATTGAAGGAAATTTCAAAAGTTCAGGATTACTGAAGAATTTGCATTTCCTATTTACAAATCTCAGACTGAACGGGGACCAAAGATCGTTGTTGCTACATAACGCATATCGGAACATGCCGACCATCCAAGCCTAAAAGAACCACAGCGATTCTTAACTGTGCAGAAAATCTCGAACTTTTTCAGTGAAATGCAGATATCTTTAGTTATACTACTTGCAGAGAGCAGGAGTGTTTTGATTTTGAAAGTGAAAATTGTTTTCTTTTCAGTAGACTAAGGGTGCTTTTACACTTGATCTGGATCTGATCGTCCGATGTTATCAGAGTATCGAATTACATGTATGGCTTGATCCTGGTGCATTTACACTTGTCTCGTACTCTGATCCTCCTCTGTGCTTAAGCGGAAGTCGCTCCAAATGAATTACTAAATACAGGCACACGCGCGTGCGCACCAAAGTGTAAACAAAAATAGACCCTGTACATGTACCATGCACACCGTACCTTTAGCTCACCGTTGATCCAGCGAGCATTTACACTACAGATTTGATCGCCTGCGCGGGGTCTGATCCTCGCCCCTTACTAGGATCAAAATCGGGCGATCAGATATGGATCTGACTTGCATTTACACTACAAATTTGATCTCGAGCAGTGGATCAGACCCCGCGCAGGCGATCAGATCCGGATCAAGTGTAAAAGCAACCTAAATTTTCAATGCAAAATGAAGCAGAAACAATGTGCACTTTTTTAATGGAAAATATAAAACTAGCAAAAATTCAATGGCGAAACAGCGATAATATCAATACATCGGCCGGGTGTGTTCGTTTACAGCGTTACAGCTCTCGACGCAGTGCAGCTACCGTTTCGGGGTGTAAAAAAGATATGTTAGAAGAACTTTCCCCATTTCCATTAATGTTTATTTCATTCTGATTGGTTCATGGGAAGATTTCGATTAAAATAAAAACCACCCCTCAGAGTTTCTTAAACCCTACATCTGTTTGTTATTGTTTTCTTTGTTATACAATGATGTAATCGCGTCCTTGCTTCCACAGCAGCTTCGTTCAAGCGTGAATAAGAGAGATAAACCGCAAACTAGAGAATGCTGCAGAGCAAACTGCTAAGATTTTAAATGGTCGTTTCAAGCCAAATATGTTCCGATATGTTATCCAACGCGAATGAAGGGGGGTCTTCGAGGAAATTCTTTTCGAGTCAAGAGTTTATATTTGGGGAAATCTGGAATTTCATGAAAGAAAATTTATGAAAATAGAACTTTAGTTGCCGGTGTTAATCGATTATCTGGTGACAGATATGGCAAATTTCCGATTTTGTTATTTCCAGAGTACGGAAAAATGTTTCCCAACTGATATATGAGCGATAATAACTTGAATGACAATTGTAATTTACGGCGCGCGAAGCGCGCGGAAAATTTTGCTTTTTTGAAGCAAATAATGACGAATGTGGAGCGAACGAAGAGAATGCGGGATTTCGGAACTTCATGAGTTCAAGTGTCAAAGCCACACAGTAGGTTCGTTTCACAAAACGGCAGATTCTTGAATTCTACATTTTTCAGAGCTGCCTGGCCTCTGTAGCTACGCCACTGGATGTCTGAGAGAACGGGCCCAGATGCAAAATAGTGCTATATTTTTCAATATTTAAAGTTACTAGGAAAATTGTGATAGTTTGTGAAGGATTTATGCAAAAATTCAAATTGTCGGGAACCATGTGTTATGAAAATGGTTAAAATTACCCTTTGGTGATTTAAAGCATACTTCAACCTAGTGCGGGAACATCACAGGTTGAGGAGGGGAGGGGAACCCACCGGTGCGACTGAAACACCATTGCATACTCGTGTAAGATTGTTGATACAAAAACATTAAAGTATGTAAATTCGAAGGACATCTCATCACACATTATCTGGAGACAGAAAATGGAGGTGTACCTCTAGTTCCAGAGTGAAGTCTCTTATCTAGCAAACGTCAGTGTGATTTTACATTTTCTGATAATGGTCGTCATATGAAATGGTCTAATCCTTATTCAAATGTGTGATGTGCGCGTGTCGAAATTTTATAGAAATCGTTTACTTTTCTGAAAAAAGTTGCATGCAGACTGTGCACCGAGACATTTTCAGTTTCTTTACAAATATGTTTGCCAATTTCAGCCTGCCAGGGTGGTCATTCACTAAAGATTACAGATTTCATTGAAACATAGTATTTGACGATTCCTCTTCTTTAAAGTCCTAAGTGTTGTGCTCCTTCAAAACCACACCTGCCGGCCTAAGCACACGAATAATCGAAATAATTATGGAGACCGATGAATAATTAATGTTTGGTATACAATTGATAAAAAGAACATCATTGAAACTGCAAACTTTGGAAGCGCGCGAAAAATTGGGGGACTTGCAAAGTAAACACAAGGAATTTTTGATACAAAAAAGTGATCGTAATCGGTAGAAGACACCTTCCATAACTAACATGTATTGTTATTTAGAACCTAACTTGTAAGTTTCATGTCACAAAAAGTGGGGGAGGACTTTCACATCAGTTTCCCCTCCACTCAAAAAGTGAGGGGATATGTCCCCCTGTTCTTCCCTAAATCGATGCCCATGTTTTGAGTAATTACAACACTCCCAAGACTCTCCAGTTTGCTACGATACACACTAGGCACGTTCCTTATATAGCGACTTCGTAGGCGCAGAGAGCACGAATGCTGCTCTAGTGTATTGTTTTCATTGGGTTAATAATTCATATATTAAACGGACCTTTGGTTGATTCTTCACAACGTCGCCTTCTGCTAACGGCTTCTATAGGTTTAAAGAAACCTGCCAAAAAAAGGGAGAAAAAAACTGGGCACAAAAAATAACAAAACTTTTTTGAGGAGGAAGGGCCCAATCCAAAGTGAATTTAGAAGCTAAAAGTGGGAAAGAGGGAAAGAGGGAATCACATACCATGGATTATTATATTGTTTTTTTGTTGTTGTTGTTGTTGTTGTTGTTTTTTTTTTTTTTTTTTTTTTAGTTTTTTGTGTATGTGTGTGTGTCAAGATGATAAGGCTACAATTCATGTTCCAATTTGCGCAGAGAACCTGAGCTAATGTACGTATTAACGGATCATTAGTACTTTTTAGGGAATCGGTAAAATTTATTTCGAGAGGGTTAGATGAGTGACAGCAACCTTTGCACTCCGGCCGTTACTTTTACTACTGTAACCTTGTGGGGATTTAGCGACGCATAGGTCCCCGCCTCAGTTTGTGATTTGGCCCTCGGAACCATGAACTTGGCGCTAGTAGGATGCACAAACTATGTGAACTTGGTGCTCGACGGACCCACAAACTATGTAAAATTGGTATTCGTTAGGCCTTCTTACTATGCTAACTTGGTTTTGGTTGGGTCACCAACTGTGTAAACGTGGTAGTCGTCTGCCCCACGAACTATGTTAATTAAATGTTCCTCGGTTCCACCAACTACAGGTATGCAAACTCGGTTTTAAGATGGGGGAGCTCTAAGGTGAGAAGGTACAGTTTACTTTTTATTTTGTACGGGGCGAAAATCGCTATAAGAATGCTTGGGACGTCATTTTGGGTCACGCGTTTGTAACTTGGTAGTTCCTAAATAAACAGTCACCATTAGCACTACTTGTAGGTCATTAGACGCACAACTGTTTCGTTTTTAAGCCTTTCAAGAAACGTATGCTTACTTAATTCAGTCTACTAAAAGCACATTCCGCTCGGATGATCAGTAATAACCCCTGTACACATATTACTGTTCTTTTCCTGTCTTTTGACTTTTATTGTAAAAAATATATATACAATTTTAAAAGCATGCACTTTATCAAGGCAAATGCATATAAAAGTGAAAGCAAATTTGGAATCTGCTTCGCGAAGAAATAATAAAGAATGATTTCAGTGAAACTATCAGTGACATCTGAAAGGCATGATATTCCTCACGTGACACCAAAGAACGGAGCTTTTCATGCCTTGTATTTCAGAAAATTTTATGGGCAATCCATGGTTGTAAGTGTACTCTTGAGAACCCCTTAGAAAAGAAATGGAGTAGAGAAAATAAGCTAGTGAGCCTCACCTTGAAAAAACCCGTTTCCTTGGCGGCGAGACTTAGACCAACTGGTTACAAACTGAGTTTTAAACCTCATTTTTGAACTAACTCAGGCATGGCGGTTACTAACCCGTAGCGGTGACGTTGCTGAGAGCCACAAAATTAATCCTAAAATAGAAGAATCATTGCTAGCTAGTATGCCAAAATGGGGAATTGTTAAGTAAAAGAAAATAAAAAAGACTAGGTGTGCCTAAACATGCTTTCAAGATGATAACAATATTTATTTAGTGTTGTTTTGGTTGTTTTTTCTAAATTACGATGTAAATCAACTTTACTCATCTGCTTTAAACCGTTAATATATCTGTTCGTCTATATGTTACAATGTTCGTTGACTTTCACAGCAACAGCATGTTGCAAGAACCAAAGAAATAAATTGAAAGCAAAACCTTTTAACACAGGCGAGATACTCAAAATAAATAAGGTATCATGGTTTCTTTCATTATTTATTTACAAATTACAGTAAATAGGGAGGTGAATATCACAAAAAACAAGCACCCGGTATAAAGAGCTGACTATTGCACTAAATCAGACGAGAGGTAAATACAATTAAGATTAAATATATGGACACAAAATACAAAAAAACCATGGCAGGCAGGCGTGCATGGTACTAAGTTCGCAGACAAACAAGTAACCCGACAAAGGGTAACATTAAATTGGGTATCATCACAAACATTCCGCTGCTACACAAATGATTGATAAACAAACAAAACTTCATTAAATCTACATATTTATCCTTTAATCTAGAAAGAAGCAGAAAATGATGATGTTAACTGCTTTATGTATCAACTAAAATATAAAAAAGAAAAGAAAAAAAAAAAAAAAAACGGGCCCGCTAGATTAAGCCAGAAGGCTTCATGGTTAGGCGTCACACCCTATCTAACATAACCTAATCTAACCTCCTTTTCTATAATATCATACACGTTATGAATTTTTAGGGTCCATATCATTAATATTATTTGCAAATTGAATTCTAACTTATCAACTTATGCAACACACATTTATAAAGATCATCTGGAAACACTTATTTGGAAAACTCCGTTGAGTTTCTATTTAAATACTGTTTGAATTATTTGATATCCATGTGAGTTTAACAAAGAAGAAATACGTATTAAAAGAAACATTTTTAGGATTGATATTCTTCAAATCATGTTTAAATGATACCGAGTTGGGTCAGCCTTAACGAAATTGTTGATAATCTTAAAAACGGAGAATCAGGCCTGATATTCCCCTGTCCTCGTCACATATCAATCTCCCCATCTTTCACATGAAATACATGTTGTAACACATGTAACACATTCATTTTCACAAAAAAAAAAAAAAAAAAACAATCTTTATCCTTGTCTCTATTTCAACGTACCCGCTCCGGTCTTTTCCTACCTTTTCATGATTAATGGCGGCTGCAATCTAGTAAAGCACAGCATATGTACATGTTAATAAAACAACCGACACAACACATACACAAGCTCGCATAAATAACAATTACAAAATCATTTATAATCAACGATAAGCACTATTCGTAAATATGGCAATTACGGTGACACAGTTAATTTCCATCGACTTGCAGTTCATGGCACGTAACAACAAGTTAATTCAAGTAATTACGTTACCCACATTTTAAGTTTATCTTAAACACATTCCACATATGGTGGAAAGGGAAAAACAAGAATGCAATCCACGGAGTTGCATATCTCATCGCTAACATGTGCGCAAGTTGGTTACAGAACTTGAACTATGTATGAGCTAGTTTTATCTGTGCTGAATTTTATGCTACAGTAGAATGTCATTGACAAATATTAACTACTAAAACTCCATGCCACAATCTTGAAGTCCAAGGGAAGCGATTTTTTTTTTCGTTCCAGGGGATGGAAGTTTTTTTTCGTAAGATAGCGAGGGGAAAGAATATGGCACAGACAAATCAAGTTCTTGAACAGGCGCACCTTATTCAAAAAACATTATTTGGATATTTAAATTCTGACACAGGATTATATAAGAACTGGAGAGATAGGCTACCCAATCTTTGTAATGCTTGCCCTTTTAATCCAGTAGGCCTATTTAAGGTTTTGGAACAAATTTATTTTTTTAAGATGCTGTTATCCCCTTGCAACACTATGAAAAAAAAACAACGAGCTTGGCTGTTACACTAAACTGATACGATTAGATATGGCAACGATAATAAAAGTAACACGCTTTTGGGGACGCTTTAGACAAGTGCGTAATTGTTATTATTCAGGCGCTAGCTGGGCGTATTCTCCATTTTGACGCGACGGCAAACTTCAAGTGTGTCGAGCTGATATGCACATCAAGTGCGTCTCAATTAAAAACCTGGGCGTGCGCGCTGTTGAACATGTGGCGTTAGAAGATTTCCGGGCGACGCACAAACCTTTTCTGCGTACTGGCCTGTGGCCAATCCTAGCCCTTGGCAAGGAAATTGTCACGTACGTTTTTTTTTTTTTTTTTTTTTTTTTGGCGGTGCTCCAGAACCGCCAAGTTTTAAGGGCACCAATATGTAAGATAGAGGCCCTATGCCTAACCTAATGTTAGTCACCCACAGTTTCATATCTTGGGTTATAACTCAAGCGTATGAATGGCGTAGGTTTAGCCTCACACCTAGCCTACATACTGTTAACCAGCTTGAGATTTCAAGTCTAGCCCTAGGTTTGACTTCAACTTTCATACTACTTGGCCTAACAGTTACAGCAACTTTGCAGTGAAAACAACTGTCTGCATACACCATATGAGAACACTCTAGATATAAGGGCCATCAGAGTGAAGTGCGAGTAGGAACCTAAAAATCTCACTGCAGCATACAAGCTAGTAAAAAAAGAATTTGAGACTGTTACTACGAAGTACTTACCTAGGAGTCTAGCTTATTTATATTAATTGATGAAAAATAGGCTAGTTACAAAACATTAAAGTGGGGATGACACGGCCAAAGTAAGTTCCTAGGTAACTGTTCTTTGGGTACACCTTGACATAAAGTGAATGATTTCCCTAATAAATTATGTCCATAAATACCGAAATACGACGTTTTGAATTCCCAATTACAGGCCAGACTCAGACCATTTGAAATTCGAAAGCGAAAAAACGTATGTGAACGCGTCTCAAAATGGTGACTTCATTAGAGGCACGGTTAGCAACACTGTACCAGAGAGCTCACAATCATCGAATCATGTGCATGGTAACGCGTGTTAGCGAAAACATAATTGCAAACACCGGTGCTCCGATTGCAGTGAGCGTACATTGTGAATTGTGCATTGCGCGGTGACTGCTTAGTATTCGCAACAGCATCTTCATCAAACAGCTCATACAGTAAAGACGCGCTCGTAGTGGGGACGCGCTTAAGTGTGGTCTGCCCATACATATTCATAGCTGTTCTTTACAGCAACCGAACCGAGACTTCCTTGCTCGCAAACATAACTATTTTTACCCGCGCCCATGCACACGCGAACACATTGGCCAATAATTTGCTCCGAATCCCCACCATGGTCCGCGCTTTTCGCTCTGTATGTTGGAATCTGTATTGTGATGTAATCGTTTTCATGAGGTTGCTGAGATAAGATAACTTTACCGAGCGTTACATTAGTTCCACATCTAGATGCGCGCCGTAGGGCAGGGTTTGTGCCGCAAATTGCGTCATAAAAGTTAGGCGAGCTGTTGCGGCATTTTTTGAAATTGGATTTCGAACGCAGTTTTCCTTCGAATATCATTTATGCCGAATTGTACGGGTTTTAAATGGGGTGTGAGATGATATTTGAAAAATACTGTATCTAATCTTGCAATACACAAAAGTTTTTGTGGCCGTGTCGTCCCCGCTTTAACCTTTGACAATCTGTAACGTGAACTATGTCCATGGTTGCCATGACAACCACACATATCGGTACAACTTACAGTATCATGCCTAGGCTATTACACTTAAACTTTCAGATTTGTGGGATGCGTCCGTTAAGAGTTAGAGTGAATACAAAAAAAAGTATTTGACCCCCTGTCACGTGACCTTTGACCTTGGTTGCCATGGAAACTGCATATTTTGGTAGAACTAGTCTACCCTATTATACTCGTGAAGTTTTTTGTAAAATGAAGGGTTTCTTTTAAAGTTTAAGTACAAAATAGGAAAAAAGTGTTTTCCTGCAATATCAGACCTTTGACCTCTGACCTTTGACCTCTTCTTCCCAGGGTCTAGGAGACACAAGTTCCCACCCTGGGGTACCCACCTACCAATTTTGGAAAGAATCGGTCCAGCCCACTAGGAGGAGTTTGAGGGACAAAAACGTTGTTTTACGAACAAATTATCACTTAGAATTTTTTTGTCCCACTCTACCACTTGACCTTTGAACTCTGTTGCTATGGCAACCACATATTTTGGTAGGTCTAGATGCAATCATCATATGTGTAAAGGTCCGTGTCAGGAGAACGTTTCCTTTTGGAAATATAGCAGAAAATGTGATTTCACTAAATTTGACCTTTGACCTGTAACCTTTGACCACATTTCCGGTTGTGTATTAAAAATGCAATTGTTCCACCTGAGGTACCGTCTTACCAAGTTTGTAGAAAATCGGCCCAGCCGTTTACAAGATATTGAGAAAACAAAATTGGACACACACACACACACACACCTACACACACACACTCACCCACCAACACACACACACACACACACACACGGACAGGTTTTGACCCATCTCTCAGCCATGGACCTTCAGTCACCCCGGGGTACCTCACCAAGGGTTAGACCTCGAGACTAGTAACCTGGGAAAATTTACCGTTTCCATGGTAACCATTGCGATTTAAGCTGGCATTGCCATATATAGCCCCATAGGCAAAGTGACTACAATATCTCATCCTCCTCACGGAGCGATGAGATAAAAAGGAAGTGTAATACTTTAAGATTGCTTTGTATTACACAAATAATTTAAACGATTAGTTTAGAATAAGTCGCTATAAACAAATTTAACAAAGCAATGTTTACACAGCTAGAGAAGACACTCAGGGGAAAGATGGAAATGAGAAAAGGCAAAAGACCCAGAAATAAGAAACGCAAAAGTCCCAGGAATAAGAAACCGGGGTAGATATGGCAAGGCAATCTTTCAAAAGTTTTCAATACTATCAAAAATAGGAAACACAAGTTAATCTTATCCATTAAAGGCACATTCCGGTGGCTCTTTGCTGTATTTTCTTGTTTATTCCAGAAAATGTTCTTCGACCTTTGTCGCAATATCTTGTTCCAAGAACAAGATAACTCAAAGTAAATATTGATTTCATTTGATAAAAACTTTAGAAAAAAAAATCAACGAAACCCCCCAATATATATATATATATATATATATATATATATATATATATATATATATATATATATATATATATATATATATATATATATATGTGATGAGGGCACACTGTGTAAGCTTTAATTTGGTTTCCTTTTTAATTAAATGTCCTGTTTGTCTTTGATATTTGATACTGTGAGAAGGTTGCTGTAGATCTTACACTAGCTTTCACTACAGTGTGTGAGTATAAAGCGAAGTGGGTTGATATTTAAAGCAGCATTTTCAAAGTTTAAGATGAATTGAATGCAATTTTACATTTATGTGCCTCGATGGAATCCCAGATTTCCCATAATGTACTGAATCTCAAAGAAATTACATTACTTTTAAAATTAGGGGCATTAGGAATCAGATATGTTGTGATATTGTCATACGATTTGCTCAAACATTGCTGAGAATGTGCCCTCCTTTTAAAATGAAACCAACTTGGAAATATTGACATTTTGTTTTAATTTTTGTGGAAACGAAAAGGAGTTTTCCCCCCCCATCTTTTCGAAACTTTTGGAAATGGGGTACAAATCCCCCCCCCTTTCCTCCCTCTGCTGGAAACACTTTGACCCATCTTCTGAACAGTCCGCTCATTTTTGAAAATATCTGGGCATATCCCATATTCGTTAAAGACTTTAGGGTGACTTTCTGTTTGACCTCTCTGATACTAAAAATGCTATGACCAAACAACTTCCACAAGAACATGCCACATTAACTGAGCATGTCATATCTTTAATAAAATGATACATTACTCCTACGAAAAAGGTAGGTTTGCGTAATTTCATCGCTTCACCTCTGCTTGACCTCAAGTGACCTTTGACGTACACTGAATTTCAACTTTGATGACCCACTTTTGATTGAGTACTCAGACCAGCTTTAAGATAGGATTTGGTTATGACACCCATGATTGAAGACTTTTGAGTGATTTCACCATTTGACCTCTACATGACCTCAAATGAACTTTGACCTACTTCAACAGTTAAATTTCAATGTCCCACGAGCAAATGAGCACTTTGACCACATTTTTTAAAATTATCATTGAGCCCCTACAGGGTTTAAGGCATAAAACCAAATGACCTTTGACCTATTTCCAAAGGTGCAACACTGATGACAAATTATCTACCGAACGCATTTGCCAAATATGAGAAAATCAAACTTTTCCTACGTGGAGTTGGGAAACTTTTGCTACGTGGAGTTGGGAAACTTTTGTCCAGCCCACTGTTAGACCTCCTTTTAACCTCTTTTGATATGTTATCATGTTTTCAGTTGGGAAGCAGACCTCACATTTGTGACCCTTATTGCGCAATCTTTACACCCTCGACACTCCCGGTGGAATGCATTCTGGGAGACCGTACTTGAGTTAGCCTACGCAGAGCGAAAACGGACACCGGCTAAAAATGTCAATAAATCTTTTTCAAGGTCTTATGTTATTGAGTATTTTTTGGCAATTGAATAAAAAAAATTGTAGAAAGTTAAATATTCAAAAGAAACTCGTTTTTGTAGATAGCGGTTGTCAGGGGTTGAAATTTGGCTAGAGTCCTCGTCATAAGCTTTCTGAGAAAACCGATGGAGCGAAAGCTCACTTGCAAAGTTCAAAACTGTACATTTTCCGTCTTCAAGGTGAGAGTATGTTGAAATAAAACTTAAAAGGAAGAGAAGAAGTAATATTTCCAAAATAAAGTGGAAAATTTCTGGTTATCCTTTTATCTTTACTAAAAATGCTAAAAAGAACTCTAGTCTTTGTTGTGCTGCATCAATTCATCATGTGTACATATTTTCGCATCACCTACATAACTAAGTGTGCACTCGCGAAGCATGGCATTGTGTTGGATCTTGCATCGCAGTGCTGCCATACGCAAGTTGCTATTATGTATTGCGTTTCAAGATGGGTGAATTACTAACATGTGTACTGCCAAGAGGTTCGTAGCATAAACAAAGCGGTCTTTGTCTTCAGGAAAATGGGATAATTTTTCAACGAAACTATGTGGGAGAGAATATTTGGTGACCAAAATTTGAACTTTGTTAATTGTTGGGGAGCTTCGGGATGATTTAGGGACAAATTTGTGACCATTTGCCAACCGGGCATTTCGCAGTTTTCTTGAACGTCATTGAAAGTATACAGAATAAAACAGCCACTCTTTTTACCAAATGTACATTTCCATGAGCGGCTAAAACTCAAAATTGTGAGACGCCGTCAGATGTTAATTTACTTTGGTGACCCCGAGGTCAGCTTCCCAACTGTTATGCTGATTGTCATGGTGGCCAAGCAATCTGTTACCGATTGACGTTGTATGTGTGAATGATTGCACTGTGTGCACGTGGATAAGTTGGAGAAATAAAGCGGTTGTTATCGAAGAAACAAGATATATTTGTCAGGTCCCTTTAATCTTATCCGATACGACCAAGAGGGTACAGGAAGTCACTAACATTTGGTGCCGAAAACCCTTAAATACTGTCTGAATCTTCTGTTGGTATCACATTGAACGCAAGGATGGAAAAAATGGTAAAATCCAGAGTCTCGTCGCGCGGCTGGGCTACACGGGAAGTCCACCAGCTAGAGGCCATGTTGGCATTAGACACATTAACGATTGACACATCCTCGTTGCAGATTGCAGAGTTTGACAAAAGACTCACTGCGGTAGACGAGGTGCAAGCACGAGTCGAAGAATTAATAGAGGGTGATGACAAACTACAAGCTGACATTGGTGAGGCATATGACTTTAGATCTAAGTTGATGAGCTCAAAAATGAAGGCTGTAAACAAATTGGCCACTCTCTCTAAATCCGCTACTAACGACAACGTTAGCGTTAATAGGCCTATGATGAACACCGATGCAGACCTAAACAGTGGTAACAGTAGTAACAGTGCAAGTGCTAACGCCAATACGAGTAGCGGCAATAACACTAACGTTAATCGCAGCACAGGGAGCCCAGGGAATGAATTTGTTTCCCGCCACATCAAACTACCACGATTGGAAATCAAAAAAATCGGTGGTGATATAACTGAATGCCAGACATTTTGGGATCAATTCAAGGCTGCAGTGGACAGTTCCACACTGCTAAAGGTCAACAAGTTTACCTATTTGAAAAATCTGTTGGAGGGTGAAGCTCTCAACTCAATTGTGGGGCTTTCACTTACAGATAGCAATTATGACATTGCCCTACAGTCTCTGCAAGACCGGTTTGGAAGACCAGAGAGAATAACTTTCTCGCACATCCAGGCATTATTGAATATGGACACAGGCTTAGATTTGCAGGCTCGGTCACCAACAGCGTCGGAGCTATGGAGCAACCGTGACAAGTTGTATGCACATGTAAAATCTTTGGAGGCACTAGCTAGGAGTCGATGGAGAGAAGTATGGAGTGATTTTGACACCACTTATTCTGTCTCGTTTACCCAGTGAAATTAGGCTCGAATGGGCGAGGTCAGGAACTGACAAGGAAGCAGATTTGTCTTATTTGCTGTATTTTTTTGAAATCTGAAATTGCACGCCGAGAACGCTCAGAGGGGTTCTCGGATCATAATCTTGGTCGATTGCAACGACAGGGTACAGTCTCAGCTATGGCGGCATCAGCGGTTACGCATAAATCAAAGCAAGCTAGGTGTATTTTCTGGGACAGAACCAATCATAAATCCAGGCAGTGTAGGAAATTGAATTGAATGGGGCAAGATGACGTAATGACTATGGTGAAAAAGTCACAAGCATGTTTTAAGTGTTTTAGTACAAATCATTTTGCTTCAAAGTGCTCCTTCAAATGTCAAAGGTGTGATAGTAGTCATCATGACAGCTTATGTACAGTGGTTGTCATTGAAACAGCTAATTTCTCACCTTCACCTAGTGCTGAGAATGTAAAGGCTGTAACAATCTCCCAATCAGACAAGAGCATTATCCACACTGTGTTGCAAACAGCTAAGGTCAAGGTTAAAGGTAACAATGGTGAATGTGAGTTGACTCTGATGTTTGATACAGGGTCTGATAACTCATACATATCTAATGATGCTGTACAAAGGGTAAAACCTGATTGGTTAACTTCAGAATCAGTAGCACATGCTGCATTTTGGGATGGTAAACATTCAAACAGTCAGCCCAGAAATGTTTACAAGGTCAATATTGCAAATACGTTTGGTGGATGGGAGAAGATCAATTGCATACAGGCGAAATCCATATGTGCACCTATGGTGAGATCTCGAATACCCTGGGCCATTTTGAATTCAGTATCCCATCTTGAATTAGCGGATAGCTACAATGAAGATAAAGATATTGACATTGATATCCTGGTAGGCCTAGATTACTATTGGAATTTAATGGGGAGTGGAATGCGTAACCGTCGGGGGTTTGGTTACCCAAGATAGTGCCTTTGGTTGGGTCCTGTCAGGAAGGTGGAATGACCCTACTGTTGGTAGTAACCACAGTAACAAGGTGAGTCATCGCGATCGATTGCTCTGCATATCAGACATACCCCATAGTACCATTGAGAAGTTTTGGAATTTAGAAGTGATTGGAGTTATTAATTCAAAGCATGATGAATCAATTGATTCAGCTCTGAAGTCATTTAATGATAACATTAGGCTAGTAGATGGCAGGTACGAGGTCAAATTACCTTCGAAGGAGGGAATGAGCAACTCCTCAACAACAAAGCCATAGCTCAGGTTAGGTTAAATGGTTTGCAGAGGAGGTTGTCTAATGATAAATTATTGCATGAAAGTTATGATGCAACCTTGTGTGAAATGGAAGGACTAGGTATTATTACAATGTTGATGAAACTAGTAGTGATGATGTGGTGTATTACTTACCTCACCGCCCAGCGGTGAAGGAAGGTAGCCTCACAACTAAAGTGAGGCCAGTGTTTGATGCTTCACCTAAGGGTGTAAATGGGTTGTCTCTTAATAACTGTTTGGAGACGGGGTCCTCACTTATCTCTGGACTTGTGGACTTAATAATACGGTTCAGAAGATGAAAAATTGGGTTGTCCTCAGATATAACCAAAGTCTTTTTACAAATAAGGGTCCACAAGGATGACCAGGATGTACATAGGTTCCTGTGGCAGTTTCATGGTAAAGTCAGAACGATGAAGTTCTTAAGGGTTCCATTTGGGAACAGAAGTAGTCCATTCTTGTTGAATGCGACCATACGTTACCATTTGTACCCGGCCTCACTTGCTGTTACAGAATTACAGAATAACCTCTATGTAGATGATTGGCTCTCTGGAGCAGACCATTATGAAGATGCCATACTATTGTACAAACAAGCTAATCAAATAATGGTACAGGGGACGTTTCGAATTGCATCATGGAACTCTAATGATGCTCGGGTTGCAGAGATGCTCTTTCATGAATTTGGTTTAAAACACTTAGAGCAAAAGAGTGTGAAAATCCTCGGTCTGAAGTGGGTTAAAACCTGCGATAGTTTTGGGTTTGGAGTAGGGGATGTACCGGCAAGATTGATAGCTACCAAGCGGGTAGTTTTGAGTATTCTTGCACAGTTGTGTGATCCACTAGGGTCCCTCACACCTTTTACATGGCTATGGAAATTCTTTTGCAAGATATTTGGTTGCTTACCTTGCATTGGGATGAGCCCACTCCGGATGTTATTCAGCAAAAGGTCATTAAGTGGGTCAGTGGACTAGATCTTAAAAGGAATTGGCAAATTACAAGGTGTTATATCTCTAAGACTCTGTGGTCGGAAATGAAGAGCAGAGAAGTACATGGGTTTTCTGATGCCTCAGAAAGAGTTTACGGATCAGTGGTATATCTCCGTATCCCAGAATCTGACGGGTTCGAGGTTTCATTTGTTACAGCTAGGGCCAGAGTGGCCCCTGTTAAGAAGGTCTCACTTCCTAGGTTAGAACTCTTGGGTGCCCTTCTAGCTGCTAGATTGGTAGTGTTTGTGAGGGATGGATTAAAATTGCAAAATGTAACATGCAGGGTATGGACAGACTCGACTGTGGCTTTAGGGTGGATTCAAATAGACCCTTCAACGTGGATAACCTTTGTAAGGAGCAGGATCACTGTTATTGAGCAGTTTAATCCAAAGGAAAACTGGGCCCACTGTCCAGGAAAGCAAAATTTGGCAGACCTGTTAACTAGGGGTATCCCAGCAAGAGAGTTGATTTCATCCAAAATTTGGCTAAATGGTCCTGAATGGTTGTCTAAATGATTTAATCTGGCCAATGGGGGTGTCCTGCTGGACAATTTTGAAATGTACCTGAAACCTGAAATGAAGGTAGCTATGTTGACGACAACAAATAGCACTCCAAAGGTTAGATTATTTGACATTCAAAGGTAGGGTACATTGGTGAAAGCAGTTAGGGTAACTGCATGGGTAATGAGATTCATTGGTAAACTAAAAGGTAAAAAGGATTATTCTGAAGATTTGTCACATGATGAACTGGCTAAAGCTAGGCTATGTTTGACCCAACATGAACAGAAAATGGAACTTGGGCAAGGGCTAGAAGCCCTCCGGTATGGCAAGTCGGTTAATGACCCCCCTTCCCCCTCCCCCCCCCCCCTCCTGGTCAAACTAAAACCCTTTGTAGGAGATGATGGTGTGTAAAGGTTTAGTGGTCTTCTACAACAATCACATCTTTCATATGATGAGAAACACCCTGTAATCTTGGACAAAGGTTATTTTGCAACATTGTTGATTAAATCATGTCATGTTAGATTACAACATGCAGGTGTAGACTCAGTGATGAATTGCATCAGAAATAATTACTGGATTATTGGTGGTAGAAAGCTTGCTAAAGCTGTAAAGAGAGGTTGCATGTCTTGCCAACGGGTAGATGCTCACGCTTTCAGCCAACTGGAGGCCCCCTCCCTGAATTCAGGGTGCGCCAGGCCCCACCGTTCACAGTAACAGGTTTAGATTATGCAGGTCCATTTTTTTGCATTGATTCCCCAAAAATGAAACTCTACATTTTATTATTTACCTGCGCAGTGGTGAGAGCAGTCCATTTAGAATTGACGGAGTCATTGTCACAAGGGGATTGCATACTTGCATTGAGGCGGTTCACAGCTAGACGTGGATTGTCCACAGTACTTTTTTTAGATAATGCTATGACATTTAAGGGTGTTGAAAGGGAATTGTCGACCCTTTTTGGAGAGCAGGGTCCAGTGTGGAAGTATATTGCCCCGCGATCTCCTTGGTGAGGAGGATGGTTGGAGCGTCTAGTTCGCTCTGTTAAGGGTGCCTTAAAGAAATCATTGGGATCTCGATGTCTAACAAGGACTGAATTTGAAACTTCACTGCAAGAAGTGGAGGCATGTGTGAATACAAGGCCACTGACTTCTGTTAGAGATGAAGTAGATAGTGCAGCTGTCTTGACACCATCTCATTTCTTAATTGGTAAAGTGTCAGGATTCCAAAGAAAAATATCAGAAAATGAAGTGGTAATAACCAGACATGATCTCACTGAGAGAGAACTTGTAAGACAAAGAAGATTAGAGTTGTTCTGGGAGGTATGGAGTAAAGAGTATCTGAGAAACCTACCCCTCCATAAACAAATTCAGAAGTAAGGGCCAGGATGGTCCAGGTTCCTTGGTTTTAATCAGAGAGGACAATGTGCCTAGGATAAAGTGGTCACTGGGACTAGTAGTGAAGGAATTCCCTGGAAGGGGTGGGTTAAGTAGAGCTTTTGAATTGAAGACAGCCAAGGGAAACTTGGTACGGGCCATACAAAGATTGCATGATCTTGAACTAGAGAGTGGAAATATTCATTCTCAACAGAGGGAAAATCTCAAGAATGCAGCTCAAATTGTACCAAAGCTGCAGAGTAACACAAATACTACAAGAAGTGGTAGAGTGATTAAACCAGTTCAGAGATTAGGCTTGTAGAAATTGGTATTGGAAAAATGAAATTGCAGTTTTGAATGCCTGTAGTTCTAGTGTTCATTTGCTTTACTTATGCTTAAAGTTCCATATTGGAACGTTTACGGTTAATTTTTAGGCTATTCTCAAGTGTTTCAAGTAGAGTGCCTATTGTATTCACATGGTATTAGGTGTTTGTTAATGAGGCTTCAAGATGTTTATTGAGAACACAAGCGTTTTACATTTACTGACAAGCAGAACTGCGTTAATGGAGAAGTGTTTCATTTGAGGAATTAAGAGCATGTTTGTTGACATTAATAATACCAAGGTGGGAGGATGTTACCGATTGGCGTTCCATACTGCGGAGAGTCACGTTTTGTTGTATGAGTGTATGATTGCACTGTGTTCACGTGGATAAGTTTAAGAAATAAAGCGGTTGTTATCGAAGAAACAAGAAATATTTGTCAGGTCCCGTTTATCTTATCCGATACCACCAAGAGGGTACAGGAAGTCCCTAACACAAATAATTTTGTTTGGGGGTTCTCTTCTAAGGGACTCAAATAATTAACGTGGGGGAGTACAATTCTTCACGTTCTTCTGATATATATTGTCCATGGTACGACAAGTTTCTTTATCTTATTTTAGTCAATATTTGTTTATTTTTTTTCCAATTGGGGAGATTTCTGTAGAAATCAAGAACAATTCATCTATTTTAGTTCGAGCGACATCTCACTCCACCGGCCCACCACCTACCCCCCCCCCCCCCGCAAAAAAAGGGGAGGGGGTTAAACGATTTTATTATGGGAGGCCAAAACATGAAAGCTATGCAAATACCAACCATTTCCCGCCCCCTTTGGAAGAGCTCTTGCTTTTGACAAAAGTTGGATTGACATTGAAACATTTATCCTCAATTTTGCCCTTGTTAACAAAAAAGCAGTTCGAGACTCAGTTGCATTCCGGCAACTTGTGTCATTTAAAATATTGGATGAAGGCTGCCAATGGAACAAATAAGACAAACTTTTTCGGGCACCTCATACGCTTATTTACTTCATTTCTCTTCATTTAATGGTTATTCATACTATTAAAAATCATCTTCCCAGCTTTCCCATTTTATCTGTGGAAACCTTTACCCCTATATAATAACATATGAAATCAAGCAACCTTCATTTTCTCCGAAATGACTTGATTCTGCTCAAAGGAAGGGCAAATTCTACATTAAAGAACACAAATCTTTCTAAAGATGCTCCAATTTTAGAGATTTTCATCCAGAAAAACAAACATTTCTCATTTAACTTGATTGGGTTCGTTATATCGGGTTATTTCCTCCATGAGGAAGTATAGATCATACATAGGGTAAGTAGAAGACCGCCTACACTGAAAACAAAAGAACAATTTTAACAGTTTTGCTTAAAAATTAGGATACTCACGAAAGTTAGTATTCCCACTCCAAAAAATGAGCCCTCATTTTCGTGAGTACCCCCTTTTAAAACAAAATTGTTTAATTTTTTTTTTTTTTTTTTGAGAGTAACTTAACTAAACATATTTCAGAATCCTTGGGATATGGTGATAACGGATATCCATTAATGAAAATGGGTGGGTCCAAGGAACACCCCAAAATTGTGGAATTGAAAATTTAATCGTGTCACATTCATGCATGCCGGTATTTCTAATCATTAACAACATGGGCCATTTGAGTCGATTGGTGGCATGTCCAACACTTTTGAGTACAGTTGGCCGCCCATGACATGTACTGCTACGAAACTACTCCTGCCTTTCGACGACTCAATACACTGAAAATGAAGATGACGAACTTAGTTTTTGAACTTCAGAGTATTCTGATAACTGTCGTATGCTTTTCAAATAAGACATAGGCATACGGGGCGTGGAAGAGAAAAAAGCTGCCATCATATTTCCTCAAGATGTAAAATTTGGGCAGGAATCTTTGAAAACTTCATGCACTTATTCGAGTATAAAAATTGGCAAATTGGGGTGCTCGAAATCTTAAAAAATATGAGTCCCCAAAAAGGGAAAAACAACATAGTTGCAACGCTTTCGGGCAGCTGAAAAGCTATTATTACTTCATTATTTACTTTATAGTTTTGCCAAATACATGTAGCGAATGGTCAATATCATCACAGCCTTTAAAATGTTCTACGGAGATACAATAATTGTTACATTCGGAAAACCCTGTCTTAGGCAGAGATATTACAAGCATAGATACCAAACTTAAAATGGCACGGTGACTCCTCACGGAAGCCGGATCGGAGGGGCGGAAGTGCTGATCACTGATCCGTCGTTTTGAAAACTAACAGTTAATTGATATATTCCGGTAGTATAAATACGTGTGAAAAAAAATATAGCACAGAGATTTTCGACACAGTCGGGTGGCTAAAAGACTTTCCCCAGCCCCACTTCATAAAACCTTTCCTTCCGTTGGTCCACTTTTCCTTGTATGCAAAGGCTACAAGACCTGTAAAAAAATAATTGAATTGAAGCACTCTCACAATCAAATTTTCGTCAATTTATCTTTACAGCTTAAAGGGAAATGTTTAAAATGAAATAGAAGAGATCGAATAGGATGTACAACCCTTAGAACAGGCAATAATGGAGTAAAATTCATAGTAATTCCATATATACAACTGCCTTTAAGTTGTCCTTGATTCAGCCACCCTATCAACGGACACGCATGGCGCATGTCGAATAGTAACCAGATTACAGGCTGACTGTGCGGCTTAATGCACAATAAATCAAGCTTGAAAAATAGAGTCAGTAAAGAACGTGATAATATAACCTTCATTAAATTGAGACGCAAGTAATATTTCAACATTTTGAATACTTGCTATGGGGACCAAGGAAAAAAAAAAATTTAAAGGACACCCCTCCAGACCTTTTCGTATGTAAACTTCCCATCACTTCAGTTCACGTTCTCAGAGGCCATTACTCACTAAGATCTATGATAGCAAGCGTCGAATAACTGCCGACCAAATCCTAGATCTACCCAGTAAGGGATTCAGCCAGAATCTCAAAAAGGAGAGGGATTTTTTACTGCCAAATCTCGAGTGTGTTAATTGACGATGTCTTTGGTCTTAGTTTACTTCAAAGCCTTTATAACAGTAAAAGGTGCAATCAGAAGGGTTTTAAAAGCCATTGATTAATGAAAGTTCGAACTCTGCTACAAAGATTCCCTGTCTTTAATAACAAGTCAATAAACTGATAAATTACTGGCAAATAGATTATGGAAATTTTATCCGTCCTCCTTTTTGGGAAACGGGGGAACAAATTACCGCTTTACTCCCTCGAAAGTAACTTCAAAATGACACATGTCATCATACTTGTATCATCCTGACTAACTGATATTCAGATGAAATAAGAAAATGTCTATTATAGGAATTAATTACTCTTTTGTATACACCCAGTCCTTATAAACAGGAGGGTAGAGGTTTCTTGTGGACTGGAGAGCACAAATTTTCCAACAGTCAGTCGAACCCTGGTGATGCCCAAGACTGAAATCTTCCATAAGCAATCCACCCTTACAAATGCGAGAGCATACGTTTATAAGCACATACAAAAAAAAAAAAAAAAACATGCATGTACACTATTATTGACACGCATATACTACACTGAAAGTGGAGTTCTCGAGCTGGAGGCCCTGGAGTTATCTGAATACTACTATTTTTTATTTCGTTTTATCTGCTTATTTTTTTTTTTTTTTTTTTTTGTGCCGCAAATGATATCTTTGCCAGAACATTTTCATTGGGGTGGCAATTGCCGTCCTTTTCCACCCCCTTCCCCATCGTTGCCCCTGCTTCCGATGTATATTGCAGATGCAGAATTGCTTGTATACTTGACAGGGACAGGATGCAATTTTACACTAGTAGGATCAAAGCCAGATATTCAAATAAACAAGCAAGACGATTTGGCGTGTTTAATACTAAGACAGTGCACACTGGGGGAGCTGGGGGTGGTTGAAAGTGTTCCTTTTCCGACCGTTAAAACATAAAGATAAAACACGGCAAAAAGTGAAAGAATTGTTGTAATCGTAATGATTGAAAGCAATCTCGATAAGCTCCTTCACACCTATGCTAAACGCTATTCTTTGTGAAGCTTTTAAACCATGTGCCTTAAATAATAGACTTGATTAGTCTCTCGTGTGTGTTTTCCAGTTGGGAGCTGAAACGAGAAGATATGCCGATAGAGGACGCACTAAATTCAAAGGAAAATATGGTGTACTGGGATTTTATAGTTACCAGGCCCTTTACTTCCATGGCCCTGTTCAGGTTGGGCTGTACTCCCACACAAACATCAATTTAATATTTTAACGAGAAGTATGTTCACCATCCGACTGTGTGCAGTGCATGCTTATTGCCATAGGCGTTAATAGGCGGGGCCGGAGGGATTAGATTGCCCGACCCTCAGTTTTCTCAAGATCTGAGTTTCGGGCAGCAATTCGGGTCAATAGGTTGAGTGATTTTAAATACACAGGAAACACCAAGGCGTGCTGGAAAAGCTTTTTAAAAAGTTAAAGGGCATATTAATAGTTAGGGTAAACAAGTAGTCGTCAACATTAAACTGTGTTACTAGTAATAATTTTGATGTGGTTGGTGTTACCGAGACCTGGTTACGTCCTAATACTCCTACTCATATGATTTCTATTCCCGACTATAACTTTATTCATAACGATCGACATGATCGACGTGGCGATGGTGTAGGTTTTTATATACGAAATGACACAAAATTTACAATAAGGGATGATCTAAAGATAGTTTCCAGTTCTTTTGAGTCCATGTTCATAGAATTTATGAATAATCATAGGCCGACCATTATTGGTGTTATTTATCGTCCTCCTAGTACCTCACTTCGTACTTTTATTGAAGATCTTAGTACCCAGATTGATATAATTTTAAGTACTAAAAACATGTGTTTCCTGTTGGGTGATTTTAACATTGATATATTGAAGTATGGGGAAGACCTCTATGCCATAGATTTTTTAGACCTCATGTACTCTTCATCTTTTGTGCCTCTTATTTGTAAAACTACAAGAATAACTGATTCCTCGGTGTCGCTGATTGACAATATTTTTTGTAATAATATTACTCCCTTCTCCTCAGCTGGTATAATTGTTACAGATGTAAGTGATCACCTACCTATTTCTTGTATTCATCATATCAAGAGCCCGCGTACGTTTACAAGTTCACTATATCATAATCGGGACCTGAGTCCTCGTTGTATTACAAGTTTTTCCACGCTTTAAATAATGTTAACTGGGACTGGCTTTATGTAATTTCAGTCGTTAACAAGGCTTACGATAGTCTTATTCAGGCCGTGTCTTATTTATTTGATTATCATTGTCCTGTAAAAAATGTGAAACGCACCCGACCTAAACATCGCACACCGTGGATAACTGGTGGCATTCTTACTTCAGTGAACACTAAAAGTAGACTATATAGAGCTTACATTAGTTACCCTACTCCACATCGTAAACAAAAATATTCAGTATACAAAAACAAGCGTATAAATATTATTAGGGTGGCATAAGACGTCTTACTACAAGCGTAAATTTGAAAGTTGCAAATCAAATATAACAAAAACCTGGCAAAATATCAATGCTATCATTAAACCCACAAGTCAAAGTAATGTTATATCTTCTATAAATTATCTTGAAGAAACTATAAGTGATAGTACTGGTATTGCACATGCATTCTCAAGTTTCTACTCAACGGTTGCATCCAAGCTTGCAGACAGTATCCCTGCTGGAACATGTTCGTTTCATAATAACCTTCAAGGAAACTCTCCACTTGACTCTCTCTTTTTGTATCCAACTTGTCCCTCTGAAATTTTTAAAGTAATAAAGGCTATGAGACCTACCTCATCTAGCGATGTTGATAAAATCCCCATGTATGTATTGAAGGAAGTGTCAATTGTTCTATGTAACCCTATTTCATATGTTTTTAACTTATCTTTGTCTAATGCAGTAGTCCCTGACGGTACAAAGGTTGCTAGGATTATTCCCGTATTCAAATCTGGAAACAACAGCTTACCTTCTAACTATAGACCAATCTCCATATTACCGTGTTTTTCCCAAATTCTTGAAAAACTTGTGTATAACCGACTTATTGAATTTATTGGTAAACATAACGTTATCTCTTCAAGTCAATTTGGGCTCCTTAAAAATTATACTACTTCTGTGACAGCTATTGATGTAGTTAATTACATAATTGAAGGTTTCAATAATAAAAAGTACACCCTAGGTTTATTTTTAGATCTTTCATAGGCCTTTGACACAGTCAATCATTGTATTCTTCTTCATAAGCTTTCACATTATGGTATTCGGTGTACAGTATTGCTCACGATTGGCTTTGTAGCTACCTGAGTAACCGTAAGCACTTTGTGCATGTCAATGCCGTTGCCTCTACTTGTAATGATGTAACATGTGGTGTTCCATAAGGTTCTATCCTAAGTCCTTTATTTTTTTTTAATTTATATTAATGATCTCCTTGCTTGTTCAAAAAATCTTAAGTTTTGCCTTTTTGCTGATGATACCAGTATTTTGTTTAAGTCGTAAGACCCGACGTATTCTGCACAAATTATCAACAAAGACATGGAAATTGTTTGTGATTGGTTTAATGTAAACAAATTATCTCTTAATACCAGTAAGACCCATTTACCAATACCGTTGTAACAAAACAATTGACATCATTATTAACAATGTTAATAGTATTCAGAAACAATCTGTAAAATTCTTAGGCCTCTATCTTGATTCCCAATTAAATTGGAAGGATCATGTTAATGTTTTTTGCGGGAGAGTAGGTAAAGCTGTTGGAGTTCTATACAAGATAAAAAATATTGTTCCTAGGTCAGTCCTTATAACTCTGTATTATTCACTGATTTATTCTCAACTGTCATATTGTAACATTATCTTGGGTAATGCCTCTTCACACTGCATCAATAAGCTGTATGTTATGCAAAAGAAAGCAGTTCGCATTATCACCAATTCAAATTTCTTAGCTCATACTTCACCACTTTTTCCCAGTTGCAGATTCTCAAAATCCATGATATTTTTAAGTATCAGCTTGGTAGCTTCATGTACAAATACTCCAGTCAGTTGCTCCCCGACATATTTTGTACCTTCTTTTCTCTCAATTCTAATGTCCATCCCTATCCTACCAGAAGCAATGCTTTCATTCACATTCCTAAAGCAAACACTTTAAGCTATTGTAAGTCCCTCCTATTTACTGGTGCTACTCTTTGGAACGGTCTCCCAAATATATTAAAAGCCTGCTCGTCAACTAGTAGATTTTCTAAGTGCTTTAAGGATCATCCGCTTAGCGCAGCCAAGGATTAACCTGATGAGATGGTGTAATATGCTCAGTAGTGATGTATGATTAACTTGTTGATTTTCGTCTTATTATTCTTTTATTTATTTATTTATTTTTTTTTTTGTACCTTTAAGGTACCCAATACAGTTGGTCGTTTGTACAAGCTTTTAAGCTTTTTTCAGACCTACCCCACAATTTAGTGTCTAATGTAAATACTGTATCATAAGTATGTATATGTTATTGTGGAAAACTTCTCAACACAATACAATAAATATTAGCGAAACATTCGGCTAGTTTTTAAAACTTATTATTCTTAGTTTTTTTTTCTTTTTTTTCACAGTCTTGCGCAATACGTTGTCCTAAATGGTGGAATATTTGCTCGAAAGTTGACAGGATGTTTTTTAATTGCCAAGTTTCACTTGCACACAGACAGGAAAGAGTACAGGTGTTAATGCAAAGAACCATTGCAAATCAAGCTCAAGGTATAACGATCATGGGTATATCGTACTTGAAACCCTGGGAAATGCCATTTCCTGTCTGAGGGGTCGCGATTACGTGATTGAACGTACACGTAGAAATGCGGAACCAAGGTAACATTCCTATTTGGTGTACTTGAGGGTCCCATATGGCAGAGCATATAACGACCATATAGTTTAACACCTTAGACTAATAAGAAGCCACATGGACCAGTCCATATGGCTTATTTGGCGGATAGTTCTGGGGGCCGTGTTGGCAACGATATGAGGGGAAATATGATTGGGTAAATTTCGTTAAATTCTTCACCCATATGGGTAATCCATAATCGTTTCTATTACCTCCGGGTTAAAAACTGTGCCCCCTTCGTGCAGTACCGTCCCCAAAGTTACCACATCCACTACAAATATACAATTTTTAAACTGCAAAAAAAAATATTTTTCGATGTTAAATATACCCACATTAAAATAGAAAACAATTACCCTAGTACAGGTCAACGACTATTTAAAAATGGAGTCATTTCGTTATATTTCTTCTCTAGCCCAACCCATAATTTTCTACGCAATTTGTTAAAAGTAACATAGTCGTTAAAAAGTGAATAAGAAACCAAACAGAATATGGACGCAAGAGTGATACAGTCTTGGACAAATCTGTTGTAACACCTCAAACTTTGTAGCCTACAATGCACAGCATAATGTCCCCTAGTTCAATGTGTTCACGATTTACAAACCCTCTATCATCATTGTTGCTCACGAATTGCAAAGCTCGTGTCTTCCATTTCAATGTTTACCATTTACGAAACCTAGTCCCCCACTTGTCGACTTAACGACTTGACTTTTAACATATTTTGTGTACAAACGAAAAAGCGGTGCATTCCGAAGTTGACATTATTTCCATATTGCACGGGAGAGCGGGTGTGCAAGGAATTTCCAACGAACCTTGTGCAAGATTGAAGATTCCACTGAAGCTACTGACTTGATATTAAGCACTGTCCTGGTCAATACTGATGGAAGGTTATTTCAAATTCTGATTTTTTTTTTTTTAAATTCAGGTTGTTTTGCTTCTAGTGACTGATTAATTTAATTTAAAGGCATTCATTCGTCACCCTAAACTACAGTTTCAGTATGCATATATCAAACCTCTCAATTGGTACAGCTCTTTGATTGGCATCACATTCAAACAATGCACCATAGCTAAATTACACAGCATGGACACTGAGAGTGTCTTGATTATACATTATGGACTTTTATGGTCACTGGGACAAGCAATGAAGCAATAAATTAGGATTGTGTCTGGATAAAGATGAGTTTTAGATAAATGTGTGAGGGGCTAGAAGTAAGTAGGTTAGGAGAATTGAAACTGTTTGGGATGATGAAAATATGCCTTAACGTTTTGAGGGTCATGGATCCATTTTGGCTCTTATGCTATTGTGAGCGTGGATGAACAACGGAGAGCTTTAATCTTCACTTTTCGACCAGTGCTCAGAGGTCCAGTAAGCAGGCATGAACTAATCGTTCCCAATGTCCCTGTCCGACGGCGAATCCACAGTCTTTAGCCACTTTCCCAAAGACTTGCTCGGAGGTTACTTGATGAGCACCACTGCTCAACAGCTGAACTGATCAGGCAAACATCTTCCTGAACCAAGAATTTATTCGATTCAGGAAGATTTTTACTTACTCGGACAACTTCCTGTGACGGACAGCCTCCTGAAACGGACATCCAAATACCCAATTGTAACCCCCCCCCCCACCCCCAGCATCACTGTGAAGTGACATGCTAATTTTCAGACCAGGAAAATTTCTAAGTGGTTCCAAGTGGTTCACCCTTTCAATGAAGTTTATGGCAAAATTGAACAGAGTTCTGTTTAAAGTCCCCGTTCAAACACATTCCATTGTGAAATTGTTTTACCATCTTCTTTACCGCAGTGGCGTAGCTAATAGGAGGGGGGTGGCTTGGGGGTGCTAGAGCTCTCCGCTGAATCTCCCCTCCCCCAGCAGCCCCCGCTGGCGACCTGGGCCAAAAATATTTATTCATGCTGGCCGATGATAATATTCAATCAGGACTTCCCGGCTACTATCACAGAGATACACTTGAGATAGGTCCACGCAGTTGCAGGCTATTCTGCAATTTTGCCGCACTCTGAATTTCAGAATAAATTCAGGTAGACTGTGAAAAGCTTCATATTCGGAATCTCTTGAATTTTTACTCGTTGGTTTTCTGAATGGATAATTTTTTACCAGATTTAGAGTGGCTGATATTGCCTACCCTGGTGTGGTTTAAAGTCAACTCCTAGCATCTGGCCTGTTTCTATCTTCTGTAGGGATTTTTTTTTTTTTTTTTCAGTTCCTGGGGATGCACAAATTTGTTCCAAAATCATACTTGGTGTGGTGAACAGAATATTTGAGTCAAATATGGTTGGAAGAATTTGAACTTTGCATCAAACCATTGCTGCCAGTAATTGGGCAGTACAACAACCAAACCCATGTTGGGACAATGCACTCTCAATGGTCGCAACCTTACCACAATTACCTCACAGGACCTCACTTAGCTCATGGGTAGAGTGGACATTATCAGTGGCGCACGAGACGAGGCAGGGGAGACTGCCCAAATTTCCGCAAAATCTAGATTCGGTCAGGAATTTGGGAAAAATTCGGGAGGTATTTTGGAAAAAAATTCGGACAGCCCTTAAAATTTGAAAAGATGGGGTGGTTCTTTAAAACAAATCTTATATATGGCCGAAATCTTGAACAGATATGCCCGAAATAAAGGAACGAAACGTCATATAGGCCTAGTCGAAACAAAATTTTATATTATATATATATTAAATATATATTATTGGTGACTTTTACTTGACAGGTATTTAATCACAACACAATGCCCAAAATTGTGGAATATACAAATTTTTCAAGTATTTGCCCAAAACTTTGGTAACAGTATCATAGTAAGGCTAACATAGTTACGGAAAATGAAACATTAAAAATCGCGACACATTTGGGAAGTCTGTGGCTTAAAAAAAAAAAAAAAAAACAATAATTCTTGACCCTGTTTTAAAATCTTGTGTAAAAAAATATCCAAAATTGCCGATTATTCAAATAGCTTCAAATCGTTGCCGAAAACGGGTAGATGCGCACTGTTTAACAAGGTGTTTCTTGATTGGCTGTTGCCATTGTATTGTATCGATTGTATTCTTTGTTCGGGTTAGGGATTAGTTTAGGGATTAGGATTACGTTAGCCAGTTAGGAAATTTCTTGTTAAACAGTGCGCATCGCCCCGGGTCCGAAAACAGGAAACGCTATGATTAAAGTAAAAGTTTCATGGAAAATAACAATGGTCTGCGATCCATTTGGGAAGAATGTGACAAAAAGGTTTTCATCATCCCCACTTCTTACTGTAATCTTGCAAAATTGCCCGAAATGGTCAAATATTCCGGCAAAGGTTTAAAAATTTCTGGGACGTGTTCACTTGCCATATTAATTCAACGGACAGGCAGGAGGAGGATGTTTAGGTGCCCAAAAGTTTTCCATCTATCCTCCTCTAGAGCCAAATACGGGCAATGATTATGTAATAGGGTAATTTGTTTTTCGATTCGCAAATGATGCAGTGTGAGAATGTTTTCCCATAAGTCTGCTTGAAAATTCATTTAAAGTAAAATCTTATATAGTTAAAAGTTCGGACAGTCACACAATTTTATCAATATATATTGAATTTAGGGAAGATTCCGAATAGAGTAAAATTCATCAGCATGTTTTCAATTCCGTTTTATAGTTTTCATTTCATTTTATCTCGTAATTTTCTGATCAAATAGCGACTGCTTAGATCCCCCTATAAGCCTGTGAAATGTCATTTTCGACTGTGTCAGGGGTCCAATTTTTCCAAATTTTCCGTTCGCTCTGCGCCAATCAGTGGTGGCGCATCTCGTAGATAGTCTTCCCAGCAGAATTTTTGTTTCAAGTGACCAGTTTCTGAAAACGGAACCTCGAAGTATCGACTGCTTAGACCCCCTATAAGCTTAGGAAATGACATATTTGACTTTCAGAAGGGTTAGATTTTTTAAAATTTCCCGTACGTTTCTCCCCAACTTATGGTGGTGCACCAGTTCGACCGCGTCATAGCAGAATTTAAGTTTTAAGTGAACATTTTTTTTCAAAAGGAAACTCAAAATAGCAACTGCTTAGATCCTCATACAAAATCCCGGGAAAAGCCATTTTCACCTGTCTGAATGGTCGGATATTTCAAAATTGTCTGTACATTTCACGCCAACCAAGGGTGGAGCTCCACTTAGTCTTTCTGGCTTAATTTTAGTTTGGAGGGAACATCAACATCAACTTAATTCAGTTAGTAGTTTCCTTTTTATCATGTTAAGTGGAAACTCACTCTTGATTTCAATGAGATTTGAGTTGGTTCATACTCGGCTTGAGTGAATGTGAACAAGATGTCGACAACGTCTCTGTCTGTAACTTGCTCCTTCTTCAGTCTGATCTGATGAGAAACTCTACTGGCCGTACAGAGATGAGAAACAGCAAATTTCTGTGAGTAAAAAATAAGAATTTATGTCACAAATAATGAAGAATTTTTGGAAAACAATATCAATTTCTAAAGGTCAAGTCTTGCTCATATCAAGCTTGTATAACATCCAACTTGGAACAAATTGGCAATATTATATGTACAAGGCTAGAATTGAATGAAATAATAAGAGTTGTCACAGATATTGTGCAAAAAAAAAAAAAAATCTTTATCTGTATTTTTCAATGTGTAACTCCCTGTTTGTGTTACTTTCTGAGCTATTATATTTATGTTACATATATCGTACTTGGAACGTAAAAGATAGTGCTTATTTAACTAAAGTAGCTCAATTTATTAGTATGCAAAATTGAAATTAGGTTGAACAAAGTTTATGTTCTATTCCAAATAATGCCAAGATACCCCATATCTTCCTTGGAAAAGTAATTTTGTGTAACTCCAAATGACCTATGACTTCAACCAAAACAATGAAGAACCCTCTTCTCATGATAAGACATCCGAAATTCAAGAAATTAAAGCAATGTATCAGTTTCCTATCTTAGGATCTTGTTAACATGGTTTTCAGAAATTGACCACTGGTGACCGCCGATGACTTTTCATCTCCACCAGAACCAATAGGGACCATATTTTAACGTAATGCATGCACAAACAAATTATGAAAACTATCAAAATTTCTTACCTTTGAAATACAGTGGCAAATTTACAAGGTTTTCAGATTCGCACCTCAGGTGACCCAAGATGACCTTGTCCTCCATAAAAATCATATGGATCATCCTCTCACCACAATGCATCTCCATATCAAACAGGCATACAAAATCTAAGTTTCCTATCTTGAGATATTGCAATAACAAAGTTTCCAGTGACCTGGTGACCTCGGATGATCTCTGATTTCCACTACAACCTTTGGCAATAACACATCAAGTTTTTTTTACCATGAGCTATCAATTTAACAATGTTTTTTATTTTTACTTTGACTGACCCTAGTAACCCTAGATGACCTTTGACCTCATCCAATCTTGTCATAATGTGTTCAGATACCATACTAAGTATGAAATCTATTCACGTTTCCTACCTTGAAATAGATAATAGGTTAACATGTTTTCTAGAGTTTGATCCTGATGTTTCAAGAATATGATCTTTGACCTCCAAAAAAAAAAAAAAAAAAAAAAAAAAAGGAATCCTCTTCTCATCATAATGTGTACACATACCGTACTAGGTATGTGGTCTATCCAGGTATCCTACCTTGAAATAAAAAATGGGTTAACAGAGTTTCTAGATTTTGATCCTGATGATCCAAGAATATGGTCTTGACCTTCAACAAAAACAATAGAAATCCTCTTGTCATCACATTGGTTACACATACCATACTAAGTATGTAATCTATCCACGTTTCCTACCTTTAAATAGATAACAGGTTAACAGGTTTTTCAGAGTTTGATCCTGATGATTCAAGAATATGATCTTTGACCTCCAACAAAAACAATAGGAATCCTCCTCTCATCTTAATGTGTACACATACCATACAAAGTATGTAATCTATCCAGGTTTCCTACATTTAAATAAATAACGGGTTAACAGGTTTTCTAGAGTTTGATCCTGATGATTCGAGATGATCTTTGACCTCCAACAAAAACAACAGGTTTCTTCCTCTTAATATGGTGCATCATTTTTGAAAACTGTCAGACATACCTACCCTGAGATATCGTGTTAATGGACAAAACATCACATACATGTTTTTGGCATCAGTCAGGGACAAGGTTTTTGGAGTGGAAATGGGGATATTCCCACTTTGGGTGAATCCACACTTGACTAGAACAACAAACGCTAATGTCCCTGATTAACTAGTGCTACACACACAGACACACACACACACACACACGCACATGCAACAGCTCATGGTGTGTTACCTAATTACAGGTGTAAAACATTGAAAATGTGAAAAAATCAAACACACAAACTCTGGCACATCTTTCAAAGGTGAAAATTTCAATTTCACGTTGAATTTTGAGGTTTCTCTTATCATCCCATCCAATAAACTAATTGGAAAGAAATATCTCCAAAACAGAATTGCCTAATTTATTCTACAACTTTACTCAGTTGACCTTACAGGTTTTGCCAACAAGTACCGTATGGTAATAACGTGCTTTCTTTCCCTTTTTTTTTTTTTTTGATAGATCAGATGGTGGTGATGCTGTATATTATTATATATTGCATACCATGTACCTGACGTTTTCATTCCTCTATAAGTTGAATCATTTTCTATGATTTGACTTGAAGTCTGGAGGTTGGGACTTCGAGTCCCGGCCTGGATGGAGTGGGGAAAACAAGACAGTGAGCCACACTGAAAAAAGGGCCTTGGTCGACTCGACTTGAACCAATAGGTTGGAAACTGGGCCGTAAAACTCTACCTAATTACCTAACCGTGAGTAGCTAAGACTATATAAAGGTGCCAACAAACCTTCATAGCCTGCTCCTTTTCGGGTACGTATGTGTTGTTAACAGATGTTACATCCACACTGAGAAATCCTGCATCATCTTCATCTCTCTCTGGATGTCGATGGAGTTGAAGTGTTGAGTATTGCTCTAAAGGCAGCTTAGTCTGGTAGTCTGATAATAACATCTGGGTTTATAAGAAGTAAAAACCAAAGTTCTTTGTGTCATCATAAGACTGTCTATGAAGCATTACAGTAGTTGCTTCAAGTATAAAATCAGCACGAAAATGGTCATGGTGTGGTTCAAATCAATATGGAGAATACACATGCAAGGTAGGTGATTCATCAAAGTTTTCTCCTTGACATATCATCTTGTCTTTGTTATTTAATTCATCCGACCTCAACCAACATAAATAGCGGTCATCTCCTCATAAGATAAGGGTTTTGGTCTGTAGATTACTCACTCACTCACCTAAATTGATACACCTTGTTTTAAACAAACAAAGTACAATTAGGGAAACCAAGGTGGATATCCTAACACAGCTAGTATCTACAATTGACTATGAAAAAAACTTTATGTCCATCATTTACACACAGCACTTTCATAACCACATTCACTCGTGCACCTACACTTGTTGTATTGCCTAATGGAAGGTTCACGTGAAAAATCTGGAATCAGAATCAGATTTATACTCATTCCCTTTGGAAAACCTATGCATTTGCACACGCACATCCATCCTAGTTACACCTTTAAAAGCACCTTGCTTCTATACTTGTCACACACTTCAAGATACTGTATAATTTTCATTGTGTTCTTGAACTTACATTGTATTCTGAGTCATTGTCACTGCAAAAGCATATCGTAACTAAGATGTCATCAACAGTATTTCTAACCCTATCTACAAATGATACAACCCGAACGATGTGCAACTGTGGTGCAGATGTTTGGCTCACGAGACTAGCTGAGAGGAAAGTAAGACACTGAATGTCTACTGCCACAGACTTGTCTTTCAGCTGCCTTGGAATAGATCTCTCCTCAGTCCATCTAATGGAATCTAAAAGTTAAAGGTATTAACTTGTTAGAAAATATCACATACTTTATGAGTATTTTGAACAGTACTAATAACTTAGACGAAGAGTTTAATGTCATACCAAGTTATGAGATGTTAGAGGGATATTTATTCAAAGCATTTTGGTGAAATTTTTATTGAAATCCGACGTGTGGTTCTCAAGATCTTAGCAGGTTATTAAGTTATAAATTTTCAAAAAAGTGAACTTGAAATAATCACATACAGCACCATATCCTGACACAATCGGACATTCTTTTTATTTTCTTTACAGTTTACAACCCATTTTGTTCTCAACAATCCCATATTATCAGAATGTGATTTTAGCAGTAGCATGGGAACTAAAAAAACTTTGTATTCCCCACAGGGAGAACCTATTCATTAACGTCAGAAACAAAGGGGAAAAACATTCCTCGTCAATTTTGAGGGAGTGATATAACCTTTGCTACGCCCAAGCTCACTTTAGAACCCTAATGTAGTTTAATCATTTACTGATATCTCGAGGAATATATGTCAGGTTTGAATGTATTGTAATTTTTACCAAACTGTGTGGTTTTGGTTCTTCTTTCATATTTGAAAATTAAATTTTTGCTGAAACCTCCTCTTTAAGACGAGTGTTGTTGAGGGAAAAGGACAATTAAGTAAAAAAATATTCTTAAATCTGGCAAGCAGGTCAAAATTCAATTACACATGTATTGCAGTATTCAAATCTTCTGAGTCTTTATCTGTCTTTAAAATTCAATAAGAAACTCTAGTAATTCCACTAAAGTAATAAGGTTTTTCAGAGACAACCTATCGAAGATATTGTCAACATCTCAGATCATGACAACTTACCAAATACTGTTTTTGAAACATCTAGTATCCCCAGACTTCCTTAAAACACTGGTTTCAGATATAACATTATCACTCTAAATAACGATTGCAAACAAACTGTGCAAACTGTCTCACCTGATGAGTCATCATTAGTCTTCATAATCTGCCCTGAGTGAATGATGACATCATGATTTTCTGGTTCAGAGATGAGGGCAGAGTGAGGAATGTTTAGCTGTACTGGCTTCTTAAACGTTAAACCAAGAGGTTCCAGTTTGATGAGAGGTGTCATTCTTGCTGTGTCAACTTCTCTATCCAAGGGAAAGGGAGATTCATTCATGACACTTACTGCAATCACATGATTGTCACGGAGAGCATCAGGGGGGACGGTGAGGGAGACATTTGTTAACCGAATGGTTCCTCCCTCTCTGCCAACATTCTGTTCAGTATACAATAGATGATGAGGTCTGTCTATTATAAGTGATCCTCTGTCATCTTCTCCTGCCTCTGGTGTTACCTCTCTTTGTGATCGGTGTTCAGGTTCAGTGCCATCATCTGGTGAAGCCTCGTTGTTTATCTGTTGAGATGGTAACTCAACTTTGCTGACAAATTTACTAACATCTACAAAGTGAAAAAAGAGGTGAAGACACATTTTCAACTAAATGTAAAGAAAAAAGCGGTTAAAGTGCGAGAAAAAAGTAAATCACAGATTACTGCTATGAAGTACATCAGAAGGAGCATGTTCAGTGCAACTAAAATGGAGAAGCACTGCCTTTTTTGATTTCTTGGCAAAGGCAGGCAAGGAATCTAGGCGACGGTAATGTCGTATGTCTGTGTTTGTGTGGATATCCCCTCATGCAAAATGCAAAGTTAATCATGACTTTGAATTTTTCACGCTTCAAGGACGTTTCCCCAGTAAGTTTGAAGCATTTTGGAGTTTTTGCCAATTTTCCATGTGATGACCTTAACATTAGGTAGCATACCATGGACCTGTGCATAAGTGTGTGTGTGTGTGTGTAGTACCGGCAAATTGGGGCCATGGGCGTTTTTTACCTAGTCAAGCGTCGATACACCCAAAATGGGAATTTCCACATTTCCATTGTAAAAAACGTAGTTGACCAGTTGACGCACGAAACATTTATATATGTATGTATGTGTAGATGTGTGTGTATGTGACGCTTTTGCTTGTAAATACGATATCCCAAGAAGGGTAAGTGTGACCAATCCCATATTGTTGTGTCGGATGGCCATATTAAGTCATTTGGGGGGTACGAGAGGTAAAAAGGTCTCAACACCTTGTAAACACGATATGTCACAAACGGTCGTATGACTGTGCTCATATTTAAATGTCTCGGTTGCTAATATTGAGTAGATGGTCCCTATCGATTTTCTTGGAGGTCGAAGGTCATTTAGGGTCACGAGAGGTCAAGTGGTAAATACCGAAGAAATTGCTTGTAAACACGTCATCTCGAGAAGGGTAAGGGTGACCAATCTCATATTAATGTGTTGCTTGGCCATGTTAAATAGATGATTCCTATTCCTTTTGGTGGAGGTCAAAGGTCATTTGGTGTCACAAGAAGTCAAAAGGTCAAAACCTTGTAAACACGATATCTCAAAGAAGGTACATTAAACTATGCTCATATTTGGTATGTAGGTTGGTTGTATTAAGTTGATGATCCCTAGTGAGTTTTGTGAAGGTCAAAGGTTATCTGGGGTTACAATAGGTCAAATAGTAAATTCCTTGGAAATTGCTTGTAAACAAATTTTCTCAAGAAAAGTAAGTGTGACTAATGTCATAATCGGCGTGTGGGTTGTTTAATTAAGTAAAAGATGCCTATTTATTTTTGTTTGGAGGTCTTGGATACTGCAACATTTCACACATAGTATGTCGATGATAAGGTGGTCAAGGGTCATGCAGGATCTCAATGTGCGAAGCTCGGATGCCTTAAATGTATACTTTGTGGGTACATTATTGAGCACTGTCAATTTGAAAAAAAAAAAAAAAACACACACATTACGGAGCACGGTCACTTAAAAAAAAAAAAAAAAAAAAAAAAAAAAAAAACAGGATAACATTTCAGTGGCAAGGAATCACTAAGCCTTTTGGTTTTCTGGTTATAGTTCTTTAAATTGCAATGGCACAATTTAAAGAAAATGTAAACTATAAAGTGGCTGGTGTGTGAAACTAATATGTCATGACTGTGTAGCTCATCTTTGTTTCTGAAGAAGATATGGCTTCTTGTTGTCATGCAGATTAGAATGTATGAATGTTGATTCAGGAAAACTGCTGTCTTTTTACAGTCCTTTCGATTGCATCAATTGGCTCGTATAGAAATATTTTCTTTTGCCATTAACAGACATTTGACATATACGACAGCAAAGATATTGTTCTCAATAGGAGATTTCCAAAGCTATGCATGAAGCCATGTACTACTTCAGTTTTAGCAATGCTCCTGTTTTAGCTTTTCAGATTTATCTCTGGAGACCTTCAAAGACCTTTGCCCTACCTACAGCAACAACCAACTGTTTTTTTTTTCTTAAGATCTTGTTATTAACATTTCAATTGAATTTAAATGGCATGTTCTCTTCTCAGTCCATGACAAAACTAAGTGACCAAAAACATAACAAAATCTTCTCCTTTAAATTTAAAAGCATCATTCATCTATTACTGGCTAGGCTGCAATAAACTTCTATATTTTCAAGCAAGCCACCATCAACTAACCAGATGGAAACTAAAGTTTTTAAGTCATCTTTAAAATATTTTACTGTACTACATCTTCAGATTTTCAGCAGAATTCAAAGCAATCTTTAAAAAGCACCACTAAAATTAAGACTGGGATAGGAGTTTTTTTTTTTTTTCATTTTAAGTTACCTTCCCATGTAAACATCTCCTTTGTTTTGTACAGCCCATACTGCTCTTCACCTACTTTCTTCTGATAAGGTGCTACAACATCTTGGTTAACTGCTTCCAGTTGTAACATTGCTAATGCCTTCTGTAAGTTAGTGACATCAAACATGTTGATGACCTTTCTTTTCTTCAAAAAGTCAAGCAGTTTGATTCCAGGTGACTCATTGTAATACAGGCCAACTCGATACACCATGTCACAGTCTGCGATAGGCATGTTACAAACCTTTGCCAATTTGAGACAATCCCCTAAAGTGAGATATTCTGCAACAGCAACAGTCATTCTCCCAAACTCAGCTGTTTATGGGATAAAATTGACAGAAGCGAAAGCAGTTGATGTTATTTACTTTTAAAGTAATCCTTCAAATTCAAGCAAATCTAGTAGAGTTTTTTCTTATACAACACAGCATTTTTTCAGCCAGAAAGCAATATGAATGGCGAATATACAACAATCAATGTGCACTGTCATGTGAAACAGCAACGGTACATGAAAAAAGTCTAAGTCTCCAAGACATGGTGATTTCTCACACCTACTATATGACAGGTCATTTTACAGAAGCACTCTGAGGTAAATTTGTTCAATTAGGGAGCTGGAAGAGATGGAGATTGATTGTTCAAATCTCTCAGAAAATGCGTACTTGAAAGTAATTTAATCATCCTAAAGCAATGTTATTTGATTCACAGGCACTTTGTTTCTACTTTTGTTGATTCTCCTTTTTAATGACGATCTGCTTCTTTCAAACCCCAGTAATCCTGTAACAAAGACCATTGTTAAGGTACTACTTTGATGTTTACCTGATTATCGGATACGTGTGAAACTATTTCACCGTTTTGGTCGAAACGACTGTTCAGCCACTTTTTAAGCTGTCTAATTCCATTATTATTCTAATTTATTCATTAAGGAAAGAAGCGCACTTCCTATTTAAAATTCTTCATGAGTCTAAATATTTGTGTCCATATTTCAAACTATTCGGGTGTGTTCCTGAAATAGTGGCAAGGATATTTTTGCTTGAGATGTAATAAAGAAACACACTGCACTATTTTAAAACATTACACCTGGCGGCACCTTGTTGATATATTGTTTAATTTTTTAGGGGTAGCAACGATGCTAAGAAGGGAAGAAATCCTCTGATCTCTTTAAGCTGTAGCAGATGACAAGAAACATTGTCCTCACGGTCTATTCTCTATTCGTTCAGGGGTATTTCAAGAATCAGGTAATGCGAGGTTTAAGTGAGAGCTAAGCACCAAGTACAAAGGAAAAGCAGACCGAGCAACCTCTATCTCTTCAAGCTCCCTGGTTCAAGTAATCACGAAACACTTTGGTAAATATTCAATATCTTCTTTAGTTGTTTACTATGTTATAAAATTTAACAAGAAATGAAGATGCATTTTGAATTACTGTAAAACCTCAAAATCTGTTTCAGCCAGTGTTTTAACAAAAAAAGTTATCAAGTACTTTTTCGTGCAAGTTACTGTTGCACAGATGCAAAGTTGAATAAATGCTTAATATTAATAATGGTGGTGAAAGGACCGTTGTATTTATGGGAACTGTAATGAAACCATATCCTGGAAAAAAAATCCTCTCAGCTACTTTCAGCTCGCAAATTTGGGACCCACCATAGCTGACAAATGGCAGGAGCCTTGGATTCAGTTATAAGGAGAATGGAGCGTGTGCATTCATCCATGAAACTACTCAGGAAGTTTCCAGTGACCAGAACAGTAGATACACTGTGGTTGTATCCTTCCATGAAATTAAACCAAAAGCAGCAATGGCTGTCAGGAATAATTTTTTTCTGCTTCCGTATTTCAAAAAATGTAAATGAGCTAACTGCAGGTTCCTATCATGCAGCTGCAGCAATTACATACTTGAGATTTAAAAATGTTCTTCACAGCCTTTTTAAGTTCTCTGTCAACAAAAGTGATTTTGGGACAGTCCTCACATACGGAAAAGTGGTTTTCCACTTTCAAAAACTCAACACTTTTTTCAAACTTTGCCTATTTATTATGTCTGAGAGGAGTGTTATTCCTTTGCACCTTGCAATACGTTAGGCTTTATAAACATAACTAGGAAATCATTGTGTATGAAAATTGGTGTACAGAATTTCCATTAAATCTTCTCTCTCAAAGTGTTTCTCATACGGTATCAGCACACCTGTTGTACCAAACATGCATTGTATTACCTGATTTCACTAAGGTTTGAATGAATCACATTACTCTAGATTTCAGTACCAATTCCATCAGACTCGTGTATTCCGGCATTTTACCATTTACAACAGTAGTATGACGATACCATTGTACTGATGGGGCAAAGCGTGTTTTATATTGATATCTTTTCAAGGCTGTTGAAGGCTATGACCTCATAAAATGCCCAAAATAAGCATATTCAAGCAAATAGTTTCACGAAAAGTGTTTTGTACCCGGACTTGTAGCAGATGCATGTATAATTTAAAAAAGAGCTCGGTCAAACATTTTTTAAAACAAAAATTAGGTTTTTATTTCTCACTCATGAAAGATATTTTGAACTGTGAGATACATATATTGTGTAAGTGTGATCATTTGCCATAAGTTTGTACGAGAAATTTTGATGTTCGAAAGCATTTGGTTTCAACTTGAGATCAATTTACCCCTTTTCGATGACTGAGAATGCATACCTGCAAGGGTTGCTACATCTTCATCGATATCTTCAGTGTCCTCAGAGTCATCTAAAAGTCGATTCTCCAATGGTCTCTGAGGAACAAGAATTTGTTTGAATAAACAAAATCAATATTCATAAAACATATTCAACACACAACACATCCTATTGTAATTAAAAGACAAAATAATGCAAGTTTACAATCAAAACAAGGAAAAGCCATCCAGCAGATAATAAAAGTGCAATCAGAGTAAAACATAGAACAGGTCTTTCACATGAGAAGAAAATTACCTTTTTATTAGCTACTGTTGAATGAAAATTTCTGAATAATTGTCGAGGAAAGAACATCACCCATTAATGCAAGACTAGACAGCATCCACTATAACGTAATCACTTTGTATTAGCTTCACGTCAATGTACAAATTAAATGCAGAATTAAAGGTGTGAAAGAATTATCAAAAACATCTCTTATTGCCCCCTTGACTTTATGATTTGATAATAAATATACCTTCTGTAATTCAGCTATGGCATCCTTTGCTTGGTTCATAACTTCTTTGAGAGCTTTTGATTCCTTGACAAAGTCGAGTTCATACTGTTTAAGTGTAGTTCTGGTAGTATGCAGGTCCATATTTGTGGTCGCTAACTCTTTTGTTCTTGTAAGTAGTTCCTGTTTGGTCTGTGATAGTTCTGATGCTAGCAGCTTTTTCTCTTTAATAGACTCGCTTTTCAACTGTCTGAGTTCTTCTGAAATTACTTCATTACTTTGCTTGGTTTGGTTTAATTCCTCTGTCAATATTTCTGTCTGCCAGACAAACTCTGCTATTTTCTGCTTAAACTGTTCTAAGCTTGCTGTCAATGATTCTACCCGTCGGTGAGCCTGCGCTTTGCTCTGTTGTAGTTGTGCTGTCGATTTTTCTTTTTCTTTGATTAGTACTTCTGCATTTGCGAGGTCCTCCTTCCTTCGTTGGAATTCCTCCCTCGCATGAACTAGCTCGTCTTGTAAATCATCAAACTTTTTCTCATGTTTCTGAAAATAATAGAACAAAGACGAAACTGTCTGACATTGTTCTTTTTTTTTTTTTTTTCGATAAACCATTTTTCTTCACTAACACTAACCCCCACATGACCCCTTATTTCACAATCTCAGTTGTGACCAAATGGTAGTTCATAATTGAGCAACAATAAATGTCAAAGTTACACGCAATTACTGACTACCGCATTGTCAATGTTTTTGGTCACACCCACACCAGTGGGGAGGAAGTCTTAAAGTCATCGTTAATCAATTATAATAAATATTTAAAACAAATTACATCCCCCAGCACTGCTTTCTATCAAAGATGACAAACATGACAAAATAAATACAAAGATATAGCGTTCGTTAAATATGAGATATTGTAGTTACAAGCAATTTTCAAACTTTTGGCAGCAAGTCTTTTACCTTGAGTAACCTCAGGCAACATTTGACCTTTGCAAAAACAGGAAGGTTCATGTTAGACTACAGTACATCTACAGCCTACGTATGCCCATATTCATGCATCCTACCTTGAGATACCCCCAACTTTCACATTTGACCTTTGTTGACCTCACTTGACCGTTCTCTTAACTAATATGATACATCCACATACCATGTAAAACAATATTTCTTTAGATACCATGTCTGCATGCAAAAATGACATGTTGAAACCTTCCTACTTCCTTTTTGTTACATCAGTTTTTTTCTGCCTGATTACCTCTTATCGCTTGAGGGAGGAAATGAAGCTCACTACAACAACACTTGATGCAGTTATTTTTCACATCTGATTAATTGAGTGAGAGTAACAGATAAAATACACAAAAAGTTACGTAACATTTGTGGGCATGTGTTAAATGCTTTTCACGCAGTGTGAACACAGTGAAAACAGCTCATTTGGGAGTACAAATAAAATCAAATCATCAAATTCAGGTACCAGTTATACCCCACGCAACCTTTGATCTACTGGGGGTCTATGTAGCTTTTTCAGGAAGCAACGAGACTTCATGAAGCTACAACCCTTGTTACGGCATTGTATCAAAAGGTGCATGATGAAGATACTTGGTATAATATTCAATTGTACATTAAAATTGCAGAGGTTTCCATAATACGTATCTAAAACAATGAAACTTATCTTCTTTTCTGCAAAGGTATTTAAACTTCATGCTGTGGAACTATTACACAACAGACAACTTATGGGAATCTTTCGCATCAATGAGTCTTATGAATGTACTGTGCAAACTTCCCTGATACCAGTACCAGTCCCATTCCCATTCCCATTCAGACTGAAAACTCAAAAGACATGAAATTCCGATATATATATATATATATATATATATATATATATATATATATATATATATATATATATATATATATATATATATATATATATATATATATATATATATATATATATATATATATATATATATATATATATATATATATATATATATATATATATATATATATATATATATATATATATATATATATATATATATATATATATATATATATATAAGTAGACAAGTTTCCTATACCATTAAGAGATGCAAAATTACCACAGTTTAGTAATGTCAAAAAGGAAAAGGGAACCCAGGACATGCACTTGTGTGGATTAACTACAATCAACAACTTCAAGGATAAATTTGGTACTTCATGAAATATTCAAGAAACGATAGATAGGTTCCTTAATACCTCATACTTCATCTGTGTCTGCTTTCTCCAGACAGTAAGTTGTAAAGGTTTTGCAACACAAATAATAGAGACATTGATGTGTGCATTTCATCAAAATTGCTACAAGACCTCCTAGTCTTTAGCAGTACTATAAATGGATTTTAGCTTCCAACAAGATGTTTTCATTCTTTTTTCTTCTTTATCTATGTCATTTTGTCCTTGTAAAGTATTTATGATATGGTACGTTGGTACAGCGTCTAATTTCATGTCACTTTCTCCTAACACTGATTGCAACTGTGTTCATCCACTTACTGTCATTGTGTCCAATTTATCTAAATGCGATTGCCACTTTGTGGTTATTCCCTTTGTTGTTGTGTCCAAGTAAGGAAATTTTAAATGTGCACTAAAACTATTTGCTATTGTCTCTATGTTATAGGACAGTCACTGTGTACCTACACTGGTTGCCACTGTGTCCAACTTACCTTCACTGATTGCCATTATGGGCAAGTTATCTAAATGGGAATGTCAATGTGTACCAAAACTTGATTACCACTGATAGTCATTGTGTCCTTTCACAAGAATGATTAGTATTATATCCTTGAACAGTAAGGACATTTAGAAATCATTGTGGAATCTCTGTCCTTGCAAGTGGGACACCTCTAATCACCGTTGAACATGGATTTTTGTTGATTTCTTGCCGTTTGACCCCTGGTGGCCTAAGATGTCAATCTTGGAAGTTCTTGCTTTTTGACCTGTGGTGACCTCAAAGTGAAGATTCTCTGAATTCTTGGTTAAGTTGAGTTTTGCCCTTTTGCGACTACCGAGAGTGACCTAAAATGACCTCTAATCTGTACCAAAGCAACGTGGTTGTTCCCAATATGGTGGTCACAGAACAATGAGGAAGCTTCTATTCATTTACCTCTAGTGAACTTAAATGACCTTTGACTTCCAACAAAGACTTCCAGCAAAAATGGGGTTCAACCTCTCAACATTGCGAACCCCTAAAACCAAGTGTCAAAGGCAATTCAAGCATAAAGCCAGGCAAGAAACAGGGAGGGGGAAAAGATGTCTGAGGAGGAAGTAAATGGCTGAAGTTTCTTTCTTGTTAGTTCAGTGGGGCTAAAGGGCTTTAGAACAGTGCATGTCAGGGTAAGATTTAAGCAAGTATGCAGGGTGATTTTCCCTGGAATTTGTCAATGTGGCCCCCACAATAAAGTTAAAACAATATGTAACCAATATATGTCATGTAGGGCAGGCCATTTTGAATGTAAATATTGGCTGCCCTTAAACTAAACATGGCCTCTCTGAGCTAAAACTAACCTTTACTTTACTCTTTTCTGTCTCTAGTTTACTGATCAGCTGATTTCTTTCATTCTCCCAAACCTTTTGTCTCGTCATCATCTCTGCCATTAAGATAGCGGGTTTCATATTCTCTACAAACAATATTAAAAGGGATGGTTATAACTGAGTGTCATTAGCACACAAATAATATTATAACGGATAGTTATGAATAAGTGTCATTAGCCCACCAGAAATACCATACGTCAAAACATTATCAAAAATCAAGAACTCAACAAACGATAACATCAGTATATAAGTATTAATGTGTGGAAGTTTTCAAATTGGTACATTAATGCCCAATATCAAGAGGAAGAACCTAACCTGCATTTGTCCAACTCAAATGCCATTTAAGGTCGCAGGGGTCCTAGACTCGAAACACTTTACATTTAACTCATAAATACAATATCTCAGGGTAGGAACGTCTAAAAGATTTTAAACATGGTACACAGATACCCAATGCCAAAAGGGAGAACAATATCGGGTTTTTTCAAGTTCAAAGAACATTTGGGGCCGCAGGGATCGAAGACTTTAAACACTTTATATTTAATTTATTAACACTTTATCTAAAGGTAGGAGTTTGGGAAAATTTTCAAACTTGGTACATAAATTTCCAGATTTCAAGAGGAGGAACCTAATCGATTTTGTCAAGTTCAAAGATAATTTGGGGTCACAGGGGTCAATGGCTCGAAACACTTTACATTTTACTCATTAACACTATATCTCAAGGAAGAAACGTCTAAAAGTTTTAAAACACGTTACATAGATGCCCAATATAAAAAGAAAGAACCTTAACGGGTTTTTCTAAAGTTCAACGATCATTTGGGGTCACAGGGGTCAAAGACTTGAAACACTTTCCATTTAGTACATAAACACAGTAACTAAGGGTAGGAGTGTCTGAAAGTTTTCAAATTTGGTACATAGATGTCAAATATCAAAAGGAAGAACCTCATCTTTTTCAAGTTCAATTGTCATTTTAGGTTACAGGGATCAAAGACTCGAAACGTTTTACATTTAGCTCATTTACACTATATCTCAAGTTATAAATGTCTGAAAGTTGGTGCAATGATCAGCAATATCAAGAGGGAGAACCTAATCTGTAATTGTCCAGTACAAATGTTATTTGAAGTCGCAGGGGTCGGAAAATTGAAACACTTTTTATTTAACTCATTTATACTAAATTTCAGGGTAGGAACCTCTGGAAGACTTTAAACATGGTAAAAGGATGCCAAGTATCAAGAGAAAGAACCCTATCGGTTTTTTTTTTTTTTTTTTAGGTTCAAAGATCATTGAAGGGTACCAAGAGTCAAAGACTTGAAACACTTTCCATTTGACTCATTAACACTATATCTAAAGGTAGGAGTGTAGGAAGGTTTTCAAACTTGGTACATGGATGCCCAATATCAAGAGAATACACCTTATCGGTTTTCTTCTTTATTTCAAAGATCATTGAAGAGTAACATGAGTCAAAGACTTGAAACACTTTCCATTTTATTCATTAACACTATATCCAAAGATAGGAGTGTCGGACAGTTTTGAAACTTGGTACATGAATGTCCAATATCAAGACATCAAGTTCAAATGTTTATTTGGGGTCACAGGGGTCAAAGAGTTGAAAGACTTTACATGTAACTCCTTTACACGATATCTCAAGGTATTAATGTATGAAAGTTTTCAAACTTGGTACGTAGATGCCAAATACGAAGGAGGAAGAACGTAATCTGTATTTGTCGAGTTCAAAGGTCATTCGTTGTCAGAGTGGCAAAGGGCTCGAAATAGTTGACATTTAACTCATTAATACTATATCTTAGAGTAGGAATGTCTGAAAGTTTCTAAACATGGTACATAGATGTTAAATATCAAGAGGAAGAACCTTATCGGTTTTTGACAAGTTCAATTGTCATTTAAGGTCACAGGGGTCAAAGACTTAAAACAATTTACATTTAACTTATTACAGCTATATCGCAAGGTGTTTATGTCTGAAAGTGTTTAAACTTGGTACATAGATACCCAATGTCAAGAGCGAGAACCTTATCAGTTTTTGTGTGAAGTTCACACCCATTTGGGGTCACAAGGGTCAAAGACTTGACTCACGTCACACTTAACTTGTTTATACGATATTTCAAGGACGTTATATCTGACAGATTTCAAACGTGGTACATATAGTCAACATAATAAAATGAAGAATTCTATCATATTTGACGCAGCTCAAAGGTCTGTGAGGAGTTACAGGGGTCAAAGATCGAAACACTTTACATTTAACTCGTTAACACGATACTTAAATGCCACATATTAAAAGAAGTCCTATTTTTCCCCGCAGTTTAAAGTTCATCTGGGGTCGCAGAGGTCAAAGAATTAACACTTTACCCTTACCCCAAATTTATATATTGCTTATATCTGGAAATATCTGGCTGTTTTAAAGTTTTATATGGTCGTATGAGGCCAGATATAAATTCATGAAATGTCTTTCCTGATATGCAAATAAAGGTTTATATGGCTATATCAAGCCAGATACTGCTTGATGAAATGTCAGTCCAGATATGTACATAAAGTTTTATATGGCTACATCAAGTAATTTGATGAAATGCCAGTCCAGATATGCAAATAAAGTTTTAAATGACCATATTAAGCTAGATATAACCTGAAGAAATGCCATTCCAGAAATAATATTATTACTAAGATAAAACTTGATTAAATTCCAGTCCAGATATGTAAATACAGTTTTGTATGACCAAAACAAGCTGGATATAACTGATTAAGATATCATGCCAAATATAAACTTTTATATGGCCATATTAATACTTTTGGTTTAATTTGTGTTCCTGTCCCACACAAAAACCTTCTTTGGAAGCTGAATAAGTATCAGCAAATCACAAATCATATCATCCAAACCATAGTCGGCGTTATTTTATTAAATTTTGCAAATGACGTGGGCGTGGTCAAGAATTGAAGGCCCTGATTTTCTCTTTTATTATTAAAGAATTAGATTTTAAAAAATAATTAACCTTTCATCAAATTTTTTGTTGTAATATTGCTCCATACGGTAATTTAAATCAACAATGCAGTGTAAACATTTTAAAGTAGGAATATAAAAACAAGTTTTCTTCTTCAATATAATGTAATGGAACAACTTCAAATACTTAAGTCAAAGTAAAACAATGAACATTAAACTTTGTTAGAGATGTTGTGATTCTCCCTACATTATACTGGCTCAGCGAGGCTTCTAATACGCTTTATACAAAGGTACTGGAATGATAAATTTTGGTGCAGACATATATTATCCAGGAATGGCCTGGATATATATGCCCCACATCTGTCCCATATAAACGTTGGGTCATATCAAATTTTATATGGCCCATACATTCCTTTATATTGGATAACGTTATATCTGCCCAATATTTGATAAAGCCTTTTACAAATTCCATATCTGCCCCAGATATGGGCCAGATATAAATTTCCACATATGGCCCATACGTGGATTTGCTATATATGGACCATATCTGTCCCATTTAAAATTTGAGCCATAACAAATTTTATATGGGCCATATATTCCTTTATGTTTTATCAAGTTATATCTGCCCAATTTTGTTCGAGCCAGATACGAATTGAATTTCTGGACCATATATGAGCCAGATATAAATTTCCATATATGGCGCATATATGAATTTTGAGTGAGGGACATTTCACTTATTAACACGATATCTCAACATAGGAATGTCTGACGGTTTCCAGACTCGCTACATAAGTGTCCCATATTAAGGAAATAACTTTTTCGTCTAGTTTTAAAGATCATCAGACGGTCAGCAGACGGAAAAGACTTGGAACAATTTACATTTAGGTCATTAACGCGATATTTCAATATGGGAATGCCTGAAAATTTTCAAAATTGTTGCATAGATGCCCCATATCAAGGAGAAGGGCCCTTTAGTTTTGGTGAAGTTCACATGTCATTTGGGAGTAAGGGGGTCAAAGTCTTGAAACACTTGACGTTTATCTCATTAACATGATATCATATGGATAGGATTGTCAGACTGTTCTTAAATTTGGGATATAGATGTCTTATTGTAAGAGAAGCAGTCCTGTTTCCTTTGATCGAGTTTAATTCTGTCATCTGGGGTTAGCAAGGTACAAAAACAGTTTACAATTTTCTTGTTTTGTATTAACTGTATTATTTATACTGCCATGAAAATCTGTTTTGTTATTTATTCAATCATAAGAGAAACCTATTCAGTCATCCATAACAACTCACCTCACCCCCATTCATACCAAATAGTTTCATGCCAACTTTCCCCGTACATATTTCAAATCACCCCACGCCAACCCACCCGTCATACAAATCAAATGATCCTATGCCAACCCTCCATTCAAGTGCATGCAAAGTCCCCTTTGTCAACTCGCCCCATACATACCGAATGACCTCATGCCAACTTTCCACCATAAATAAAACGTCCTCTCTTTTATGTCACTCCCCATGTCACATCTTGGATCACCCAAATTGAAAAGCTGGAAACCTTTTTAATATGATGCTGTATTTCAAAAGGAATTGTTTGCAATGGAAAATGATAGGAAGATGGTCCCTATCTTTTTTTTACGGAGATCAAATTTCAACTGGGGCCACCCGGGGTCGACCGGGGTCAAACCTTGCCTTGTGAACAGAATATCCCGATAAGTATGCAACCTGAGTGGATTTCATGATAAGTTAATGAACATGTACATGTATATGGTGTAACGTAGGTTCCTACTGTTGTTATTTGACTGGGAAGATATGGTACATCATGGCATTTTCTGTAATCGAACATCATCGAAACGACAATGCATTTTTGCATTCTGGTTTTATTTTCTCTGCTCATTATGAATTGTGTTTCCCTTGCTATAAGTGTAATTCTGATTCGTTCAGAGATTTGATACAAATGAAAAGTTGTCGCCCAGCTTTCATCATCCAAGAAAGAAACCAAACAATACAATTACTACTATGTATCATTTTAACATTACAGAAGATGGTAAGAAATGTGTCTCTTCACTAACAATTTAGACAATGCATTGCTGAAGCTGGTTTATCAAAGCATTGAGATCAGAATTTGAGGAAAAGAACACTTTTGAGAATTTGAGGAAATGAAAACTGTCTCAAGGAGACTATAAAACGTCCTTTCCCATCTTTAACAACTCCCTGATAAGACTTACTACTGTAAAGAGAATATCCTTCTATTGGTCCCTTTAGTTGGGAAATGTGAGACTCATCACTAAGTGTTGAAACCGCATCAGTCAATGTATGGATGTTGTAAGGAGTCAGGTGTCCTTTCTTTTCAATGATAGTAAGGAGACGCTCCATCCTTTTCACTCTTTTCTCTTCATCACTCAGTTTCTTGGAGCCATCCTCATCACCTGCCTCTAGTCTCCTCATCTCGTCTTCTGTCACTCCGAAGTATTTTCTGAGTTCTTCACACTCATCCGCTGATACTAACCAAGCAAATGTTCTCTTCATTGCTTCAAAGCTGAACAGTTGTTCCTGTAAAATGATCCACAAATTGATTAGGTGGGATGTTGGTGTTCAATTTAAATCCAGGCGAAATGTACATATCAGGAAACATACTGCGTTGTACAGTAGGGGACCTCGTGTTTAGTCGTACGGTAAGAGCATCTGTCTCTCACGCGGAAGGTCCAGTTTCTATTCCCAGGTCGAATCATACCAAAGATTTTAAAAATGGGAACCCACTGCCGCTGTGCGTGGTGCTCCGCATAAGCAATGGAGTAGGGAAAACAGGTCAGTGAGCCACAACTAGAAAAAAGGCCACGACCGGCTCGGCTTGAACCAATAGGTTGGAAAATGGGCCGTAAATTCCCATCTAACTAACTTACTGTATGGTAGGGACCCAAAGTTAATGTACATACTGTAGGTTTTGTATCGAACATACCGAAAGACCTTCAGTAAATAAACAGAAAGTGTTATGTGCCCTGCAGTATGAAAACAAAGTAATGCATTGTAGAGTAGGGCCTCCAGTAGCTGAACTTATATACTGTATTATAAAGTGGATAACACGTCAATATATGTCGACTACTGCACTTTTGATTAAAGCAGGGAGTTGTCACGGAAGGGGATAAAGCACTTACCTTTCCTTTGAGCTATCAGAATTGCCTACAATAACTCCTAATTGTTGTACTCTCGAAACGTAAAGACCACATACAAAAGAGATTAGTAAGTGACAGCAATAGTTCTTATCGTCTGCTAGATCTCATACACTTGTGGCATGATTTCAACCATTGCCATAATATTGCCAGTCGTTAAAGAAATAAAAAAAAAATATTCTGTTTCTGTACACTAGTGGCCACTTTTTTGATGGGTTCAGTTGAGCTTCGATTAAGGTGTAGAACATCATAACATATTTTGCTGTTTCAGGAACAATCCGGAATCTCTTCAAAAATCATATACAAATGTTAGACTCTATATTCATTGATGAAAAGCGATGTCAGTTACCACTGGCAAAAATTAGAATAATAAAAGAATCTGATCACTTAGAAGAGCAGTAAAGTCGTTTTGTCTTAGAGGCTGACGCAGGGGTCCCATTTGTCGGCAATGCTGATAGCTTCGAAGCATTGTCAATATGAGTTCCTTGTTTGAGGATTAGGGTAGTATGAAAAGGTTGATTTCTCATTAGGAGGGCTAAGTCAAACAAACTAACAAGAAGTACCAAAGGACCTGTCAATCACAGCCTCTTCTCATAAAAAGGATTAAAGTAGTCTCAATACATATTGTTTGATTAGATGAAATTGAATGAAGTGCTTTATCTCCTTCCGTAACAGCTCCCTGATTAAAGTGACAGTTCAATGTTACATTTTAAACATAACTTTCTTGGCCAACATACAGCAATATCATTACTTTTGAGATTTCTTTCAAGATGAAGAAGCAAACACTTTGAAGACTTTGGATACAGTTTAATGTTAATGATCTTCTTTGCTTGTGTCTAACCTTTTCTTTAACTTTAACCTTTGTTCAGATTTTTCAGAACATAGAAATGTTGGAACAAAGAGACATCTTAATAGAGAGATGTCCCCAGAAAATATTCTTCTGATAAACAACCTTCTACCCCCATACAGTACTTAAGGTTTGACTTACTTTTGAAATTACAACCAATAAATGATACAGGCTAAAGTACATTTCCTGCACCTCTAGCTGAAAATACAGGGCAAGTTCAGGCACCCCAAACTTCTTATTTCTTTTCTGAGCACCCTTTGCATATTTCAGGAGTAAAACATTGCATATATGGACTGGGCAAGTTAGTCCTAGTCAATTTCACAGCTTAGAAGGGAAAAGAGAGTGTTACATGATTCTCAAGAGAAATTCCAGGGAATAATTCAGAATTAAAGTTGGTTGTAGCAGTTTGTGAGAGTTTTCCCTTTTGTGATATAAAACCACTTAACACCCCTAGCACACAGAAAGTTCTACAAATTTTTGCATTTGTGTAGCAATTTCGCCAGTTTGTGAAGCAAATTGCGATGCATGCAATACTGGATAAATTATTCCCTGCCATTCATGAAATTGGATGACCATTACACGAATATAAACGTGGGTGACTGAATTGACCCCATTAGAAGGTTATTATTACAAAATTATTGGAAAGGCTTAATAAACCAACCAAATATCTACCTTGTTAGAAAGAAAATCATGTGTCATCCAATATCTGCAGCAGTAACGACCTGCTACCATGCTCCCGACCCCTGCCCGTTTTGAATTTGAATGGATACTGCAGTAGACCTACACCCAACTGTCTAAGGAAAGCACCCTAATATTTTGAGGCACATGTCAAACTGTAGCATACTTGACAATATTTTTAGCTTATTTCCCGTTGAAATTCAGCAAAAATAAATATTAAATTTAATAAAAATCTCGTTTTTTAATGGACTTCATTATTCAGAACAAAATTCAGAACAAAATAAACTTTAAACTTTTTGTTATTTCTGGCATTTGATAATGGCTACAGTACAGGGTTATTTTGCTTTTTGAAAGTAAGTCATGTTTTACAGATTTCCGAAAATAAATCTCCTTTATAATCTAGGAATGTATAAAGATTGGACAAAGTCATTAGCAAATCCTTAATAAACAGACTTTTAGAAATTCAGCGATTACAATTTTGTCACTTGCCACTTCATTCTTACCAGAGACAGAGGTCATTTCTTACCAAAGCAAAACAAAGTTCACTGTTTTAGTACAAAGTACAATTTTGACATTTTCTTCTATGATACAGGTACGGGAATTTCCAGGTCCATTCAGGTCAATTCTTGACTAAAATTGTATTCTTTCACTTTATCATCAGGCCTGTTAACTAAAAAGATTTACAACCCCTTACTATTTCATCTTACCTGAATTCAGCGTTCCTAAAGTATAAGTCCAGACTGTTTATAGAAGATGTCCCGATCCAAACCAAAATGTTTTTCTTACAATAAATCTGCTATACTAGTCTGTATACACCTATATGTTCAGTGTACTTACCAAATCATACATCTTTATTTCACCTGTTGCTAAGTTTCCTGTTATTATCTTCCTGTCTCTGGAAAGAATTTTGATTCTAATGACGTCACTATCTACGTCATAAACTAAAAAAGATTTGTTTTTATTCAAAGAATAAAAAATGATTCCAGTCTTCTGACAGTGTGACCACACTACTGCTACCAGGTTCATCTCTTCACTGACTGCGATACTGTATGCATTGCTGTACATTGCTGTAGTATCTGTGTACTCTGATACAGTACTACCGTCATGAAGTGATAATGATAACGCTCTACGTTTTGCTGTACATACAAATATTGTATCTTTTACCACGTGTAAGTCCCAAGGGCAGTCGTCATCTTGAATTCCTTTTATTCTAATTTTTTTCGTTTTTTCGAGATCATTATTAATCACCAACACTGTCTGTGACCTAAATAAACCTATAAATATCTCTCCCTCCCTGACAGCAAGACACGTAATCGTACCATTCACCTTACAAGATCGTATCACTTTACTTTCGTTTTTCGTATCAATAATTTCAATTTGATCGTAGATACAAGTCACTAATTTGCTGACATTTTGGTCAAGGAATGAAACAAGTCGACCCAAATAATTTGAATATTTTTCAAATTCTTTGGAATAAAATAATTTTAATTTGTCACTACAATCCGAATTGCTTCCAGAGAACATGTCGATGTATGTTCGTCCACTGCTGCTGTGGAACCCAGAAACAGCAATATTTCCAGACAAATCCAGCGATAGATACCTGAGTTGGTAGCTATGTTGTTTTGTAGTGAATCGTTCGTGTTGTACAACTTGCTGTGCGCTAAGTAGAAACACAAAAAGTAAAATTTGGGGTCAAATAGCGTTGCACGTAGCCATGGTAACGAAGAATGGCTAGGTCAGGTAAAAATAGGCCAGGGGAAGAAACGCAGGGAGTATAGTGTAGGGAAAACAAATAGTATGGAGAAAGTGAGGATGAAATACAGTATTCTTTCACAATGCTTGTAGGAAGATAATCAAAGTACAGTGCTTCAGAGAGAAAAAAAAAGAATTCATATAAAAGTGACTGAAAACGAAGGACCGTTACACTTCAAATATAGATTTAGATTATATCAGTGCTGCATGGTTAAGCTTATGGATATTAAGGAAAATGAAAATATCTTTTTTTTTTTTAATTTTTATTCTCAAATTCCTAAGCCCAACATTAAAATAACGAAGGATTAGTGCAAAGCAAATAATAGGCCTACTGTTAAAGTGGAAGTATGAGATTGTAATGAGGATATACCTTAAGCTCCAAAATTCGTGACAGCACGAGAGCCAGAAAGCTGAAGTTGGGAACTGTTTAAGAGATCGTAACAGACTTAGGACAGTCTTAGCTCCTTTTGGGAGGAATCTTCATCGACGTGCAGTTGTTAAATTCAGTTAGCTAAATGGAATTCGAGCTGTTTCCTGTAATTAGCTCATCAGTCAGGAGCGTGAACCAATAACAGTATTTTGTTTGTGGTTATTTATGAATAAACAACAACAAGTGGCTTACGTACATGCTCAACTGAAAATAAAATGAATTCACACGTACCTAAGCAGTGCATAACATTTGTTTGTATCTTCGACGGATGGCTTATACACAAACAACCTAGAACTATATACTCAGGTTAGTGGAACGTAAACATAGGCCTATAATTGTAGTCAGAAACACTACCCACGCCATCGAAATTGTTGCCCAATAACATGAAAAAAGGAAAATCTCACTTAAGTCATAAGTGCAATAGAGGGAAAATCCTTGCCGTAAACTGAATATACATAAAATTGACGCAGCTCAAAGACGCGCAGCACGGTTTGTACTTAATGATTATTATTATAGTTCAAGTGTCGATCTTTCCACAAAAGTCTCCAATCCCTGCAGCATCGACGGACTTAAGCTGATCTTTGTATGTTATACTTCAAAATTAGGAACAACCTTTAGACCATTCCATTCTATCATATTATAACCCCCTTTTGTCAGGCACGCAAACTGCTATAACCATATACATGCCCTGCATTCTGAGGTGTACAAATACCAGTTCTTCTTTAGCAGTTCTCGCCTTTGGAATTCTATCCCCATTGAAATCAAACTTAACCGTCTGTTTCGTACTTTCGTACTGCTACCTCTTACTGGGCCCTCCACTTAAGTTGGATAAGAGACCCATCAACAAACACATGGGTTCTCACCCAGCCAGCTCTTTTGGGGTCTTTGTCATTTGTGTTAACTTCCCCTTGTTGCTTTGTGATTTCACTCTGTATATCAGTTTTGCTCCAGTTGCCCTTTTTTGTTTTGGTTGTGTCGCCCATGTTGGTTACTTTTAACGGCTACTGTTTGCTCTGTGATGACTCACTTGTCCTTTTTGAATTTAAGAACTAGGACTGAAGACGTTGACTGACACAGAGAGGCAGAATAGGCTTAGAATACAGGTATGAACGCTCACAGTTACACCCCATAGCTATACTTATTTCGTACACCGAGCAAATCCTAGCCTAACATTTGTCGTTGATAAATGTAATGAAAATATGGTGCGCGATTGCGTAAGTATCTCTATACACTGGCTGCATGTTGACGGTGTGGTCGATGCGACCTCGAAAGCAGCTGATAAGTGAATATTCATCAAGTGCGCTCCAGGAAAAGAACCATATTTTACAGTCGTTTAAGTGGCTGTAACTGTTTTAAATTGTTTTTGTTTTATACCCTGTTAGGAGTTCTTTTCCGCCAAAACGTTTACTCCTCGTTAAATATTTGTGTGAAGAACTTCAGGCAAAGCTTGTTCTTTACAGTTGGGAGCTGTCAGGAATCCCATACTTTCACTTTGAATGGACACGATTTTTATTTTATTTTTTTTTTGGGGGGGGGGGGTATTTGCATTGCTTTTTTTGACAGGGAAACGTTTAGCTAATTCTGCTATCTTCTTCAGATACATTTGGATTGAGAGCAGATCAAAACTAAGTTAATCAATGAAAATCTACACCGTCGGAAGATGCACTGGCACTTTTTCAAGCCGGGAGCAAAGACTGGAGATGCGGGGTGGTTAAGGGAATTGGCTGGCTGTAGCCTATCACACTAAGACTATATCAATTTGCCTTTAAAGCTAAAAAAAATTCGATTTCATTATTTTATGGAAATTTTGCGGTCAGGCTGGCTGTGATAATTGCTTGAGTAAGCCCCATTCATTGTCGTCTTAGTTTCCTCTTCTCTTGATTTCAGTACTCATTGTAGATGAAATTGGAGAAACAATACTTCTGATGTCTTAAAAAATATGCATACATCGCACCCAAAATTACACATGTGATCGAACCTTATCGATCTCACTTTGATCAGTAAAATGTTACTGTTACCTCAAAATATTTTAAGGACCTCTTAACTAAATATGAATGTAAGTTTTTTCGGTTAGTTGTGTCTCCACCTCCAAATTCATGAGAAGGGGTTATTTCAGAAGAAATGTCAGTTTCTGCATTCTCCCCTGTTGTCCCTGTGCTCCACCCCCATTTTTCCCAAGTGAAAGGTATCCATCAAACAACAACTTGATTCAATCGGCTTTCACTAGCTTATATCTCCAGTAAAACATTAAGCAATCCAATGTCGTCCTTTGGTAGTGTGTCCTTCAATCACAATAGTTGGATAAGTCTGATGTTCTGGAGCTCTGAGGAAGGATGAATTTCTCAAAATAAACGCAGAAATGTGGTGTTCTGAAGAAAAAAGAAAAACAGACTATGACAAAATGGTTATAACTACTAAATTCAGTGCCCTTTCTTTACTCCAAATACCAATATTTTGTTATTAAAGAGCTTTCATCACTATTAAAACAAACACTAAATGATGAACTTAAAACAAAACTCAATCTTTACTATTACTGTAAATGAAACAAGAAATGCGTGTGGAAAATAAAAAAGTTAAACTTTTAAAGAAATGGGAAATAAAAAACCGAACGTATTTTAAATCTATGTCTTGTTATGAGTAGACCCACTAATTTCTAAGTGGCCTCAATGCACCCAAGAAGCATGAAACTACTACACAGCATATGTCACTGGCATGGATTGCAATGCGTACTGTAGGCTCAGCAAGTTAGTGATGGCCGGCAAGTTTTTTTTTTTTTCATAAACCTTAGCATACATGCAAAACACCAATTAACGGTAAACAGTGATTGTTAGTTAATGAAAATTTATCAATCTTCTGGTGAGAATCAGGATCAGCGCCAGCACCCCGCCTTCGATGTTGGTTGGGGGGGGGGGATGGCGGGGACTAAGGGTAAAGGATACGGTAATGGGGATAAAAATGTCCCACATAAGTTTCAGGTGGGGTCCAGTCTCTGGTTTAGGCCTACTGTACAGCATGTGTTACGTGGCCCAAGGCCAGAAAGGGCACTCTATTGGATGACAAAATAAAGGATTTTTTCGTTTAGTTTCGTTTCATTTATTTTTTCCAATCGCAATACTTAAAGTCGTTTATGTCAAAAGGACTACAGATAAAAAATGGGGTATGTATCTGTATGTTTTCTATGAAAAGGTCCAGAGTGAAAAGTCCCCAAAAGCAAAATCACTAGACTATGTAATCCTTTAATGAACATTTTTAGTAGATTTGAAGTAATTGTCCAACTAATACTTAGGATGAGAAAAACAAAAGTTCAACTTACCCCGTCTTGTACTCATTCCCACTTCAGTTGACGGTGGACTAGGTCCTTAGCTTTGGCTAAGTATGAGTGTTAGTGGCGATAGTTCGCCAATAAACACAACGAAACGAGGTCCTACAGGATAGCTACAAAACTTAGTGTCGGTGATTTGTAAAAGACTATCCAAACAGCGCCCAATATCTTTGCCTGGCGGTAGTTCGCCAAGAGCGACTGTTCTGCTTAATAGTAAACTGATTGGCAGGATTGGCAGGATATCTCGCGTTTAATTTCGTTTCATTTATTTTTCCAATTGCAATACTTAAACTAGTTCATGTCAAAAGTACTACAGATAAAATCGATTACGGGCTCAAGCCACCGTATCTTACACCGTAAGGGCCTAGGCCATATTGAAATAGGGCTACACACAAAGTAGAAACTAGACTAATTTTGCCAAGTAAACAAAACTGACTGGTCATTAAACAGCGTATAACTGGGCTGTCCTTAACTAAGACTAAATCTATTCAAACTGTAAAACCTTCCTAAGAAGTATCACATACAAAAATTGCGGTGATGCAATCTAACAACTCTGGATGTAAAATATACTAGTCTGATAAGTATTTCTCCATAAGAGAACGCACGAGAATGCTGACGGTAACGTGGCTTCGGCTTTTTGTTAAAATGACCAAAGCTTCTAAAAGACACAATTACTACAACCAGCTTCCCCTAGATTGCAAGAAGAACGAAGCAATAGATATAGAATTAAATAAACCAGAATATCATGGAATATATTATGCAACATCTTCAATCTGTTTTAAAAAAAGAGCTGCAAGCAACGCTACCAATGGACTCGGCAATCAAAACGAATGGTTCTATATAGGTACGCTTCGTCAGGAGGTGATTCCTGAGGCGTCTGGGTCCATTTGGGAGTTCTTGCTGAAGTTGCAGCAGGACTTAAAAGAGTAGGTATTTGTGGAAGACTTGGAGTAACTTCCGGTCTTGCAGACATTTCCTGATCGTGATCAGGCTTGAGACGAGGTAGGTCAGGATGCAATTGTATTGGATGATGGGATGGTGGTCTTTTCAAGGCCCGCTGAAGTTTAGACGTGTGCTGTTTGAGCAGTGATACGCAGTTTGAAATGTCTGGAATGGAATCATCTGGAGAGATTAAATCATTCGGTAACCACATTGTACAATCAAATACCACATCTGCTGCCAAACAATCAAAGTCCACCCTGTATGAGGAACCTTTACCAAGCAGAACTAGAGACAGAGCTTCTGAAAAATGTGATGTGTCGACCGCTTTGAGTGATAACTTGAGCTGGCGGTGGAGACTTTTTACGAGATCATTGACTTCAGGGTGGTGAGTCGTTGTGGAAAAACGTTGCATGGTGCCTAGGAGTTGAGTGAGTTGTATAAAAAGAGCAGATTCAAATTGTGATCCTTTGTATGTGGTAATTAGGCACAGTGAATATAGGAATCCATCGAAACATCGCGACTTTCTCAGCAATGATCTTTGAAATTGGGATGACCTCTAGTTAGCTAGTAAAACTATTTACCATGGTTAGTACGTAAGAATTACCATCGCATGGGGGCAGCGGACATACAATGTCCATGTAAATGTGTTAACATCTAGCTGAGGGTTTTGGGAAGGTTCCTAAGGATTACTTGGTACGACCGAACAATTTGACTCGCTGACATGTAATACAGGACTGACACCAGTTTTTAACATCCTTGTTCATGTTAGGCCAAATGTAACGATATGTGACTAAAGACTCAGAGGCTGGTTAAGGAACATCTTGACATTGAAACAGAAACTAGTTTCGTAGCTCCTGGAACTTTTCGTCTTGATGCTCGGACGTGGCGATCACAGTAAATCGACTGGTGATAAGCCTAATGCTTTAACATTACGAGACAGCACGTCAGCTACAACGTTAACACGTCCTGGGATATGCCTAATGTCAGAAGTATACTGTGAAATGTAATCAAGGAACCTTATTTACCTTGAAGAGTAGCGACCAGAACGCGACGCAAATGCAAAAGTTAAGGGTTTGTGGTCCATATAAACGGTGAAACCTCGTCTTTCTAACAAGTGCGGGGAATGTCATTCTCAAATAGATTGTTAAGAGTTCACGGTTAAAAGTAGAATACAGTACTTGGACTAGGCTTTTTGCAGGCGTTTAGAAAAGAATTAAAGAGGATGCCATATACAGTCGACTAACTGCTGTAGAGCGCCGCCTTTAGCAAAATGTGAAGCATCCCTTCATAAGACTAACAAGAGACTTGAAATTTGGATAACGTAACTTAAACGCCTACATTAAAGCATCCTTTAGGTTCTCAAATGCCTTAAGGTCTGAAACAGTTAGAGTTATAGATTTGTGTTATGTCTTTAGAGGACAACCGACCAGTGAGAGGTTGCATTAGCGTGCAGAGCAGACTCTGTAATAGCCAAAAGATGGCGCTCTCCCCAAATCATAATACACCCATGTCTCTATACATTGTAACACAGAGTGTGCAAACCTTCGTCCAGTTCCCATTTACAGGAATCCCGCATTTTGAGGGACGAATTAGTAAACACGAGAAGGTCACGTGGCACACGAAACGAGTATGAATAGTGTATTTTGTACATACAACTGATACAACGAACGGCGAACAACCTAGTAAGCTGTTTTACGTGGAAAATGTGTACCAGGCGGTACGTTCGATGCACATATATTAACATATATTTCCTAAGGGCGAGACATAATTCAGTATTTTAATTTTGTCGAGACGTCATTTCAGTGGTCGTAAATGAGATTTGATAGAAAGTTGACAGGCCATTGTATACCGAAGGTATGCCATGTAACTTGGACTGGACTGCTCAGCAGTGAAACCGTTGAAAGACTCATATAGTATTATTTATAGTAGCGAAAGTAACATTTTCGATTTTTGAATGAAGTAGCATGTAAAGAAACGCACACACAATTGCCTGCTTACAGCAGGCTAAGGTTGCATAAGATCAGCAAAGCAGGGGTCGCCTCTGGAAATCTGCCATGCCCAGGAATTCACGAAGTTTCGTAAGAGACTCTGGTGGGGGAAATATCTCTTTGGCTTCAATTTTATGCGGAAGGGGACTGATACCGTTGAAATCCACTCGATGACCTAGCGGTTTGGGGGAATATTATTATATCCCACCGGGATATGGTGGTATGCTCGGACAAGAAAGACCTTGGGGATAATACTGAAGGCTGGCAGCAAATGTAAGCACTGTTCTCCACAGACCAGATTTTATATGGGTGCTCCAAATGTTGTCAACTTGTCAGAGTGCAACACCCCAGCACAAAAGCTGGTGGAGAACACTGTTAGGTCTAATTGAAAAGGGTCAGAGGCTACGGTATAGGAAATGTTGATTGAAACTAAAACTAATTCGTGAGTGGATCAGTCGATATCATTCTCGCACATTATAGCCACGCTTAGTTACAGCTGCATCAGCTATCCCCTCTTCCACAGTAACACCAAGGAAGTTATAATACTAACATTTACAGATCACAACAACAGCCAAGATAAAAACATTTATACCATAAACGAGTGATATATAATGCTATGCCAATCTCATAGTGTTTTAGGTATTGTTTCTATAGCTTTAGCTTTTCCATTCAATGGTTGTTACCTCTCTCAGCATCTCCAGTTATGGTGTTGAAAGCTGACGCTGATCTCCTTAACTTCAAAATTACCGCTGATGATGCAACTGATGAAAGTAGATGGCGCCATGGCAGTTGGAAGACGATTGGCATCTATTGCTTTTTCTCATGGATAAGTGATTTATAGGGTAAAGATTTATAAATTTGCTGTAAGCAGGCTTCTTGGAACGGATCAGAAAGGATCATTGACAGAAGTATTGTACCGACCATATTCTGTTGCGAATTAATCATCGCGGAGAACGACAGAAGTCTGGTTTGATATGCGGGAGTTGACTCTTTTATTTCTTAACTTCTAGCGGCTTCTACCGCCGGCCTTTTCCAACAGTTGCGGGGCACACATTGCTTTCCATAGGCTTACTGCGCTGCAGACCTCCGCCTACCGGCTTCTGGAAGAATTTTGGGGAAAATAATACAGTTGGGGCAAATCACTAGAAAGTTACTCTAACCTTGTGTGAACGAGCAAAAGGAAGGCACTCCGACCTATTGGGTTCACCGCTATGTTTGTTTAATTGTTACTATGATTACTAAAACTAGCAGTCTTTCAAAAACAACGATTGTTCAAATTGGAAGGGGCACTCTCTTCACTGAGACCTATAAATCAGTAAAGAGAGAAATTAAACCGTGTCACCCCTCTGTTTAACCTACTTGATCGACTTACTTTAGTTGGTAAGCACCAAAAACAACAACACTTCGAACGCGGTTGAAATCCCGATTTACCATCTTTATAGGTAATATAGGGGGTATCGTTTTGCTTCTTATCCAGACAATTAGAAGACGAAAACTTTCCAACATTTTTTCCTATCCATGTCAGTCGGAGAAATTCACCTTGGCCTCCACTTCATTTTCTTGTGTAAATATAAACAGATAATTAATTAATTCAAGCGGTCTCACAAATGTCGGTAATCTGGTACCGTAAGCGTCGTCCTAATTGATGATGCAACCATGCTTGTGCGCTCGGATTGCCCCCCCCCCCCAATTCTCAACCAGTACAAATGCTTGGTCTACCGCTATCTACGAAATTCATTTCGAGTGAGTCGAGAAGGTGAAAATGACCACTGGTGCAGTCTTGACGCACTCATTGATGGGCCGGCAGCAAAATCACACCCTCCACCGGCAAAAGGGTGAATCTTTCATAACATTTACTGATGATTATCTCATGACCTCTGCACACCACTGAGCAAATCCATGTTTACATTTCAATTACTGAACCTTTTAAAAGTAAAATTTAAAGCAAAAAATTAATTTCCACATGTAAAAGAAGAACTTATTCTACACATTGAAGGGAAATATCCATTTAAATTAGACATGTATTTCTCTAGGTGTCAGAAAACGAAGGTACTAGATTTGTGTATCAAAATAAGCTTGATAGCAGCAGAGATTATATCACTTCTTCACATTGACAGGAAATGCTTCTTTCCCTTTGTTTTTCAGTCTGTTTTGCTGACCTCGTCGTTCATAGGAGTAGAAACGCCCCATGTGCATTGCAAAATTTGAAAAGTTTCCATGCCATTTGTGAAATCACATTTTGTTCATATGAGACTGTTGAGGAGGAAATAAGCCGTAAAGTTTAATGAAAAAAAAGCATGTCCATTAATGTGGGGATATTAGGTCTTGCTTTAAGTTCACTGTTTGCTGAAAACTTTACTTGCTCGTATCTTGAGAACCACCCACTGGATTTCAATGCAAATTTCACCAAAATGCTAATGATAAGCACCCCTGTAACATATGAAAAATGGATATGACCTTAAACCCTTGTCTTAAGGGTAATTTAAGTTTTTTTTTTTTTTTTTTTGATCATGAAGGTCTGCTTGAAGGAACAAATATTGAACTAATTTCCATGTAGTCTCCCTTGAAAAGAAACATTTCCAACGTGAAATGGGACACCCCTCTCTGAACAATTTGATCTATGTGTGTCCTTTCCGTAAAAGGAATGGCTGCCCTATAGTGACAGTGCCCAAGCAAGGGTTGACAAAGGGCCTATGGTCAATTTTAACCTAAAATGGGACAAATTTGTTATTTACCTCAAATGACGTTAAGCGTTGCGACACATTTAATCTAAGAAAGATAATTCACTGTCCCAAAATTTTTCAGCTCGTAAGTGTTGTCGTGTCGCACATGGGAAAAAAATCAGGCTGCAAATTTTGATTGATCATATACATGGAAATTCTTTACCTCAGAACGGTCCTTAAAAGTGTTTTACATCGACAATGGTTTGACTCACGGGTGTTAAGTTGCGCCCGACGGGGAGCAATCATAAAATCCAAATCAATCCAGACACTGAATCGCCAGAAAATGACAAAGGAAGTGCTGTTGGTTATTGTCACCTTCCTCGAATTTTGGTCAAGTCAAGCACATTTTAAAGTCAAGTCTAGGAAAAAGCCAAGCGACAAGTCAGACATTTTGGTCAAGTCAGTTCAAGTCAGTGGATGTGTTTACAAGTCAAAGCAACTCACTTATTACAGAAGGTGTCTGGTTTAATATCGGCCAGTGAAACACGTTCTGAAGGCTCCCCACAAACAGTGTCCAGCTAGTACTACAATTAATTGACATTGCAGGCCAAAACCAGAGGTAGTCTCCTAACAAAGCAGAGTAATCACACATTTTTGATGACCCTACTTTAGGCTGTTTCGCATAAGGAGGCTACTAAACTTGGAATTACACGACAATTGCTACAGGCATTTGATGACGCAGTTTATGTTGAACGGCATTACGGACTGCATGTTATTGTTTACTCGTATTCGTTATACAGGTAACAGGCGTATAAAAATGAAATCCATTGACTGCATTTCGAATAACGAGCCGTAATATTAAAAGGACCATTTAAGATTATATCAAGTTTTGATCTGTCAGAGTGATATTTTTTCTGTGCATTTCGGTGAAATTTGCATTAACATCCGACATGTGGTTCTCAAGATATGATTAGGTAAAGTTTTCACATTTTCAACGAGACGTGAACTTGAAGCAAGGCTCACATGACATCATATCCTCACATTATTGGACTGTCTTTTGTTTGCCTTTAAACTCTGCAGCCAATTTTCTTCTCAACAACCCCTTCTTACTATTAGAGTGGGATTGCATAAGTGACATGAAAATATATAAACTTTGTATTCTCCATAGTGACGCCCTACCCCTATTAACTCCATGGTCATCACAGCAGTCTGAAAAACAAAGGTAAACAAAGCATTTCTTGTTAATGTGAGGAAGGAAGGTTTATAACCTCTGCTGCTCTTATAAGTCACTTTGAAAAACAAATCTAGCGTCTTCATTTACTGATATCTAGAGGCATACAAGTCGTTAGTGTGGTTTTGGAAGTTTAACCCCATTGTAGAATTGGTTCCTCTTTCACATATGAAAAAAAATGCCTAAACTTCCTCTTTATCGGATAAAATTTGTCGCTTACGGTCTGTCGGCAAATGAAGAGGCAAATAATTGCTTCCCAGCTAGGTAGTTCGGCAAATTCTAATGCGTTTCCTTTTAGGAACAAAATGTCGGGAATGCACCGCCATGAATTAAACTGCAAGTATTGAGATTTTTTCGCTCTTACAAAGAGGCCTACGTCGTGGTCCACAGAGACGGCTTGTGACGCCTTGCGATTATCGCAGAAGCACGATGAACATCCCGCAAATGTTATTGCGAAGCATTGGAATCATCCATTTTTTCCTTTTCCAATTGTTCGAAAACCACCGCAAAGTCCAGTGGGACCGAGGCGGACGATTGCGGTAGTTGAAGATTAAAAGCAATGCCTATATAGCATGCTAGCTATATGGTCATTTGTTTTCGGGTGAACTGACGGACAATTGAATACCTCACATTGTGTATTCTTTACCAAGACCCAAACTAAGACTTAAACTATGAGTTAATTAGCTACGCCAAGCGACTAACCATTTTTCTGTAATGAGAGTGAACTACGTAGATTGATGAGCCGGTTGATAATTTGAAGAGACGATCCCTAATTATTACACTATATGCCAGGCCATGCCATGCCATTCAAAGCCGTGTTTAGCCTGCGTGACGCCTCAGAGCCTGCGGGCGATGTTCAGAAATTCCGTTCAATGAGCCCTAAAGTTGATCGTCTTAATATTCATGAGCACTCAACACAATTGGTCTGTTCCCAAGGTAGGTGGTGATCAACGACTAAATCTTGGCAATGCTACGTTAAACACAATGACGCTTAAACAAGCAAAAACATAGGCTTATTATGTCCGTTAAAGTTTTTCAATTAGATGGAAGTCTTGATCATGGACAGCAACAACTTTCATCATTGAGTGGATTTAAAAACAGTAATGTTTGGTAAAAAGTATCGAACTGTCTTTTCCCGCGGCTGTGTGATCGGCTCTTCTTAATGAACCGCTGTACTGTGTGTGTTTGTATATACTTGCACGGTACCACACAATACCAGTGTCGAAAAACATCGATCGCCGTGACTCCGTGCGTTCACGGTTGTACAGTGTTACAAGTATTTGCCTATTAAATAAACATTAACAGCCTAGCTTCAACCAATCCACGTTGTGTTATGTAAATGAGGTTTCCCTAAGTTTTCTACGCAGTTGAACAGATTTGGTGTCCAACGCCGGCGGACGTCGGTTGACTTTTTTTGTAGCGATGGGCTGGACGAAAAAAATCGTGCACCCCGCATGCTAAGCCGCGCTATGCAATGATATGGTATTGTACAGGTCTGTACTTTGAAGAGCGGCTCAGTACGATACGGTACAGTGCGATGTTAGATACGATGTGGTGTGATATGATATTATATAACACGACCAAATTAGAGTTCAAATTTTGTTTCAGAAGTAGGCCTGTAGTTGACATATCTCAGATACAATGTCATCATAACAGCTGAGGAACCTGTAGCTGAAATATGTAGGTAGGAAAATAAGTAACTACAATTTAAACTCCGAGCCTTAATGTCTTTAAGGCGAAGTTTGCCTTTTATGTATTTTCTATTAAAAAAAGTTCCAAGTTCAAAATTTAACATTCAAGTCTTTCGGTCTTGTTTTACTAATAGTGACAAATGAAAGACTGAAGTACTCATGAGAACACTCTAAAAAATGAAAGACTGAACTATTCATGGGCTAATAAGCTTAGTAAAGCTTATTATAAGGGATAGCTAAAAGCGGCTCAATTATTTGGTTCATTGATTTGAACAAATTTTTCCAAAGCTGTTTATAAGTTCGCTTCACATACCAATGACAAATGGTCGAACTTAGACAATCCCCATATCTTACATACAAATGATGCTTGTTTGAGTGAGTACTTAATGGCTCAATTCGGTTTTCAAAAAACTGTAACCAGACGCTTTTCAAATAAGGCGGCGGAAAGTTAGTACAAATCAGGACACCACAAGATTCAAAATTTTAACTTTTTTTGCATTTATTGGATATGGAACTTGGTTAATCATGCTAGTTAAAAAGAAGTTTCATGTGGTACTACCTTCATTAAGATAGATCAATTTAATAAGCCCTTTAAATATAGACAGTAGGTGATATTAAGAAATATTCACAATATGTGGTAGACTTGTCGAACAACATTTTGAATAATCATATCGTTTTTTTTATTTTCGTTTAGTAATTTCCAGTGTGAATGTTGAACAATTTATGATCAGGATATCAAAAGTACAAGTTACAAATTTGACCAATTCAAAGTTATATACAAAGTTGAAAGATACATACAAAGCAAAAGAAAGACAAAAGCACCTGACTACAATGAGTTACTAAGGCTATCAATTTGTAAATGAAATTAAAGTTTTACATATTGATCTCGAAATTTGGTTTTTATTGCAGCTTTCTTTCTTAGGTCATACCTGGGAGTTGCTCGGATAAGAGTAAGCAAACAGCGTCTGTTAATCCCCTATGTGCAGTTTAAACTTCCTATGTAGTTATCTTTACCAACATTGTTTAAGAGATAGTGTTTTCCAACTAAGGGCTTGATGCACTTCTCAACTTATGTTGCACATAAAAAGAATTACAAGAACAAAGAGTCAGATCAGGGAGTTGCTAGCTTCTCTGGTCAGAGGGAGAGAGAGAGAGAGAGAGCGCGCGTAGTCAAATAGACAGGCAGACGGTATTTACAACGGTATTTTAATGAAACCATCACAATCTTCACCATGGCGTTATGGAATGTATATATACTTACTTGGCTGACTCCGATACCTCGGCTGCCATTTTGAAGTAAACTTGTTGACCAGCAAGGTTAAGGATAACGAGAATCTGAAAGCAGTAAAAACTAAACTCAATGAACAATATACATCTCTATATGTCTTACGCTGTTGTGTTCGTCAATTGTATTAGTATCAAAATGTAGACTTGAGCAATTGAACAACTAACTATTAACTTACATCAAGGGTCTCAGGTGAAATCACATTTTGATGTGTTAGAGGTGTACTTCTTCTGAAGGCTAAGTATCGCGTATCCCACAAGAAAAAAAAAAAACCTAAATACCACTACGAAAAATATTCGACCAATCAATCATATCAATGTTATTCTGGTTGTAACATTGGAATTTCTAACAATCTTTCTTTTATAAAATATTTCACCACGCCGCACTTTCTTAAAACGTGACGTGCTTATCATATCTATCCGGAGACTTTTTTCCCCTTTAATTTGCAAGTTTATCTAGCCTAATGCATGTTTGTTTGTGGACGTAGGCCTAAGCACAGATCTATCATGTGATTGCATGAAGACATATTGTTTGCTTCCATGTGATTTTTTTACAATTAATTTGGCGGACGCATCTTTTGTATCCTCTCCTTACAAACTATCATGATGCAATATTATGAAAAGTCGAAGTAACTGGCATGCCTGTAAGTGATTTTTCTTGGAAACCGAACCAGGCAAGTACATAGTTGCAGCTGTACCTAAATTGACCTTTTTGTTATGGAATAAACTAAGTCACCTGCCTCCATGTACCTTAAGTATAATCTGAATTAAATTCATTCATTCATTCATTCATTCATTCATTCATTTATTCATCCATCCATTATTCATCCATTTATCCATCCATTCATTCTTCCATTCATTCGTTTTTTTGTTCGTTCGTTCATTCATTCATTCATTCTTTCATTTAATTAATTATTCATACATTCATGCATTCATTCATCCATCCATCCATCCATTCTTTCTAACTTTCATTCATTCATTCATTCATTCAATCAATCAATTAATTACTCATTCATTCATTCATTTATTTGGTTCATTAAATCAGAAATTACAAGTAACATTTGCCGATATATAACAAAAGGTGTGAAAGGGAGTGCACTTAGAAACCGTTTAGAGCTTATGGTGAAATGTCACTCCCTAAGAGAAGAAAAAAAATTGTTGCATAGAAAACAGTAAACGCTACACGTGAATATGCTATTAATTCGTAGCCACCAAACGCCAAGATCATGCACCTGATGGACAGTAGTACATGGATAAGAAACATGTTACTAATTATTAAAGATAATTGATAGCAAAAAAAAAAAAATAATAATAAGTCACATGATATAAAGATTCAGTGGATTTTCTCCAGTTGCTTGCTTCAAGGTTCCATGAGACGAAGTCACAGTTGTGGTTCAGGGGTAAAGGCTTCCGAGATCTCTGGGTTTAAAACACATCTCTTGGTGAAAAATTAACTTTGGTGAAAGGTATATTTTGCTTTTGGGAGTGCCTCCTTGGTAGCATGATCCCGAAATTTTTTTAGCTGCGACCAGTCCCCCCCCCCCCCGACTGAGACACAATATCTGCCGATGAAGCAAGGTTTCTGATACATGAGATGGAAGTGCTTTACAATTTACAAACCAGTGTTGTAGTCAGAACGGCATATCCGAGACCGAGACCGACAACGTCCGAGACCGAATGTACATGTTGCATAGGAAAATAAGCCGTCCAAAATTTTGAATACCTTTTTTACCTACTGTAACCTTAGTTACTCTATGCTCTAAAATGACATGTTCCACCAAAAGTGTAAAGGTAAGGACACAAGGTAAGGTTCAGTGAAGTAAGCAATCTGTGAAGGGGGGAGGGCATGCAGTATGTTGAGTTATTGCCGGTGGGGGGGGGGGTCTAAGGGGGATGGTTTCCTTTTTCCCTTTGAAAATTCTTGGCCTTTTCAAGGAGCTTAAATGCAAAATGGTGCAATATTTTTTTTAATTTGACAGATATAGTCCTGAAAGTTTAATTGTGGTGGTTAATGGCGTAAAACTGAAAAGTTTGTGTTTTTATCAGCAATCAGATGCAATGTACGTTACCGGTGCCTATTCGAAGAAAGATTTGTTTTTAAATTTGCATACTTTTAGGGTTCAAAATAAAAGAGAATCAGTGACGGGCTTAAGGGGACAAGAACATGTCACTTTTTTATTTATATGCACGAAAAAAGTATTTCTACCATTAATACAGTCTAAGCTGAGCGCCACCATCAGCTGATGTGTAGAGAAAATAAAATTTTGGAAATTTTTCACTACTCAGCTGTCCGAAATTTGTGTAATCATGCTTTTCAAAGTGTATTTTTAGCTTTCCTTTGCAATATGAACAAACCAGCAACTTGGTAAAAGATCAGAAATTTATAACAAAATGTACCATAATATTAGATCAAATGGTTTTCCATCTTCGGGGGGGGGATTACGGACAACAGAATTGAAAATATGCTAATGTTTCCCTATTGCAACTCTTGGCTAAATTCGAGATCCGCAGATTTGATTTAAATGTGTATGTTACTGTCCGAACTTCCAACTACAAATGGTTTTACCCCTTATGCTTGTTGCATGATAAATGGCAAACTGTTGCTCACCGCACCTGAACATCCTCTGTTCCCCTGCCCCTTTCTCGTACGTCTTTAACGACTGCGGAACGAGCCTAAGGGATGTACTGTTCCCCCTTGAATATTTTTTGTAAAGGTTGGTGTCCTTACATGCAATCTGGTGACACTGTGAGGAAGGGGGGTGGGTGTCATGGCCGAATGCCCCTCCTTGGGTACTTCACTTGTGGGGTAAGATACAATTTATTGAAGTCCATCATATAATAAAGATGGAAAAAAGGGACTCACTTAAAAAATGAATAAATACATTAGTAAAGCGGTCTATGCATCTTACAATGTACTCAACACGTCAATTTTTTTTTATTTTTAGATATTATTTATCTCATTTAAATAAGAAAGAAATAAAATAACAATTTTTGGTCGGTGTCGAGGCAAGACCAAGACCATTTCCTAGACCACAAGGGTCCAAGACCGAGACCACCGGCCTCGAGGCCGACACCGAGACCAGGAAAAACCGCTCTCGGTCTGACCGGTCTCAAGCATTACAATACTGTTACAAACCGTGATTTATCTAAAATGATCCCATGTAATCAACCGCTTTCTCCAATCAGCGAGCACGAAGATTCGTTTGCTTCAACAAGCAGAGCAGTTGATTTCCTTGTTTTTGCTTATTTTTGGGTGACTTCCAACTGCATTAAGTAATTGATACCGATTCAGGGTCCAAATGCCTGGTTCGACGGGTATGTGGTTTATAGAATTAAGCAACTTTCTTCGTTATGAATTGGATGATCGCCCCAACCCGGAGGACCGTAGCCCTCCATCCTTATTAGTTTTCATTCAAGGTTTCTCCTCTCACAGATCGAAAGGGTGCACTTTTTAACTTTCCAATGGAGTGAAAAGTGTGAATTTACTCCATAAGAGGGTTATCTCACTACAAGAATAGTGAAATACACGGATCCCCGAGAAGAGTGAAAATTTGCTATAAACGAATGACTGCAATTAACACTCTTATTTTGAGGGATCATTGCAGGTACACCATCAAGAGTAAAATTTCACTCTTTTGAAGTGAATTTAGTTATTCTTGAAGTGAAGGTAACACTTTAATGCAGTGAATTTACACAGTCTTTACACTATATTAGAGAGTGACAAAGTTAACTATTTTGATTTCAGCCTTGTGCTTTTAAAAGTAAAAAATAGTCTTAAAAAACATTAAAGTAAAGTTACTACACTGCACTCTAAAAAATTCTAATCGAATTTGAATAGAATCTGATCAGTTGTTGCATGAGACGGAATCTTGTAAAATTTGTGACTAGGTTCGACCCATAAATGAAACGAATAGTTTCATTTTTAAACCCTTTCTAGTCCATTTTGACACGAAACTTTTCAAAAATTTGACAAGATTCCGGTTCGTGCTCCATTTGACTAGATGTTTATTTAGAGTGTGGTTCAACCTGACAATCATACCCTCAATCCCAAGTGCAGTCACACAAATGTAGAAAATTTGTTTTATCAACCCTAAGCCAGGGAGAGTACGCCGACGACAACCCGTTAACACCCCAACCACCGCAGCCATATCCCTTTCCTTACAGGCAACTAAAAGCTGGTTAAAAACTGAATCTCTTTTATTTTTCGCCAGCTTTGCGTTGCTCGCCATAAGGCAAAGGAATAATTTAACTAAGATTAGCAGTTTCCAGTTCATAGATTATTTAATAATTTGACCAGTTCTTAAGTTCTAATTAACTTTTTACGGTCACTTGCACCTACTGATGATATACATCTTCCAATCAATTTTAATTTTATAGGTTTAAAACAATTTATCATGTTAAATATGACAGATCATGTTTTAGATGTTTGGGCTATAGTGACTGGTAACTGATAAGTAAAAGTTTAATTTAGCCCTTTGGAAATTAGCTGCCTCTTTTGTCACAATGAGCATATATATTACTGTGCCTCGAATTCACTGCGATATCTAATAACTGACCGAGAAAAGCGCCCGCAGGCTCCGGGAGTGACACATGACATTAGTGGCACAGCACATTAGCTTCATACCGTCAGTTTCCTTTTTCAATCGTTAAAGAAACTATTAAATGTCGGTTCGCAGTAGCAAATAAATGTGACCACTAATAAAGTTCTTATCTTGAATCGAAAAAAGTGCTTATCAATCATATTTCCTCTTAATATGTTTCTTTCATATCCTTTAAAATATTAAAAAGAAGATGTTTGTATAAAGGTAGCATTAATACCGTAAATGTGCTACAACTTATTAACAACCAGTCTAAAAGTCTTTCAAGCGAACTTTTACACTACTAAACTTTGATTGGGAGTCATGCTTGCCCTGAAGCCACAATTCAAATAGACTTTCACAACAGCCAGCCTTACATTCGTACATTCTTAACAGAGTACAGCTGTGACGCTCAGCGTGGCTTCATATGTACTGTATATTTCACACCTGACTGCACCTCTTAGTTTACATTTATCTCAGTAAACGAAGCGAACATTTAGACTAGTTCTGTTGACAGGGCCCCTCATGAAAAAAAGGAAGTGACAGCAATTTTGGACGTCATCTTGGATATACAATTCCTATAACTCGGATTTTTGGTTTTCAATATATCATTCTACACGTATTCTTGCGCCTATTGGGAGAAATAAAAATTAGCTTGTTATCAGCCATGTCCACTTTTAAAGCTATACCAGCTAATGCCCTTGGCCAATATGTACAGTGAAGAAATGTAAGCTGGTTTGTATGGATACAAGACTGTGTAATCCGAGCATTTGTGCCTGATAAGTATATCATTCAGTGGCGTCACCAGAATTTTCATTCTAGGGACACAGGGGGCACTGCTGAATTCCACTCATGGCGCCGGAGGCCCCGTCGACCGCCAAGCGCGAGGCTTATGGGGGGTCCAGTGACCCGCCTGAGGGCCCCTGGTCGTATCCAAGGATTGTAGGGTTTTGAAAGCTGTTAAAGTCGTTATTTATGGTAATGCAATTGACTTAACACTGGTATAAACATTACCTACAGGGTAGCTTCGAGAAAGACTTTTTCTAAAAATGTAACTAATAGCAAGAGTGGATCAGGCGGACGTTTTGAAAAGGGAGAGATGAACTATAGGGATAGTAGTTGTTAGGCAGTTCAATGTGAATGTCCGGGTGGGGTTACAGAGAACGAAGCTCCCGCAAGCTTCTCGGTTTGAAGGAGTTCGTGAGGTATTAACGTCTTCATTTAAGATTAATTCTATTTTCTTCACACTTGTCAAAGGTTGCTTGGAGGGCAACCTCAAGTTAGATTTTATCGTTAACAAATCTAGTGAAACTGCTACCAAGAGAGGATGCGGCAGACATTTTGAAGAAGGGGAGCTGAACTAAGGAGAGAAAGAGAAAGCAGTTGATGTTATGTTAAATATGATTATCCTCAAAGAAGATGATGCTATTGGCTTAACACTGGCATAAAAATTACCCCCAGGGTAACTTCAAGAAAGACTTTTGGTAAAACATGTAGTGAAACTAATACCAAGAGTGAATCAGGCAGACGTTTTGAAAAAGGATAGATGAACGTAGAACTGATGAAACTGTGATCCTCATGCAGAAAGGTACCGCATTCAGTGATGTGTTTTTGACACTCTTGTAAACTGATATGGCAATGAAGAAATCCGAGGAATATCCTAACTTGACATTCACGAAATTGAAAGTTACTACTTACAATTCTTCAGGTTGTGGATGATCCGCACATAAGAACTGTTGAGAGTTACGTCGCACAAAACTTTATTGAATGGTTCACCGGGTAGTGTGACAATCAGAGTGGGTGGGTGTGACCACTCTATCAAGAAGAATTGAACTGATGTATGGTAAACGCAGTCTACATGCCGCGTATAAACACGACCCACTATGTCATAAAGTTATACCATTATGTAATTTGCCTTCCATTCACATGATGTTAAATATCAGACCAAAAAGGGAAGTCTGACGTCAACTATATGTCTATGACCTTACACATTGTCACGGCTGAGAAACTTATTCGCCAATGTGTATGGGCCTATTATTTATTAGGTCTATTGTATTTTAACTGCTATTATAACATACTGTATTGTCTGCACTCTGCAGGGAAACGATATATAGTGTTGTGTATATAGCACTTGTATATGTGATACCGTGTGTAAACCATATATAAATTGTACAGGCCTTATGTATGGTTATGTTTCCAACCAAGGAATTGTTACAACTTCCTAGTCCAATATATTCTTGAAAAAGTGTTGTGATTCAGCTTTAGGCAGTGACGGCGATACGATGGGGAAAAGGGGAATTTTCATCCAGATTTTGTCCTTACCCCCATCCCACCCCTAAGTTAGGTCAGTTAGTAGTTGGGTTCACAGATAAATAATAATAAGTACCTCTCTAGAGACTTAATTTTTCATCCAGAGGTATGTTCAAACTTATGAGCTTCCGGGGCTTCTCTCATTGGAAACCCACCCACAGAAAAGGGCATTTTGGGCTCGGTTTCCTGCTGCACGAGAAAATTTTTGCGCCTAACATAATCCTGTGCGCTAAGTGTGCAATTTAAACACTCTGGCTCCGCCACTGGCAAAAAGTTACGTGGATATTGGAGCTAATGGTATAAGTTTGAATCACGGACTTACATACAAGGACAGAGCATGTAACGTGTAATTCCTATCCGTTGATTGTCGCCACCGTCTGGGACACAAAAGCCCAGCAAGATGGTCGCCGTGAAGCTATAAGTCGTCTGATTTGACGACGACTCTGCTATATATAAAACAAAAGTTAAACTTGAATGGGAAAGAATATCATATTCCTGCAATACGTGAAGTGATTTTGACCTTACCTTGTCATTTTTCAAAGATATTTCAACTTTTTGAAACATCTGGGAATTGACTTTAACACAAAAAACATAGCAGACAGCAATTTTGGTGCGCCCTTTTCACATGTAGGGTAGCGACAATTTACTGTGCAGTATGCTCTGCTCATGTTTAGGAAATCTGTACTTTGAATACATGAGACAATAACTGGATACTTCGAGTAATCGCTTTCATCAGTTTGCATAGTATATATTATACTCTGGGCGGATGGTCTACTAACGAATGTGACAATACAACCACTTACTATGTTGACGCAGTACGTTTTCCGTGGCCATGGCCACGTGGTATTCAGAGAGCACTAGTTCTGAGAAGTTCAATACGGGTGCACATTAACACAGTGCTCAACATGCCAGCATGCTATGGGGATTTTTTTTCTTCTCTCTTCTCTCTCCTATATAAATATATATATATATATATATATATATATATATATATATATATATATATATATATATATATATATATATATATATATATATATATATATATATATATATATATATATATATATATATATATATATACAACCGTAATAGTAAAGATTAATTAGTAATGTCAACCAGCCAATGGTAAAGTGCTCAACCCTGTGAAGGGAGCTGTAATATTGAAAAGGTTGCAATAAGTTCTAACAACATAGCTTAGGACAACACTTAGTTCTTACAACACAACATAGCTATATATATATATATATATAACTAAGGTACTGCGATGCACTGGAGAAAACATAGGTCGATGCAAAAACGTGGTAATACACAGTGCAATATAATTGAACCAAAAATGGAGTTGAACGAAAAATACAAATCACGACGTTTCGGGTTACATACCCTTCAACACGGTAACAGAAAGTCAACTGAAGTCATACAAACGAGGAGTCAAAGTCAAGGAAAAAGCACCAGTCAACAACAAGATTAAAATCATACAAGCAGTGATTCTAGCTTAGAATTAAGGCCACGGGGGTGAAGAGTGCCAAGTTTAAGGATAAGACGGTTTTCACTCGTGAGACGATCAATATGGGTTCCTTTACAGGTTAATGCGGCCGTGACCAAAAAGTCTGTAATTGTACAAAGGGAGGACGGATTAAAATGGGCTGCTACAGGAAAGCCAGACAAGTTAAGTTTAATAGATCGGAGGTGTTCAGTAATTCTATCGGCCAGCCTCCGTTTGGTTTGACCAACTTACAGAATTTTACAGCGTTTACAACTTAAAATGTAAATAACATTGGGAGAAATACAATTGAAATGATCAGTAACTTTGAACACATGAGGGGGTCCTTGAATCGATAACAGTTGGTCTCCGGAGACAACAAGGCAAGTGTTACACCGTTTGCGTTTACAGGGAAAGGTCCCAGGGTTTGGGACAGGAGAGGGGTGCGGGTGGGAAGATCTTACTAGATGATCACCAATGTTGCGATCCCTTTTGAAGGCAACTAAAGGGAGGCGAGTAAAGATGGACTTAGTGGTAGGGTCAGACATGAGGGTCTTAAATTTCTTAATAATGAAACGCTTAATGGGTTCCACGGAAGGGTGGAAGAGCAGCACCAGAGTGATACGGTCGGAATTAGAATTAGGAGCCTTATTGTCTAAAATAGAGGACCTACTGATGGATTTAACACAATGGTTAGCGGCCTTTACGATTTTATCGGGGTAACCCCTGTTAGCAAAGAAATTCGAAAGTTGATTGGAAGTGTGAATGAAATCGGCGTTAACAGAGCAAATCCTTTTAGCTCTAAGAAACTGAGAAAAGGGGATTGAGTTTTTACACTTAGGGGGGTGACAAGAGGAATACAATAAGAAATTGTGAGAGTCAGTATCCTTGAAATGAATATTAGATCTGATAGATCGATCTACGATGGTAAGCCTTAAGTCTAAGAAGGTAGCACTAGAGGTAGAAATAGTATGGGTAAACTTAAAATTAGGATCAAAGGTGGAAATAAAGTGCACAAATTCTTGAGCTTCATCAAAAGTGCCAAAAAAGGCACCAAAAATATCATCAAATAATGATATTGATGAACTTTGTTTCCACCTTTGATCCTAATTGTAAATTTACCCATACTATTTCTACCTCTATACCTATATACAAAAGTAAAGATGGCCGCTGGGCCGGTTGACATTTCGGAGCACGTACTAATACAAACACTAAATAGTACTACGATACGGTAATACGGATATTTCGAACACTCGTGTGTTATATATGTATATATATATATATATATATTTTTAAATGCGGACATTAAGTTCATTATTATTGAGCAGACTTACAGTAAGTCTAATATCGATACCGTCCTCACCAAAAGAAAGGGTTATTGGCCTGCCCAAATGAATACCTTATTTCCATTGGGTCTTAATAAAAGAAAGGAATTTAACTCATCTGAAAGAATCAGCTACCTACGGTAAAGCCCAGATTCAATTTTTCCCGGTTGTTTCCATGTTTAATGTTCTAGCTTAACGCTCCTTTCAGGCCCCTTTTATCTACCATCAGTTTTTACCTTTCTAGAGAATTCTCACTGCCCCTGTGCAGCAATTTTACAGCTGGTTTTAAGCTGCTTACCATTTTTTCTCTTTTTTTTCTCCCTTTACTTTTTGTTGTTCATCCTCCAGTGATTTTAAGCTGTATTCTTAACTGGGCTAAGTATGTGTTGGTTGCTTTTATCCTTTGTTCGTTTTGCTTGTCTTTTAGTAATTTTATGGGTGGATATTTGAACGCATTTTATTTCGCTTCATTCGAGCCAAGGAAGGCTGAATAAAATCGCCGAAAGCTTCTCGAATCACGGTGTCTTTTTATGCAATTGCAGTTGCAATTCTAGTTTCAACTTTCATTTATATATATATATATATATATATATATATATATATATATATATATATATATATATATATATATATATATATATATATATATATATATATATATATATATATATATATATATATATATATATATGTATGAATATATAACGCTAATTCCCACCTTAGGGGGATTGTTATATCTGCGCGTACTTAGGGCGAAAAAATAACAATGAAATACATAAGAAAAAGTGTTCGCCCTAACGTCCAAATATATAAACAACGTCATTTCAATGGCCAGCCATCCGTTCGTGTTAACAGCTAGGTGTCCGTGAACAACAACTTTGAAGTAATTGTATCTACTTCGTAAATCTAGGAGGGCGCCCTTGTCCGTTTACGTATTCCTATAGAAAAAGTGTGTAGAAACTTTACGGCGAAACTTATATTTCGCCCCCAAAAATTTTTCGCCTTAAGGTCGACTTTTCAACAACAACTTTCCCCCTAAGTGCCGAATTAGTGAAACACACACACACACACACATATATATATATATATATATATATATATATATATATATATATATATATATATATATATATATATATATATATATATATATATATATATATATATATATATATATATATATATATATACAAAAGGTCAATTCTAACGTTAAGCCCGTGTGGAGCGAGAGTACCTAGCCTCATGATCAGTCGGTTTTCAGCACTAAGGCGGTCACGATCGGAGCCTCGGCACATTACAGCTGCCGTAACGGTTAAATGCTGTATTGAACAAGGTGAAGGGGATTGAAATGTGCAGCCACCGGGTATCCATGGAGATTCTGTTTGATGGACCTAAGGTGCTCGGTGACTCGATCCGCGAGGCGGCGCTTGGTCTCTCCCACATACAACGAGTTACATCTCCCACAAGCTAAAATATACACTACATTTGAGGAAATGCAGGAGAATCTTTGTTTGACAATAAAGCTATTGCCGTTGGGGCCAGGAATGTTGACGAGGTCGTGTTATATATATATATATATATATATATATATATATATATATATATATATATATATATATATATATATATATATATATATATATATATATATATATATATATATATACGGGGCCGTACTCTTTTAATTCCTCCAATGTCATTTACCTTCTTTTGTGTGATAAGTGTCCGACGATCCTTTACATAGGTGAGACCTCCTCCAAATTTAGGCTAAGATTCAACAACCACAAATCTAGCATTCGCAACAAAAGCACCGGCTTTCCTGACTGAGTTCTACGTCATCAATTTTGCTGGTAGGGCAAAAAGATAACCCCTTGTCCAATAGACTTCTCTGATGTCCAGAAAGGGGCTCATTACTAAGATTGACTAAGACTTGAACAAACCCCTCCACAGTGTGAACGATTTAAAATTCACGATAATTATACGGCTTTGGAAACTAAGCACTTCCGGCTGGGTCACAAGGTCAACTTTACCTTGACTTTTTCACATTCATGTGCATAGGTATGGTACACGTGCCTGCCTAACACAATTCTTTCAGCCAAAATCATAATTAGTCGGTTGAAAACCTCATCTATGAAGGGCGGAAACTAACGTTATTTCTTTGCCCCTTCATTGCCCCATGCTGTGACAGGAGAATGTTCTCATAAGAAGCCACTCGTGTCTCACTGTATATTTTAATTGAAAATGACGCTGTTTTTTCTGTACGAACAACAATTTTTGATGGATGCCATTATTTATAAATGTGTGCAATGAAATATCAAAAAGCTATTTTCACTAATTATGCCTTAGTTTCTACATTTTATTAGTCATTGCTTAATCTAACCTTACCCAAAATCGCAAAAGTCTTTTAAGAAATTTTACTTTTAGTCGCAATTAAAAAAAATATAGATGAAAGATGATCTAATGAGTGTATTACTTGCCTTACTTTAGTCAAATTTTTGCTTTTAATTCTTGTATTGTATCATGTAACGCATTTACTGCACATTACACTTACAAGCAGAATCTGTCTCTTTTTTCGATATGCATGTTTACAAACTGTACAAACACAGTAACACGATATACAATACCACTGCATAGATAAATATTGTATTCTGTATAAGTAACCTAGGAGGTTCGAAACGTTCAGTTTGTACAAATTCTGTATTTTGTTACCATATGCTTTTTGTTCATCTATAAAGCACAGGATTACAGAATGTACCATCGTTATCGTTTTTCTTGGTTGGTGGCAGAGGAATTGCTCTTTTTCTGCTTATTTTGTGTATTTATTTTCCGCCAATGCACGGACTTCACCATGTTATTTGGTCCACGTTTGAATGCCCAAGCTCTCCGTGACCGATAAAGCCTCGAGACATTGTTAGTAAGTTGGCTCAAACTTAGTCTGACATTCACTTTCACACGTCCTGTAGGAAATTGGACCTAATTCCAAAAGGCCTCAGGGTAAAAAACCCAATGTCACACGAAAATTCTCCTGCAGCAACCATTATCTGTCAACAAGCTTCTGCGAAACTTCGTAACGTAGCCCTAAGTCGCAGTTATAGCAAACAGAGGAGACTAAGTAAGATCATCAGCGATAACAACTGGAAACGAAATTTACACACCCAGTGTGAGCAAGAGGCTGTTGAATGTTTCTTCAAGGAGGCTTATCCTTCTCACGTAAAAAATTGTTTCAAACGCAAGAATGCAAAACTATCGACTCTACTTGGGACAAACGTTTTACTCTCTAACCTTGCAGTACAGGGGCACTCATTCATTAACGATATTTTCAAATCTGGTACTCATCGTTCAGCTACCGGTATAACCACAGATTATTCACGCCATCTCCAGGTTATCAATCTTAGTAATGAGCCCCTTTCTGGACATCAGAGAAGTCTATTGGACAAGGGGTTATCTTTTTGCCCTACCAGCAAAATTGATGATGTGGAACTTAGTCACTCTATCTCACGTTTCAACAGGAGAGTGAAACCTGCGGAATGGGCCCACACGGAGGACATGCCAGACACCTCCCCACCCCTTAGACATCCGCAATTACATAAACGAGAATGGACGCCTAGTGCCAATCGGAACCGCTACATAGACTGCTTTACTGATAGTGTGGAACAACATCTCAGAGATTTTCTCAATGAGGTCAGCCACCCCCCTTTAACAAAGACCGACAACCTCACTAGACAAGAACGACAAGCTCTCCGAGAACTACGGTCCAAGGAAGATCTTGTCATCAAACCGGCGGACAAAGGGGGTGCCATAGTCATACAAAATTGTGAGGACTACATATCTGAAGCACATAGACAATTAGCTGACAACAATTTTTATTCTCTGCAGCCTTCAGATCAGACTACAGTAGTCATGAAGAAGCTTAGATCTTTTGTCAAAAATCTTGAAACGGACACTGAAGAGGGCATTCAAGAATTAATACCGCCCAATCCTCGTTCTGGGTATTTTTACTTGTTACCTAAATGGCACAAAATTTATTCTTTACTAGATAAAGTTGTATTAGATTCGGAAAAGCCAATTAATGACGAGATTGTAATTTTTCTAGCACGTAGTATCAGGTATCAATACCCCCACTGAGTATCTGTCTGCATATGTTGACGGCTTTTTGCAACCCCTACTCAAATCTATGCCCAGTTATGTTCAAGATACCACCCACTTCCTCAGGCGTCTCCAAGAAATTCCCCATATTCAAGCAGGTTCATTCTTGGTATCCCTTGATGTTCCTTAATGGTTGTATACTAATATCCCACATGAGGAAGGGATTAAGGCCTGCCGGGAATTTCTTCTGAAGTACCATCCCCCCTGGTAGAGCCAATGACTTAGCTTCCCTAATAGAGTTCATCCTCAAAAATAATTATTTTCAATTTCTTGATAGATTTTACCACCAAACCAATGGAACCGCCATGGGTACTAAGATGGCCCCTAGTTACGCTAACCTCTTCATGGCCTCTTTAGAGCAACCCCTCCTGGAGGCTTTCCCTGAGAAACCTTCTTTTTATGTTCGTTATATCGATGACATTTTTCTAATTAAGCCTCACGGCCCACAGGAATTACTTAAGTTCAAGGATTTTGTAAATTCTTTTCATAGTTCCATTAAGTTCACTATGGAATATTCTCAAACTCAATTACCGTTTCTTGACACGGTTGTGCATCTCACAGGCTGTTGCCTTAAGACGTCTTTATTTACGAAACTCACGGACAGTCATTCCTATTTACATTTTGGCAGTTTCCATCCTTCTCATATCAAACATTCGATCATTTTCAGTCGGTTCCTAAGAATCAAACGTATCTGCTCTACCGAAGCCGACCAACTACGACACATAGTCGAATTTGCGGGATACCTTTTACATAGGGGTATCCTTTAAAACTTATTGAATCTTACTTCAGAAAGGTCCAGCAGTTAGATAGAAACAATCTGCTCTATTACCGTGCCAGGAATGAAACTAAACGAATCCCCATTGTAGTTACCTATAACCCTTAACTTTCCTCCCTACTCAAAAGAATCAAGACTTCGTGGCGAAATCTTCGCCTAGACCCCACTATCAGAGATATTTTCAACGAACCCGCAGTTACTGCATACACGCAACCGCCCAGTTTACGCAGAATCTTGGTTCACACCAGGCTCAATCCTTCCCTGGCTACCCCTCCCAGAGGTAATTTCCCTTGTGGTAGTAGTCGTTGCCAAGTATGCAACCATATAATCACAGAGCGTACAGTGCAATCCACCCCAAAGGAATTCAACTATCACCGGGCCCGCACTCTTTTAATTCTTCCAATGTCATTTACCTTCTTTCGTGTGATAAGTGTCGGACGACCTCTTATATAGGTGAGACCTCCTCCAAATTTAGGCTAAGATTCAACAACCACAAATCTAGGATTCGCAACAAAAGCACCGGCTTTCCTGTCGCAGAACACTTCAACAAACCCCTCCACAGTGTGAAGGATTTAAAATTTGCGATATTGATGGGAGGCTTCTCTACAACTGAGATTCGTAAAAAACAAGAATTAAGGCTAATCTTCAGGTGTGAGAGTCACGTCCACCATCTTAACCGTGACCTTTCATTCATGGCCAACAAGCGTGACCGCTGATCAGGTCGCTTGTACTTTCCTCTCCGTAACATTGTTAAGCTTTCCATTATACTGTCGATAAGGAACCTAGGAGGATCCAAACGTTCAGTTTGTACAAATTCTGTATTTTGTTACTATTTGCTTTTTGTTCATCTATAAAGCACAGGATTACAGAATGTACCATCTTTTCCGTTTTTCTTGGTTGGTGGCAGAGGCATTGCTCTTTTTTCTGCTTATTTTGTACATATATATATATATATATATATATATATATATATATATATATATATATATATATATATATATATATATATATATATATATATATATATATGTATATATATATATATATATATATATATATATATATATATATATATATATATATATATATATATATATATATATATATATATATATATATATATATATATATATATTATATAGGTGAGACCTCCTCCAAATTTAGGCACTGATACCATGGAAACCAACAAAAAACTCCTCATCCGTGAAATCTACTGGACTGCTCAATTACGCACAATATACCCTTACGGCCTTAACAAGAGAAATGAGCTGGCTTCCAAAAAGCGTATAAATTTTGCCCCTTAGACGGTTAGGTATGGTACAAGTAGTTTTATGTGTCTATTGTTGTAGCTGTTAGATTCAACTGAGGAAGGTCGAAAACCGAAACGTTTTGAAATATTATCAAGCGGAGCTGCAAAAGTTGTGTTTCTTCCTATTTGTGTTTTTTGTTTATACTTTCTTTATATATATATATATATATATATATATACATATATATATATATATATATATATATAAATATATATATATGTATATATATATATATATATATATATAAATATACATATATAAATAAATAAGTGAACCAGTGCGGTATTGAATAGTCGCACGAAGACCTTAGGCCAATTTTTTCCTCAAACATAGGCGTTGCCTTATACTGAAAGAGGATTTATTTTTTTGAAATGGAAAACTTAGCCTCAAGCAGGATTCGAACCAGCGACCTCCCGCTAGGGGACGCGTTCCTATGACGTTCCTCTGACGTAACAATGGAGAACTTAACCCAACAGTACTGATAATTAGTTGACCGCGCTCAAACACATAGGCCTCAATGGCTCAGTGGTCAGAGCATCCGCCATGTAAGCGGGAGGTCGCTGGTTCGAATCCTGCTATATATATATATATATATATATATATATATATATATATATATATATATATATATATATATATATATATATATATATATATATATATATATATATATATATATATATATATATATATATATATATATATATATATATAAATATATATATATATATATATATATATATATATATATATATATATATATATATATATACACACATATAAATCAAAATTGGTAAAGCTGGAAAATCTGGCCGAGGTGAAAAAACGATGTTGACTCCACCAAGATTTGAACTTGGGACCTCCCACTTTCTAGTTTGGAAGCTCTAACCACTGAGCCACAAAGCCAAGTTGGTTTTGGCCTTTGTTCAAATAGCAGATGAAGCAACATGCATTTCACCTCCTGAGCAGGTACCTAATTTTGGAACAGCACTAGTTCTCGTTTGACGCAAGCCCAACCAGAGATCAAAGTTGATGCTATCCAGCTGAACACAACTGTTTATTTGCCAGCGGATCTCCGAAGAGGTACAGAAACCTGTGAAAGCAGAGATGAAGTGAAAATAAACGCTGGCGACAACTGCGTGGAATATATAAATCAAACTGGTAAAGCTGGTAAAGCTATATATATATATATATATATATATATATATATATATATATATATATATATATATATATATATATATATATATATATATATATTTCACTAATTCCGCACATAAGGGGAAAGTTGTTGTTGAAAAGTCGACCTTAAGGGGAAAAAATTTTTGGGGCGAAATAAAAGTTTCGCCGTAACGTTTCTACACACTTTTTCTATAGGAATACGTGAACGGACAAGGGCGCCCTCCTAGATTTACAAAGTAGATGCAATTACTTCAAAGTTGTCAAATTTACGGACACCTAGCTGTTAACACGAACGGATGGCTGGCCATTGAAATAACGTTGTTTATATTTTTGGACGTTAGGGCGAACACTTTTTCTTATGTATTTCATTGTTATTTTTTCACCCTAAGTACGCGCAGATATAGCAATTTCCCCCTAAGGCGGGAATTAGCATTATATATATATATATATATATATATATATATATATATATTTGCGAAAGAAATAAGAAATAGTCGAAAGGAGTGTTAAAGTTCGATTTTGAAATTGAATGGCCACTCCATTTGTCTCGGATGGATTTTTTGTGGTTGTTAAATCTCATGCTAAAGGGAGTGGCGGTTTCTCCCACATAGTTGCCTTGTTGACATTTGGTACAGTAAAGGATGTAAATGGCGTTATGTGAGTCACAAGTGAGACTGGGGGGTCTGATGGTAAAGTTGTTACCAGGTGGCCTGACGGGGTTTTCGCAATTGATGAAGTTGCAAATTTGGCAACGTGGTTTTCTGCATTTGAAATTACCCGTACTGTCAAAATCTAGAGGAAGGGAGGAGGAAGTAAGGATATACTTTAAATTAGGTGTTTGCCTTCTCCCATGAAGAGGGGGTTTTGAAAAAAAGGGGCGAAGGGATTCCTTTTCACTGAGAATTCTGAAGTCGCTACGTAGCATTTTGGACAAATTTTCAGTGGCGGGATGATAGTCGAACACCATGGGAATACGATCGTTATCGGGCTTAGTTTTGTATTGTAAGAGACAGATGGAGTGGCTTCCCAGTGGCGGAACATTTTCATTCTGAGAACCATAACATTTATGACATGAAATGCGTCCTTGTAGCTTCAGGATTTAGATCTGCTTCGGAAAGAAAAAACAAGAACTGAAGTGGATCCTCCGAGTTAAATCATTTAAATCCGGCTTAAACAGAGATTTGGGACTACTTAAGGGATATTCCTTCGTTAACTTTTTTTAGGATACCTTATCAGTTAACTATTTGAAACTATTTTCTCGTTCTTCTCTACCCTAAGTTTTTTCATCGATATTATTAAGAATGATACTCTTAGAGATTTGTTTCTCCTGTCTTTAGTAGGATCTCATTGTAATAAGCTTCGTCAAGTTTTCGTTTTCTGGCACAATAGATACATTTTATAATTTTTTATTCTTACTCCAGAGGCTCCTCGCCGCTCTTCATAGCCCTGCGCGCCTCTCTCTTTGTACTGTACTTCCTTTGTAACTAAGGCCGAGTCATGCGCAAGTATCAATAACCCATTCCAAGTGCTTGGGCAGTAACGCTTTTACGTCACGTGAAGATCCTTGATTATGACGCAACACGATGCGCGTCTTTATTATTTCGTAACATTCTTCTTTATTATTTCGTAACGATCTTATCTCTGCTTTTAACGCAATCTGCCATTGTGTATGTTTAAATTTTAAGCTTTGTTCATTTGTCACCGAGGAAGGTCTCAGGTGGGGCGGAAATATCTGACTACAAAAAATTAGTACTCCCTTTTGTCCATCTTTGTCTCTTCGGATTTTCCTCTAATTTTATATATATGTATATATATATATATATATATATATATATATATATATATATATATATATATTTAACACATACATATATATATATATATATATATATATATATATATATATATATATATATATATATATTTCACTAATTCCGCACTTAGGGGGAAAGTTGTTGTTGAAAAGTCGACCTTAAGGGGAAAGATTTTTGGGGCGAAATATAAGTTTCGCCTTGACGTTTCCACACATTTCTCCATAGGAATAGGTAAACGGACAAGAACGCCCTCCTAGATTAACAAACAAGATGAACTTGCTTCAAAGTTTCAAATTTTCGACACTTAGCTTTTAACATGAACGGATGGCTGACCATTGAAATAACGTTGTTTATATTTTTTGGCGTTAGGGCGAACACTTTTTCTTTTGTATTTCATTGTTATTTTTTCGCCCTATGTACGCGCAGATATAACAATTTCCCCCTAAGGTGGGAATTAGCGTTATATATGTATATATATATATATATATATATATATATATATATATATATACATATATATATATATATATATATATATATATATATATATATATATATATATATATATATATATATATATATATATATATATATATATATATATATATATATATATATATATATGTATATAAGGAAAAATGGAAAACAGAGTGTGCATATAGATCCAACGAATGATTTATTGAAACAGAAATTTTCGGACACTCCTGTGCGGCTTTGTCAACTGTGTTATGGAAATCAACCGTTACATACCGCCAAACAAGATAGAGTTGAATTTATGCGCACAGTACGAACTCCTCTGATAGAAAAGTCGCGGCGCGCAAGGAAGGTGAACTGTTGCCTAGGACTAACGGTTGCTAGCAAAGCTAAAACCACTGAGAACGCACAAGTTTTTGTTAAGGCCCTGTTTGTGCGTATTAAGGGCTATAATCCACTTACTCTCCGCTTGGAGTCGCTGGTTTGTTGTACTGAACCCCGAGCAAAGGAGTATACAACGCAGATTATAGAGATTATGCCCTAATCTGCAATAATGATTGCAAACGGGAAGGTTGACTTTGTCGATGATTGACTTTTTGTGATTGTTAAATCTCAACCCAAACTTGGTGCCCGTCTGACCAACGTAGTTACCTTCCTCGCACGCAGTACAACATAAAAGGTATACAACATTAGAAGTACCACAATCAAGGGAAGGCTGTCGGATAGAAATAGTTGATCCAGGTGGAGTAAATGATCGATCTGTTATAATGAACTGACATACTTGACATCTTGGCTTATCACATTTCTTATTACCGGTGCTTAAAGACTGAACTAACTTAGATGATGTAAGAAGAGTTTTTAAGTTAGGAGGTTGTCTCTGGCTTTTAGAGGAGGGTCCCGAAACAAATGCGATATAGAACTTTGGTTTCGAAGCACATCAAAATCGTGACGAATTATATTGTGTAAGTTCTCGGTTTTAAGGGAATAATCGAGAACAAGGGGGATACGAGAACTGCTGGCTTTTGATTTATACAAGAGTAGTTGGGATCTGGAATACCTCAATGCTCTTACAATACTCTCCTTAACCCTTTACCGTTGTGCTCCGATCGGGGCATATTTGCGAGCCTCGGGAGTGGGCGACAAAGCGGACGTAGCACGCCCCGCATCAGCTTCCGTAGGCCATTGACCCCGTGACCTTAAACTATTGTCCCTCTCGTTGTTGTGGCCGAATTTTCGGGTAGCTACTCGCAGTTTCGAGCCCCGCGTGAAACAGTAAAGATGGGTGACAGCCGAGCTCTCCGCATGGGTCCAAAAGGACCCAAACAACGATAAAGGGTTAATTAGTTTGAGCGGATAGTCATTTTCAAGGAAGTAGCCCGCTAGATAACCAACATGTCTGTCGTACTCAAACTGAGATGAACAGATACGTTTAATACGAATACATTGTGAAAAAACTATGAATTTTTTCAGACTAACATGATGAGAACTATTAAAGTTGAGATAAGTATGTGTATCCGTCGGTTTGCAATATAGGGTTGTAGCAATAACATTATGCCTAAGTTGAAAACCAGAGCATCAAGAAAGGGAATTTCAACATCAGAATAACAATGGGTGAATTTGATAGACGTATGAAAGTCATTACAAGATCTCAAAAACACTTTAAGATTATCGAGTCCATGCGGCCAAATGAAAAATATATCATCAATATAAAGAGAGTAATGTACAGGTTTTAACTGGAAATGTGACTATAAATTACTTTCTAAGTCAGCCATAAATATTATAGCATAACTAGGGGCCATTCTACTGCCCATTGCAGTACCACAGATTTGGAGGTAGTGACTTCCATTAAATTCAAAATTGTTGTGTTTTAGAATAAAGTCAATTAAACACGAAAATTCTTTCATGAAAGAATTCGAGAAACCATTAGCGGAGAGCAAAGAACGCACCTTCATCATAGTAATTAATACAAAGCGCGAACATCATAACCATGGCAAGCTTGATTAGCCAAAATTCTAAGGAAGTGCGTAGTGTCCTGCACGTAACTACTTATAGTAGGAATAATGGATTAAGAACACTGTCGTTGTAACCTGCGAGATGTTCGGTAAGGGTTCCGATACAGGACACAATAGGTCAATAGGTTTGTTTCAATTTTGGTACATTTGTAATAACGCAGTTGAAGGGCACAGGAGTGTCCGTAATATTCGTTTCAAATACAGACTATTGTGCTCTGAGTACCGTCGTTTTTATCATTTAATGGTTTTCTTGTCGATATGGAGCATACGCGGGACTCACTGATATGTATGTATATATATAAATATAAATATATATATATATATATATATATATATATATATATATATATATATATATATATATATATATATATATATATATATATATATATATATATATATATATATATATATATATATATATATATATATATATATATATATATATATAGATAGATATATATATTTGTAAATGTATATACTGCTAAATGCGGGCTGAGGTGGACATGCTTTAAAAGGGTACTTTGGTGGACATATTATTATGTTACTATGGTAGATGTATTATGCACCATTCAGGCATGTAGGAGTGATACTGCATGGTGTTTAGTACCACTATGGCATGTCTCCAGTACTCCAGTAAGGCTGGTTTTAAGTCCCATGTTGTATTTAAGATATAATGTTGGCTCACATAAAATCGTGTCCACTTTAGGTGTGTCACCTTAATTTGAAGTACACAAATTGACCCAATTTGAAACAGGCAACATATATATCATGCTTATTTCAACCACTAATGTCTACTGAGGGAGTTGTTGAATCGGGTTCATTTATTGACACAAAATAGATGGCGCTCAGTATTATTAGAAGTCATGCTTTAGAGTCACTCACTCTCCAGAAAATACTCTTCCGAGAGGCCTGAACAATACGTGGACACGAAAATGTCCACTTAATGTCAAAGTCCACGATTTGCTTCAATTTTACATGCGCAATGTCCACGATTACCCGCATTTAGGTATGTATATATATATATATATATATATATATATATATATATATATATATATATATATATATAGATAGATAGATAAACAGATTGGAATGATAAAAAGTGCTAAAATTCGGAAGAAAGCTCCGCAACGTTTCGGGTATGTACCCTTCATCAGGCGGCAAAATAATAACTGATAAAAAAAAAAACGATATTCAAAAGAAACAACAAACGCGTGCCGATACAACTCGATCGGCGCGTACAAAGGCCAAGCAACTACGTCAACGCGTTGTGTGTCTTGTTATGTCCCCATCAACTCCTTACAATCGTTTCTAAGTCCCTGTAGTGCGGACGCACTGGTAACACACACACTGCCCATGACAACATCCATCCAGCAAGCCAAACCAAAACGCGCCGACGTCAAGCGTACAACCTCTTTACAAAGGGATTGCCAATAATGAAATGTTTGCCTACTTCGCGAAGCAATTTTAAACACAGCTAAACGACGCAACCGTGCAAAACAAGTTAATAGTGATGACGCGATAAAAATTAAAAGTAATAAAAAATACACGCTAGGCGATTATGATGTCATTATGAACGGACTTTGCAAGGAAAATTGAACACGATCAATTTAAGTTCAAGTTTGGCAAACAGTCCGTTGTAAAAAAAAAATAAACAGTTTATCAAAGCGACAAGATGCGAGTGCGTGAGATATCCTTTACATATATATATATATATATATTTTTATATATATATATATATTTATATATATATATATATATATATATATATATTTATATATATATATATGTATATATGACGCTAATTCCCACCTTAGGGGGAAATTGTTATATCTGCGCGGACTTAGGGCGAAAAAATAACTATGAAATACAAAAGAAAAAGTGTTCGCCCTAACGTCTAAAAATATAAGCAACGTTATTTCAATGGCCAGCCATCCGTTCGTATTAACAGCTAGGTGTCCGTAAATTTGACAACTCTGAAGTGATTGTATCTTCTTTGTAAATCTAGGAGGGCGCCTTTGTCCGTTTACGTAATCCTATAGAAAAAGTGTGTAGAAACATTACGGCGAAACTTATATTTCGCCCCCAAAAATTTTTCCCCCAGGTCGACTTTTCAACAACAACTTTCCCCCTAAGTGCCGAATTAGTGAAATATATACACACACACACATATATATATATATATATATATTTATATATATATATATATAGATATATATATATATATATAAAGATATATATATATATATATATATATATATATATATATATATATATATATATATATATATATATATATATATATATATATATATATATATATATATATATATATATATATATATATACATATATATTTTAAATTGCAATATAAATATTCTTAGCATACCAAATACCAAATGAGCAACTGTAAGTTTCAAGGGACTTTAAAGTCCAAACGGGCCTCTCATCACTCGCAATCCAACTTCAGTTCGACCCAAACTAACAATAACACCGGCTTACTGCAGGGATCCCGGAAGTTTTCCCTCACTTTTTCTGCCAAAGGTATTTTGGGTAACTTTTAAACAAACTTCTTCATTTATTGTCGAAGCCTCAAATATCAAGGTTGATTTTATTAAGATATTTCCGTTCCTAATAAATGAGGTAAGTTGTAAAAGACGATTGGAAAATTGAGAAAATGACGAAATCAAATCTGGGTTCCTTGATTCAAAAATTCACCTTAAGGGGACCGTGTGTCTTGAATGACGCGGTATAGCCTCGCTCGAATTGACTTATCTCGGTCGGTGATAACTGCAAAGCATACGCTGTTAGACGCAAAAGGTTTGAATGACAGAGACAAAGTTTTGGGGGCTTTTTTGCCATGGTCTGTCATTTCCTATTAGCGATCGTAGGGGCTTTTAATTGTCCGAGATTGTCCAAGACTTTTAGGACTGAAATCAGACCGTCACTTGCTGTCCGGATTCGTCTATAGAGCAGGGGTGTGCAAACGTTTGGACCAAGTCATGTAGCTATGTCGATTTGGATGGCCCCAGTGGAGCAGGTGTAGGTTATACTCAGAATCCAAAGCTTTCTGCACTAAAAGCTCCATATCTACATATATTTGTTTAAAAGGGGCAAAAATTCATGCACGATTCGCGCGCCGCAATACGTCCATGATACAGTGGTAATCACATAAAAGAAAATTCGGAAAACTTTGCTACTACTCACAAGCCCGAGACTGGCTCTCTGAGGGGTCGCGATTTATGCTCTCATACACACCTATCAACAGATACCTTTCCACCCTGTCAGTTGAGTAGTCTGTGTAGACGGATTCTTTAGTTATTGAAGTGTCAAAATGTTTTCAATGATCAATGTTGCAGAGTAGTGACGTAGCTACAGGAAGGAGGGGCGACAGCACCTGGCTCGAAAAAGTGAACAATTCGGAAATTTGCCAGTTGAGACACCCCGGTCCAGTCAAATACATTGCGATTTCCACAACTTTTCTTTCCGAATTCTTCCTAATAAAAGCTTCATATTTGTAATTATTAGTTTTAAAAAGGCACATTTTTCCGCGCCCTCCGCGAGCCCTAACCTGCAACCCTTTATACAGTAATATAAGTGGTCGCTCATAAAGCAGTCAGTGGTAAACTTTCCCGAGCCGCTACAGTGTCGTTTCCTTAAAATTTTCTCCAATAAAAGCTTTTAATTTTTAAATATTTTGCCTAAAAAAAGACAAAAGTTTATAGAGCTTTTTGAATGTCGCCGGGAAGCCTCATTCCGCACTCCTCAGACAACATTATGCCACAACAACGATCTTCATTTGACATACTATCTCAGCCATATACCAACAGGAAACGCAGATTCTTCCATGGTCCCCCAAATATTCAAATATCCTTACAGGAAACCCTATATCTAAACTATTTCGTGCAATACAAGCTTCACATTTACAAATGTGTAAAAGGACCCAAATTTTCTACCTGCGCAGTAGAGTAGTGGTCAAACTTAAGAAAAAATCAGATTTTTTTTAATGTTAAAAATGTTCTTGCTCGTAGAAAAAAAAATCGAAAATTTAGCATCAAAAATATACCTTTTTGTCAATTGGGTAGGGAGAGGTACCCGGTCTAAAATTGTTCCGCCCCCGCCCCCACACTTTCACAGAGAAACAACGTACGTCCCAATTACCCGCTTTCTCTAAGTTCACCCCCCCCCCCTTTTTGAAATATCTGGATCCGCGACTGTAAAGGCGGTCTATGTTGCTTTTTCAAGAAGCAACGTGACAGCATGTGTGACCGGACAACTCCCACCTGGACAATTGGCACCGGACAATTGGCACCCGGACAACTGCCACCGGACAATTGGCAACCCGGACAATTCCCACCCGGTCAATTGGCACCCGGACAATTCCCACTCCGGACAATTGGCAACTCGGACAATTCGCACCCGGACAACTCCCAATCCGGACAATTGGCAACTCGGACAATTTCCACCCGGACAATTGCCACCCGGACGATTCCGACCCGCACAATTCCACACTTACGATTCGCCGCCACGGATGGCTCTCTATCATGCCATTTCCTGAAAGATGTGCAAGGAAACTCATCCCACAAAATCACACTATACTATAGGACTTAAATGTAGGCTTAACTATTATTTAGGATAAAAGTTATTTCCTGCAAGAAAAGTTTCAACTGCTATTATATCAGATTGTAATGTTTTACATTCATATTACTGGTGTATCTAAAATCGGTCAGAATTAAAAATTGAAAACGAATTTAGATACCTTAAAGGCCTTTTAGATCAATATCCTTTGGTCAATTATAAAAGGTCAGGTTGCTTCACGGAACTCAGGCGCGTATTTGGGCATTTGTTCGTGCGCCGTGGAGGTTCCGGGGAGAAACCTGCGTAGGTTACTACGCTTTGGTGTTTCAGAAACCCCGGAAAAGACTGTCTTAAGCCCCTGCGTAGCCAGGATTTTTTTATTTGAGTAGCCAATTGCACAGGATCTGATCGCCGGTCTGGGGAGTGGTCTAAGGAAAATTTTGAATATTTAAGTACCCTCAGATGCAATCTGATGCAACATTTAACATCATTTAAAGACATTTTCTGGTTTCATGACCCAAACAATGAATTGCTCTGCAAAGATATATTGGCACCCTAAATCCCGCACTGAACTGTCATAAGGAAAACTTTGCTTAGCAAATCAAAAGTTGCCAGTTCTACGGTGTAGAAATGTAACCTACAGTAGTCAGGGGTCTTCCAACACTAATTTACTTCTCATCAGTATCTGGGTTCACTTTTCAGGGAGGCAAATGACCATATATACCATTATTCAGATGCCTAGCGGGGTTATTGATTTTATATAAGAAATTTACGTTGGGCAAGGCCATAGGCGTGGAAGCATTTTCAGTTGAGGAAGGAGATTTTCTGTCCGAAATATATAACTCCACCCGAAAGACTGAGGGGAGCGAAACCATTAGTTGACGCATGAGCATACAGAAAATTTTGAAACCCTGCGACCTCTCAGATGAGCTGAAATTGCGTTTGCAGGTTTGGGAATAGAATCTAAGCAGTCGTTACTTTGAAGTTTCGTTTGCAATTACATACTCACTTTTATACAATTAGCCTTGACAATAATCAGAATATTTCCACATTGAAGGTACCAATGTCATTTTTTCAGGCAAACTTTTTAGCACATGCATACACCTGTACACTCCCGTCTTCCCATATAAACATAACCTGGCAAGTAAGATCATCTCAGACATTTTTGCAAATTATGCCCGAAACGTCTACGTTTCGGGCACAGTGTTGACCAAGACTATGAAGTAAGGCTGAATGGTACTTGTTTTATAAGCTGCCCGAATACGTCGAAATTCTTGTAATCGTTTCGATTTTTCCATGAAAATTTTACTGTTTCTATAATGCGTTGTTTCGTTCAGACAAATTTTTCAAAAGATTGGGGATCTCAAGATTGGGGACTCTGACCGTGTCAGTAGGATTTCACCACGCAACTGACTGTCGGGAAAAAATTATTTTAGCTACCGTATATAGTTTTATGTATCGCAAATGAGGGTTAGAACCATGAGTTTTTGCAACCGTCGCTTGATTTAGCAAACCTCTCGTTGTAGTCAAATCATTTAACCAGAATGCAAAAATGCATTGAGGTTTCGATGATACATAAATGTTCCGTTTCAAAGAGTGCCACCATGCACCATTGTCTTCTCATTCAAATGTTATACTAGCATTTTGAAAAAATAATTTTGTCATTCCAGATGACCTTTCGACCTTCATAAAAGCCATACATAGCAAGACATACAAACAACAGCCACACAAATGGACAAACAGCTATCTCGAAAAATCATATTTAAAAAGGTTTCCAGGCTTTGACCCCTGGAGACCCCGGATGATCTTTCATATCTGCCAAAAACAATGGGGACCATCCTCTGACCATAATGCATCCACATATCCAAATATGAAATCTATCCAAGTTTCCTACCTTGAGATATTGCGTTAACAAGGTTTTCAGACTTTGACCCCTGGTGACCTCAGATGACCTTCGACCTCCACCAAAAGCAATAGAGACCATCTCCTGACCATAATGAATCCACATACTAAAAATAAAATCTATCCAAGCTTCCTACCTTGAGATATTGTGGCAACGAGATTTTCAGACTTTGACCCCCTGTGAACCCAGATGACCTTTGACCTCCGCAAAAAAGGAACCCATCTACTGACTATAACGCATTTACATACCAAATATGAAATCTATCCAAGTTTCCTACCTTCAGATATCGTATTAACAAGGTTTTCACACTTTGACCCCTTGTGACCCCAGATGACCTTTGACCTCCGCCAAAAACAATAGGGACCATCTTCTGACTGTAACGCATCCACATACCAAATATGAAATCCATACAAATTTCCTACCGTGAGATATTGTGGTAACGAGATTTTCAGACTTTGACCCCCGGTGACCCCAGGTGACCTTTGACATCCACCAAAAACATTAGAGACCATCTCCTGACCATTTTCATCCACATACTAAAAATGAAATCTATCCAAGCTTCCTACCTTGAGATATTTTGGTAACGAGATTTTCAGACTTTGACCCCCTGGTGACCCCAGATGACCTTTGACCTCCACCAAAAAAATAGGGAACATCTTCTGACTGTAACGCATCCACATGACAAATATGAAATCCATACAAATTTCCTACCTTGAGATATTGTGGTAACGAGATTTTCAGACATTGACCCCTGGTGACCCCAGATGAAATATGAAATCCATGCAAATTTCCTACCTTGAGATATTGTGTTAACGAGATTTTCAGACTTTGACCCCCGGTGACCCCAGATGACCTTTCATCTCCGCCAAAAACAATAGGGACCATATTTTGACTATAACGCATCCACCTAACAAATATGAAATCTGTCAAAGCTTCCTACCTTGAGATATCGCGTTACCAAGGTTTTCAGACTCTGGCCCCCTGGAGACCCCAGATGATCTTTGACCTCCGCCAAAAACAATAGGGACCATCTTCTGACTGTAACGCATCTACATACCAAATATGAAATCTATACAAGTTTCCTACTTTGAGATATCGCGTTTAAAAGGTTTTCAGACTTTGACCCCTGGTGACCCTAGATGACCTTTGACCTCCGCCAAAAACAATAGGGACCGTCTTCTGACTATAAAGCATCCACATACCCAAGTGTGAAATCTATCCAAGTTTCCTACTTTGAGATATCGCGTTAACATGGTTTACAGACTTTGACCCCTGGTGACCCCAAATGGCCTTTGACCTCCACAAAAAACAATAGGGACATCTTCTGACTATAACGCATCCACATACCCAAATATGAAATCTATTCAAGTTTCCTACTTTGAGATATCGCGTTAACAAAGTTTTCATACTTTGACCCCTGGTGACCCTACATGACCTTTGACCTTCACCGAAACAATAGGGACAATCTCCTGACCATAACGCATCCACAAACCAAATATGAAATCTGTCATAGCTTTCTACCTTGAGATATCGTGTTAACGAGATTTTCAGACTTTGACCCCCGGTGACCCCAAATTATCTTTCACCTCCGCCAACAATAGGGACCATCTTCTGACTATAACGCATGCACATACCCAAATATCAAATCGATCCAAGTGTCCTACTTCGAGATATCGCGTAAACAAGGTTTTCAGACTTTGACCCCTGGTGACCCCAAATGACCTTTGACCTCCACCAAAAACAATAGGGACCATCTTCTGACTGTAACGCATCCACATGACGAATACGAAATCCATACAAATTTCCTACCTTGAGATATTGTGGTAACGAGATTTTCAGACATTGACCCCCGGTGACCCCAAATGACCTTTGACCTCCACCAAAAACAATAGGGACATCTTCTGACTATAACGCATCCACATACCCAGATATAAAATCTATTCAAGTTTCCTACCTTGAGATATCGCGTTAACAAGGTTTTCAGACTTTGACCCCTGGTGACCCCAAATGACCTTTGACCTCCATCAAAAAAAAAAGGGAACATCTTCTGACTGTAACGCATCGACATGACAAATATGAAATCCATACAAATTTCCTACCTTGAGATATTGTGGTAACGAGATTTTCAGACATTGACCCCTGGTGACCCCAGATGAAATATGAAATCCATGCAAATTTCCTACCTTGAGATATTGTGTTAACGAGATTTTCAGACTTTGACCCCCGGTGACCCCAGATGACCTTTCATCTCCGCCAAAAACAATAGGGACCATATTTTGACTATAACGCATCCACATAACAAATATGAAATCTGTCAAAGCTTCCTACCTTGAGATATCGTGTTACCAAGGTTTTCAGACTCTGACCCCCTGGAGACCCCAGATGATCTTTGACCTCCACCAAAAAAATAGGGAACATCTTCTGACTGTAACGCATCCACATGACAAATATGAAATCCATACAAATTTCCTACTTTGAGATATTGTGGTAACGAGATTTTCAGACATTGACCCCTGGTGACCCCAGATGAAATATGAAATCCATGCAAATTTCCTACCTTGAGATATTGTGTTAACGAGATTTTCAGACTTTGACCCCCGGTGACCCCAGATGACCTTTCATCTCCGCCAAAAACAATAGGGACCATATTTTGACTATAACGCATCCACATAACAAATATGAAATCTGTCAAAGCTTCCTACCTTGAGATATCGCGTTACCAAGGTTTTCAGACTTTGACTCCTGGTGACCCTAGATGACCTTTGACTTTCACCGAAACAATAGGGACAATCTCCTGACCATTACGCATCCACAAACCAAATATGAAATCTGTCATAGCTTTCTACCTTGAGATATCGTGTTAACGAGATTTTCAGACTTTGACCCCCGGTGACCCCAAATGATCTTTCACCTCCGCCAACAATAGGGACCATCTTCTGACTATAAAGCATCCACATACCCAAGTATGAAATCTATCCAAGTTTCCTACTTTGAGATATCGCGTTAACATGGTTTACAGACTTTGACCCCTGGTGACCCCAAATGACCTTTGACCTCCACCAAAAACAATAGGGACATCTTCTGACTATAACGCATGCACATACCCAAATATGAAATCTATTCAAGTGTCCTACTTTGAGATATCGCGTTAACAAGGTTTTCAGATTTTGACCCCTGGTGACCCCAAATGACCTTTGACCTCCACCAAAAACAATAGGGACCATCTTCTGACTGTAACGCATCCACATGACAAATATGAAATCCATACAAATTTCCTACCTTGAGATATTGTGGTAACGAGATTTTCAGACATTGACCCCCGGTGACCCCAAATGACCTTTGACCTCCACCAAAAACAATAGGGACATCTTCTGACTATAACGCATCCACATACCCAAATATGAAATCTATCCAAGTTTCCTACTTTGAGATATCGCGTTAACAAGGTTTTCAGACTTTGACCCCTGGTGACCCCAAATGACCTTTGACCTCCACAAAAAAGTAGGGACCATCTTCTGACTGTAACGCATCCACATGACAAATATGAAATCCATACAAATTTCCTACCTTGAGATATTGTGTTAACGAGATTTTCAGACATTGACCCCTGGTGACCCCAGATGAAATATGAAATCCATGCAAATTTCCTACCTTGAGATATTGTGTTAACGAGATTTTCAGACTTTGACCCCTGGTGACCCCAGATGACCTTTCATCTCCGCCAAAAACAATAGGGACCATATTTTGACTATAACGCATCCATATAACAAATATGAAATCTGTCAAAGCTTCCTACCTTGAGATATCGCGTTACCAAGGTTTTCAGACTCTGACCCCCTGGAGACCCCAGATGATCTTTGACCTCCGCCAAAAACAATAGGGACCATCTTCTGACTGTAACGCATCTACATACCAAATATGAAATCTATACAAGTTTCCTACTTTGAGATATCGCGTTTAAAAGGTTTTCAGACTTTGACCCCTGGTGACCCTAGATGACCTTTGACCTCCACCAAAAACAATAGGGACATCTTCTGACTATAACGCATGCACATACCCAAATATGAAATCTATCCAAGTGTCCTACTTTGAGATATCGCGTTAACAAAGTTTTCAGATTTTGATCCCTGGTGACCTCAAATGACCTTTGACCTCCACCAAAAACAATAGGGACCATCTTCTGACTGTAACGCATCCACATGACAAATACGAAATCCATACAAATTTCGTACCTTGAGATATTGTGGTAACGAGATTTTCAGACATTGACCCCCGGTGACCCCAAATGACCTTTGACCTCCACCAAAAACAATAGGGACATCTTCTGACTATAACGCATCCACATACCCAAATATGAAATCTATCCAAGTTTCCTACTTTGAGATATCGCGTTAACAAGGTTTTCAGACTTTGACCCCTGGTGACCCCAAATGACCTTTGACCTCCACCAAAAAAATAGGGAACATCTTCTGACTGTAACGCATCCACATGACAAATATGAAATCCATACAAATTTCCTACCTTGAGATATTGTGGTAACGAGATTTTCAGACTTTGACCCCCGGTGACCCCAGATGACCTTTCATCTCCGCCAAAAACAATAGGGACCATATTTTGACTATAACGCATCCACATAACAAATATGAAATCTGTCAAAGCTTCCTACCTTGAGATATCGCGTTACCAAGGTTTTCAGACTCTGGCCCCCTGGAGACCCCAGATGATCTTTGACCTCCGCCAAAAACAATAGGGACCATCTTCTGACTATAAAGCATCCACATACCCAATGATGAAATCTATCCAAGTTTCCTACTTTGAGATATCGCGTTAACATGGTTTACAGACTTTGACCCCTGGTGACCCCAAATGACCTTTGACCTCCACCAAAAACAATAGGGACATCTTCTGACTATAACGCATGCACATACCCAAATATAAAATCTATCCAAGTGTCACCAAACTGCATATTAACACCCAATAACGAGATATGTTTCAGCTCACAAATTGGAAAGGGAATACGGGTACCTTATAGATTACGACGGCAACCGTAACATAAAGCGTTTGGTGTTTTGGTCTTGGCATGTTGGAGTATGAGACAGAGGACTGTGAATATGTTGCTAAGCAGAATTGCGTGACGGGTTCGATATAGGTGTTTGATGTCCATTTCGTAAAGCTTACTTTCAAAATAATTATGACCATAAAATAAGCATATTCCAGCATGGTCAGAGAATTTATATGGATATCTTTAGTAGCCTATTATAATTTAAGTTTGACAAATGTTCTATTGTGGTAAAAATGATTATCAAATTCAAAATGTCAAGAATTTTCTCAGCGCAACTCGCTCTCATCCCTACAAAATGCTTACTAATGAAAATTTTGTCTGCTGCAGCATTGTGAAATTACTTTCAAAATATGGGAGTATCTTACGCTTTTTTTCTAGGTATTGTAATTGAAGCTTTTAAGGGGTCATTGCAAGTAATGATTTGTGTCCTTAGTTACATGCACCATAGTCTTTGCAAGCAAAATCTCCAACCTTATACTGTTTTGGGGATAGGACACCGCAATTGTAATTTTTCGGCTTTTAGACGTGATACACGAATGTGTCGTAGTACTGTTGTTATGCTGTGCGTATTAAAACTTTGGTGAAACTGTTCCCTTCTTACTTCCTGTATGTTAGTTAATTAGTTAGATGGAGTTTTACGGCTCAGTTTCCAACCTATTGGTTTAAGTCGAGTCGGCCTCGTCCTTTTTTAAGAAGTAGTGGCTGACTGGCTTGCTTACACTACTCCAACGTGCGGAGCATCACGCACAGCGGCAGTAGATTCCAATTTTTAGAGTCCTTGGTATGACTCGACCTGGGAATCGAGACCAGGCCTTCCGCGTGAGAAGCGGACGCTGTCCTACTTCCTGTAGGACAGCTGGACTAAATCACACACTCAACCCAATCAAACTTCACCAAACCTCTTGCTGTTTCCGGTCCCCATACACTACCATCATCCTCATGGGCGGCGATCCTGGGGGGATGGAGGAATATATCCCCCATGAAATTGGATAGGGGATACTGTGCACTTTATCCTTCCCATGAAAACCAACCTTCATATTCGGAACTATGTAAAAAATTAAGTATGCTGTTATGAAAACTTCTTCAATAGAACGGTAAACTAAAAGATTACAAAATCCACGCTTTAAAATGTAATATAAAACCGTTTCTATAAAAACAGAAGGCAACGTATGAATGTGGCTTGACAGTTTTTCACACCCTCCCATGGAGGTTCTTACAGTGGTTTTTACTTAGAAAATACAATTTATTGATTATACAACTATAAAGAGCCCGCAGAGTGTCAACAAGAAACTTGAAGTGCTGTGAAATGCACCGACACGCCTTGAAATAAGTAAAAAATACGATGGGTATGGGAGATATGCAATATAAAGTAATGAATGATACTCAATGACAGTGGCGAAGCTTCAGAGGACATGGAGCGATTGCACTCTGGCTCTATATGAAGGGAAAAATTCGGAAATTTGCCATTTGTCATATCAGTCAACTAGAGTGTGGTTTTCCACACTTTTCCTTCAATGAAACATCTAATTCTCTTCAAAAAAGGCCAATGTATGTAATTATTTGTTTGAAACATGCGAGGCTGCCAGCGCGCTTCGCGCGCAAAAATTCTCGTTAACTCCTTGCAGTCGTGTCCCGTCATAAATCAGTTTGGTAAACTTTTCCGAACTCTGGAAACGGCAAAATCACCAGATCATCAAGTGATATCAACAGATAAAGTGCTACTTTCATGAATCTTCTATCATTAAATTCGAAATTTTCCTTTACATGAGCTCTTGACCCTTAAAATATCGATGTACAGCCTAAATTTGTAGAGAAATGACGTTTAAGATAAAATAAAAATTCGGTAAATTTGAGTGCTTGCCTCCCCCTCCATCCCTACCTGACCGGAAAAGTCTTGCTACGCCGCTGCTCAATGATGTTCTTTCCACTCGATTCAGAAACTTAATCCCCCTTTTAAGGCAATCAGACAAATTTAAACTAAATATTCTTTTTCTGATAGTCCTTTTTACCTTATTATGAAATACGCTTCTGACAGTTGCTATGATATCACGTTAGATAACCCGGAAAGGGTCATTTTCGGTGATCTTGTGCATATTTTTGGCAGAAATTATATATCTTTTAACGTTCCGCGCCAAGCAATGGTGGCGTTCCGCTTTCCCCACACTTTCAAACACAAACATTTAAACCTATGATCCTCAGTAAATTGACTGATGTTTATACGAATTTAAATTTGTAATCACTATTAACTGATGAAAAAAAAATGTTTCTTTCGCTGGAGTTAGCAGGATTTCACTAAAAGATGGCCCTGAATAACGCCGGATCAATGGCATATTAAAGACAAATGGCTTGAAGGGATAATCAGTCCCCCAGGCTTTGGCTTAGCGTTTCGTCCGCTAGGCCGGGGTTAAAAATTCCCCAGTCAATTTCTCTAGAAGCAGTAACCATTGAAAATTAACCCCTGCCACTTAGATTGGCGATGCCTTTGGTAACGTCCACTTAAAAATCGGCACAAAACATTTGGTTGTTTTTTTTTTCTCAAATATTACACTTCGCAACCTTCGAAACTACACTACAGTATTCTTCACACTGATAAAAAAATTGTAGGGGCTTGTCCCAGAACATCGGCAAAAGACAAACTTGAAAGGAAAACCATAAAACAGAATGTAGTGTTCGATATCATGTCCCATATGGAAAGAACAGTCACTTGGGAAAGTGGGACTCATGGGTTTCCTTGAAGGAAATACCTGAAATACCTCTGTAGTCATGCAGGCATGACCTAGTTTGCAAAAACTAAGTTAGTAGGATCGCGTGTATTTGTGCTGGCGCAGGGAGGTGTGTCACCCTGGTTGGCCAACGGAGGGTCCGCTCTATAGTCAATCGTCTCATTGGTCATCCGTCTCATTTGGTCCCCCATTTAGCGTAATTCGCCTCATTAGTCCCCCGTTTCATTGGTCCCCTTTCTTGTTATTTCGTCTCATTGGCCCCCGTCTCATCTGTCCCCCGTCTCATTAGTCCTCCTTGTAAGGGCTAGGATTGGGTTTAGGGTAAGGGTTAGGGTTAGGGGACCAATGAAACGTGGGGGTTTGTCTCACCCAGACCTCCTCACTGGTTCCATATTTAGTTCTAAAAATACGAACATTTTTGTAACATTCCAAATTTTACTCCAAAAGGTAGCATATACGGAACCGCGGTGCATGTAAGGAAACCCAATTTTTCAAAAACCATTCATGAAACACGATAGGCTACTTTACTGTTCTAATTTAGTTTGAAAAACTGCACTTTCCCTGTCCCTTTTTTTTGCGACTTCATCCTCCTCCGTGACGATCCTATCAATGTCCTCTCCTCGGATGCATTTTCTGGTAATATTACTGTTAGATTAAAGTATTCCTGTCAGTAGATCGTACAGCTCCATCTTCTCAATCCACATTCAATTCAAAAATCTCAAAATCTAACCAGTTAATGGCGTGTTCAGCAATTCGTTTTGGTGGATGTACATATGGGCGCATCCACCAAATCCTCGTGTGAACAAACCAATCCCGCAAATACAACACGTTCCAAGATTTCAGTTTACATGGAAAATTCGTGAAACCATTCTTTCTTAATCCATTAATAACACAAGGGAAAATCTCAAGTATAGTTTGGGGGGGGGGGGCAGTGGAATGCATCTAAATTGTCATTTTAGTGTAAAATTTGCATTTCAATTTGCCGTAAAGTACGACTGAGACTCCTATTTTTTGCTCGAGTTGGTAAGACACTCAGAGTGGTATGCACTTACTGACGAAAACGAGGGACCGTCGTACACGATATGCTGAATTCGGTTTGTGTATTCCACGCCGTGCCTCCCAATACCATGGGGAAAAGAATTACCGAACTCGCTTAATGAAAGTGTTACACAAAAGAACAAGAAATTAATACAAAGAGAAAATCAAAACTTAGAATTTACACAAAGAAATGTTAAGTGTATCACAAATGATAGGAGGTGCCTTCGTCGAGTTAATGATGTGAACAAGTCACTATTGGAAGTAAAATGGCAATGGAAGGGTATTAATTTGTTAGGGCAGGACAACTAACACTAAAGAATCTACATTTACACACAGTTTCTTCATTGTGCAGTCTCCTACAAGATTTACTCCGTTCATCTAAAGGGTCTTATGCATAAAAAGTAACAGTAAAAGTTGTTGCTTGTCAAGAAAAAGCAAACGTAAAAGTAGATACTGGATTTGGTATGCAAAATCTTCTACTTTTACTTCGTAGTAGATGCTATAATTGATTAGTATCTACTAATGAATTCAGCAAATCCTCCTTGTTGCCAGCCTAAAGAACCCTCGCACCAAAGACAATTCAGATCATACAGATATCTTCAGTTAAGCTTCAGCAGGTTTGTAAAGACTTTCAAAATGACACAGGTGTATTAGCATTTGAATTGTCTTTTATGCCTTTTGTGCACTGTTTTGGAGGATCAGCATCACAATAATTTTAGATAATGACCTAGGTGAAAAGCCATAACCATCATCATGGGCACCGTACGTGATGAGCAACCGTAGGCCTACGTGCACCTGGGCAACAGGGCATCAGTTCTAAAATTTGAAATTATAACCCCCAAATCAGAATTCCTAGTCTGTCATGGACGGATCCCATGTTGCCATCCCTTTGTGACAGATGTATTCATCGCCATACTGCTTAGGTTTCTGTATATGCACATAAGTATGTACAGTCTAATGCCCCGATCGCACATAGAAATGTATGTCTTCCTTGCCATGCATCCTCGGCTAAGATCATGTGTAGTATCTGTTCTTTTCATCCAGTCTAAAATGGAGCCATACATGACAGACCAATAATGTAAATGGTCTGAAGACCTCGAAGCCGGTCACGTTTTGTCCTTTAGTGGACGTAATAGATTCTTCGAGTAGCAGTGAAAGTTTTGGTTTCGCCAAGCGGCTCTTTGCCAGAGGGTCAGGAGGACTTTAGAAAAAGCATCCCTGGCTGCTTGAAAGTCTATACGGTGATAAAGGAGCTGGATCGATGTGCCTGATTTTCTCCACAACTTTGTCAAGAACATCAGCAATGTTCTAGATACTTTGCTCAAATAGATGCAAACGTCCTTTCCAACCCTAACTTGGAAACCTGGATCACTAATATGCATCTCAAAATCACTTCCATTTTCTGCTTATTACTTAAAGAGCTCCTCCTCTAGTTTCAGTATATTCTCTAAGGAAATGTATCCAGACCACATTTTCTTCATGAAATCTGAACTCAGGGGCTCTTCTTGGCTGATATTTCTTCCGCTTTCTAACTAGTAACTGTATTAACTCAGACATTTTGCTGGTATGTTCACAACGTTTGCAAAAGTATACTGCCAGGTAGGTCTGTAGCTGACTTGGAAATTTGAAACATCTACTAGGAAACTCTAGTTAATCCTTCGGTTTTATGCATGTCAGTTCAAGTGTTTACTTCTTTTCACGTAAAAGTTTGTCTAGCAAATCCTAGCAGTATAAACTTACAGTAAAAGCTTCTACTAAACTTTATACATGTACATTGAAGTAAATACTCAAATATTGATGTAAATAGTATCTACTATTTTTATGCATACGGCCCAATAACTGTAGTCACCCTACCAAATCACACTGTGCTGCAAATCCACACCCTCACATTACCTCCAACAAACTAGACAGCGATCAACTACACCCCCTACAACAGTTGCAAAACATGTGCCAGATTTTAGGATTACAGTTCATATTATAAAGCATTTGGGTTACGCAGACAATAGAGTGGAGAGTCAAACGTTTTATAAATAATTCAACTAAAAACCGCCACAATAAAGTAAAGGCTAAGTTCTGTTTTTTTACGCAGTCATGAGCGTAAATAGTGAACAAGAGGGGAGCAATAAGTTATCGAACGGCTTTTTGCCAGAGGGTCGAGAAGACTTTAGAAGAAGAATAAGTTACCGGTGTATTTGGTGTATTGTACTGACCGTTGTTGACGTGTTGCACTAGATTATATGGTGAAGCAATGAATGATCGACAAATAAACCCTTCTCTTCATAGTTGGTATAAGATGGTTTTGAAATAATAATAAAAAACAAACATCAGTATTGTTTTTGATGTGCTAAGGACATTCAACATAACTCAAATGCTAATAGTAACTTCATTTACAAAGACTCACAACGGTCACACTTACCTTGTTTACTCCAAAGACGTGAGAGACCAGTTAAATATGCATTCCCTGTGATCTTGCTGTCAAGGTCAGTCACATCCTTGTTGACTGCCAGTGTCCAGAATGTCAAAATTGGGGGGAGGGACTAAGGGAGAAGAATGTTTTTTTTTTTTTTTTTTTTGGGGGGGGGGGCAATTTTTGGGGCCCAGCATATCCTAAAATTATTGCTTAATGGGTAAGTATTAAAGAAAGGTATCGCTACAGAGTTTATTAAAGATTTCAAGAATAATTACTTCTGTTTAATATGGAGGAAATTCATGTAAATAGATTTAATGCATTTTTCCAATAACCGGTTTGTAAGCGTCTAAGGAAATTATTCCTTGGGTTTTCATTTTCCTTTGATTGCCAAGTTTGAAACATTATCCTGCCTTATGTTCCATAATTAGGGGCCAGAACCTGAACGTTCTACCCATTTTCAAGTCTCTTGTATACAATTCGTTTCTGAGAGTGAGGGGATATGATGCGCCGCAAATGTAGAAGTACGTACCTTGGTAATTGGAGACAGTCTGTGTAAGACATCTAGATTATTTTTTATGGAATGCATTTGGTGCTACTATGTTTTGATCTGAACTAATTATGTTAAGGAATTTTCATGTTTTAAGAAAATGTGTCTTAACTTACAAAACATTTAGTTCTAGTAATTGACGTATACCACGAGGAAGAGTAACCGTATCATACAGACCCGGGTATCAGTAGGATAGTTTCGATGGCTGGGCTACATTTACTGACCGTCTTGGGAAAAATCTTATTTATACTGAGCACGAGTTTCGTCATGGTGTTATAAAATGATGAATAAAACTGAGCAAACTGCAAAATGATCCAAAAATTATCAGCTTAAATGGAACTTTGGCAGTGGGTAATTTGGTTAGAAAAATTAAATTTTACGCTCAATTTCTTGTCTTTTTCATCATTTTTGGCTCACTGGTATTTTTCCCCTACTTTATTGCATATGCTGAGCACCAATCACAATGTCAGTAGTTTATTTAAGTGTAATACAATTGCAAACTATTGAAAATGATATGCCATACGTATAAGCTACATTGCAAACTTTAAATTTGAAAATATGACTGTAACTTTTAAATTTCAAGCAAAGTAAATTACTATGAAAATCCCCACAAAGTCTCTCTGATATATCACATCGCATTTGACCTGCAATAGGATTTTAAACAATGGCTCTAGTTTCCTTTGACGACAACTAGAACCGTTTACTGCAGGTATGTATGGTTTGAGCTGCCTAAAGAATAGCTGTAATTATAGTACATCATACTTAATCGTGTGGAACACGAAGGCATCTGTAGATATGAGCACAAAAGTATTCTCGGAACATTGATTCACTGGAGAATATCCCCCCTACCCATTTCATAAGGGATTATATACCTCATTCCCCTATTGCACCCGCCACCCTGTTAGAAACAGGAAATCAGTTTGAACTAGTTGTTCCATAGAGTAAATATTTCTTGCAATTGTAACGTAAAGGTTGGATCACTTGACTTGGAGTTCTGGCAAGGCGTTCCGTGGTGTTCCAGTATGGAAAGTAACATGGACGTGGCACAGACAAGCGTTGCCGTAAAACTCCATCTAGCAAACTGTATTGAGTTCTTATTCTGTTCCTTTTTCGCCTCGTAGCAAGAATATTTGCAAGAGATGTAAAATTAAAAAGACTTAAAATTATTAGCAAGATTTTTACAGGTACGCTAAACATAGTGACCCGGAGGACTGACTGAAAACTTCAGCTGATATTTGTGTTTCGGTCTTTGGGGTTCAATCTGTTTTAACAATTACAATGATATAAAAACTTTCTTTGTAAGAGGCAGGTTCATTAAATTTAAGATTGCATGTTCCGGTCAACTGAATGTCACAATGGTGAATTGAAAAGCCGACCCCCCCCCCCCCAACAGTTCCAATCCTCCTAACCAACTTACTTAAGACTCTCCCATAACTGTGTAAAGCTCATCACCATCCAGACACAATCTCACTTTATTTCTTCAGAGTGAGTTTACGAGACACCATTGACAAATCAACACACTCTCAGTGCATGTGTGTTTTGTAGTATGAGCTAAAGTACTCTGCATTTTTTGAAATTGCTGTCAAAAAGCTGTTCCGGTTGATGATTTCTGTGGAATACTATACAAATTGTAACTTGGGGTGAGAGTAAACTCTCTTAAACGTGAAAAGTGTTCAACCTGTAATGTAACTATACTATTGCACCCGGAGAAAATCAATATTCAATATTTGTATGTTAATATACTGTTCAATAGGGAAATGGAAAATGTGACCTCGTTGGAAATGTATTACATAGAGTAAACGCAAATGACAAGTTTTATCTTATAATTGTAAATTTGCTGTCGTCGTTAGTACCAAATACCTTTTCAAAAGATCATTCTTGTTTAGGTACTTCTTAGGTAGTAAATGCACAATTAGTATCCGTTTCGTTTGGTTGAATGCTTTCGTCATGCTGCGAAACGTTTAATGAATACTTGCTACGTGGAAACTTCCATCAGGTTTCTTTTTTTCTTTTAGCTTGAGCTCACTCCTGATTTAGTACATGTTTTCCAGGTCCCATTCGTTTGGGAGACGACTTAAGTTATTTTTTTCCTCCATGCATATTTGATTCAATTTCAGTAACAAAAGCACCTGAACATACATTCATAAACTGAAAAGCAAATTTTCTGATCACCAACTATTTCAGTTTCTATATACAACAATCATGTTACATGCAATTACAAAAACAACATGTAAATGGATTAGTACTGCATTTTTCTTTACAAGAAATTAGTCAAAACAGAAAATTACAATGAAAACTTGTTGAAGATAGATGCTTTTCAACCTGAAGTAAAGACTTTAAGTGATGCAAAAACTCAGCGCAATTAGGAGTCGGCTAAAGTTTACATTGGACTGCATTCCTCAAAATATAATTCTCAGGATGGTCTTTAAGTTTTTCTAGGTGGGAAATGCACAGGTTAATTTTGGTGCCAATGTTACTGCTGTTAGGGAGGTAACAATTGCTGGATTTGATGGCGTCGCATTCTAAATATCTTTAAGTGAAAGTGTAATCCCGAAGAAACTAGACTCCTTCAACTATTCAGCATCGGATGAATGCGGTGATGGTAACAGGGTCCCTTCAAAAGGGCATTTTTTTCTTTCTTCTTTAAAGGGTTTATTTACCAGAACTAATAGACAAGACAGAGGTGTTCTTACTATTAATTAGAAATGTTAATTCTGTATTAATTAGTAATAAATGAGAATTTTGTGATTTTGTTCGGGTAACAAAATTCCACACAGAAGCAACACTAGACAGCCATTTTGTACACGATGATCAAGCACATCATCGGACCATGATGACTGATTATTGTTTGTTAGTTTTAACCCAATATATGATTTGAAGTGCAGAATCAAAGTCATGGAAATCTTTCGAAAGCAAACTCTAATTGTCCCTTTAATCACGTCGCTTTTTCAGTGCCTCTATGGTTGTGTGGTTCCTGTCAGCTAGTAATTATTTTTAATGTGGTAAAATGTTGCTTATTCCAAATCATGAAGCACGCAATTAAATTTTGGTAGGGCTGTAAAACTGAAAACCATCAACAATTACAAGAACAAATGTCTCAGATTCATCCTAGGTACTTTCAATAAAGTAAACTTTTGTCACAACATTCCATTTTGTTTTCGTTGTAATTTAAATGGTAGTTGATAGATAATAAACCTGAATGAGAAATTTTATGTACACAAATTTAACATGTTCCATAAAAAATAGGAGTATGATAGAAAACAAACAACAAAACAAATAAAAGATGTTAATGAATGTGGAGATCACTCGGACCGACCAAGGGAGATGCGAGACATGGGTAGTAAATATTTTTTTTTCTCAGAGGAAAATGGGAGATAAGGAAAATGAGTTTAAACATACATCTTATTATCATATAATATTGGTCCTACATTTTGCCCACCGTCAAAACTTTGTCTGATTACTAAGGCCGAGGAGTGACAGTCCATACAGGTTAAGAAACAATAAATGTGAGAAGAGGCCCTTTTGAAAACTAGATTTCATAAGGGCTACTTCTTCTAAAAGACTGTCGTAGCTTACTTGCTTTAATAACACATATCCCTGCTTTATTAGAAATATTGTTACGTGTATGGCGTCTTTGCCAAAGGGAACTGTTGTAGTGGGACTCCAGTGTATAGGAAGCTTGGAAACTGAGACTGCCCAAGCAAAACAGTTTAGTTGTGTAGCTAGTAACAACAAAGGTCATAAAGGTTAAGTGATCCAACAACAATGAAAAGGGCTTTATACTTGCCAGATGAGTAACATACTGTCTCAAATGAGGAACTAGATGAATTATTGTACAATTATTGTACAAATAAAATTTATGTATCTGTTGTAACTTTAATTTATCCCTTAATTAATTAAAACAACATGAACAATTTACTTCTCTGAACCGATTGATTTTTATTGCAAACAGCAGATCTTTTAGGTTATTTTTCTTACAAAAGTTTTGTTAAATGAAAGCTCACGAAGCCATGAGAAATACTCAGTTTTAGTAGGAATATGAATTAATTATTCAAGATTACTTTGAAGTACAGTATGCTTTTGATTACATCACGTTTTCATGGTACAAACTTTAACAAATAATTCGCATGTTTATGCACACGTTTATACGGGTACATATGCAAAGTGTAACGTGTCTACATAATACATTGAAGTTACTTCTGAAGTAATTGCAAAACAGCAGAAAGTCATATTTATTCAACCTATTTGTAACAGTAAAAAACATTTTATTAAATGTTAAACAATAAAATACATGAAAAAAGAACCAAACGTCAATTTGTCAACATTTCATGAAGATGAATCAAACAGTCACACACTCGCTCCATATTGCACGTATAGTAGAAAATTTTATGAAATATTGAGCACTTTTACATTGCATTCTTTTTTAATACTTTAAAAAACAAATGTCTACAAATATCTTAAGCAAAACAATGGCTTATTAAGAAATTATCTACACCCTCCCCATGACGTAGCATTGAAATTTGACATATTGCAATTTATTATAAGTTTGCTGCTACCTTTTGGCAAAGGACTAACAGTTATGATCTACATGATATTCATGAAGATTTGTTTATATTCATGAGGGTTAATATTCATAAATTTCTTTAGTCGTAAGTTTCATTATTCAAAGGTTTCATTATGCATAATTTAAAAGGTTCCTTATTTATAACAGGAAACAGTTCATTATTCGTTACAGGGAAAAGAGCTTTGTTATTGATTATATGAAAAAAGTTCATTATTTATATTAAAAATGGGTTCGATAATGATAACACGAAGAAGGTTTCAATATTCAGTATCACTTTTGCAGCTTTAAAGGCTTCCTGTATTTCATGACAGGGAAAAATATCCTTTTTTTTCAGAATGATGGGCCAATGTCTTGTTTCCACCATTTTATCAATACGTGTTTTGTACTATCATCGATTGGTGATAATTGGCTTTTCAAAAATACTAGTCAAATTTTGGGGAGATTATGAATAGGGAACCTTAATCTCAATTATGAACACAACAGAGGTTTCTCAAATTGTACATAGCTACGCTTTTTATTTTGAATAATACACCTTACATTCGAAAATGAGCATTTACTCTTTCCCCGAATTTTTTACTAAAGATTAGGGAACCCTTTTTAACTTTCGATTATGAACCCTATTTTGATTAAAAAGGCAACCCCTTTCTTGATTAGGAACAGCAATCTTCTTTTCGGTTGTATAATACCAATTTTATGAATGATGAACCCTTTTCATTATTTAGTTTTAGAGAAAGAACCTTATGAACAATCAATCTTATTTATGTCGTCTATTATAATTTGAATTATTAACGTTATTAATAAAAAATTCACATGAATATCAACAATTCATCAATCATGAGTTCTTAACACTAACACTCAAAGGCATCAAAGACTTGAATAGTTCTTTATAAGCCCATGTTGTTTGAAGTGCACACTGAAAACTTCCTTATAACTTCATAGTGAATTTCCAAACTCTTCTTAAATGAAATCAGCGTTCATACACAATTTTACAGATGAGGTTCCCCTAATTACTAAAGTAGAGTAGACATTCGCCTTTAATGCACTCCATGCCAACTAATATTTTTCAAGAGTGTAAATATAAATTGTGATGGATGTTAATGCTGAGAGGTTGTGGAGGTGCCGGTACAAACATTGCCTTTTCATGAACAAGAAGTAATAACATATTAGTCCGTGGAAGTATCTCACTTTAAATCAAATATGCCAATAACAGGTGTGTTATTCTCTGATTTCCAATTGATATCTGACTTGTATCTCTGTATCACAACAATCTATATATAGTTGTGGGAAAAGAAGAATTTCTCCAGCGATATTTCTTCACATAATCTGCAAAGTCCACATGACCAGTTCTGGTCAATACAACATCAAGGACCGATACATATGGTTTTCTGGGTTTGAATAAGTCCATCAAAGAGAGTCTTGCCTGGTTTACTGCTTTTCTTCACTCTGTCCTTCAAGTCTGAGGATAATCTGAATACACCTGCCATATCCAAACAAGAGTCCCTATCAAGCTGTTCAGACCCTTGTAAACTAACTCTTGGAATGATTTCTCCATTGCAGCTAAGAGGAAAAACGAAATATTCAGCAGAAATCATCAGCAGAAAAAAAGAAATGAGCCTGGCAAATGACAGCCATAAAAGTGGTCGATACCTTCTAGGAAATATTTGACCTTTATGGATATAGTAAATATGGGTTAGCAACAAATATTTCTTTATTGTTAACCAGAATGCAAAACTGCATTGAGGTTTCGATGATACAAATAATCCCATCATGTACCATTATCTTCTCATTCAAATGTTATACTAACATGTTCAAAAAATAATTTTGTTTTCCCACATGACCTTTGTCCCCCCACCAAAAATAGGGATCACCTTCTTACCATAAGCATTCACAAACCACACGTGAAATCTATTTAAGTCTCCCACTTTAAGATGTGTTAACACCTATTAAACAAGGTTGTCATTCACATTTTGACCACCAGTGACCCTACAAAACCTTTAACCTCTACACATTGCAATTTCAAAAGGCTTCCAGCTGACGTCAAGAAATGAAAAATAGGAATCATGCAAACCTTCTTGTGTGACCCCCCTCATGCTAGGGCAACCCCAAAAAACCATGGGACAATTAAGAAATGACATAATGATGGTTTTGATGGTTTTTATAATTACCTGGAAAAAGTCTTGAGAGTTCACAACACTGTAAACTAAGGACCCTCTCCCCATCCTTTCCAGCTGAAAGGTTTAATAATACTTTTAAGACTTTGATGAGGGTTAGATTTCAGTGCAGAAGTTTGAACCAACCCCATAAATACTGCAGAGTCGAGACATTATTTTGCAATGACACTTCGTAACACTAATATATATGGGAGGACTTTTGAACAGCTTCTCATAACACTAATATATATGAGAGAATTTCTTAAGTTTTCCAACGCTGCAGATACCACCCTGCTACCAAAATATGCTGCTGCATGCTTTATATCATGTTCTAGAACAAATGAAATATTGGTAGGAAAGCTTAATTTCCCACTAGGCTAGCCTAAGGGTATTATTACACAGAAACATACATGTGTAGAATAGGTTCAAAATGTACATATATATATGCTATACATTAGGCAATGGCAAAAGTGCCAAGACATTAGACATGATGAAGAAAATTACATCCCAGGGAAAAACTTTACACCTAAAGCTCACAAAAGTACTGCAGATTGTTGTATACGGGTTTTTTACCAATGCCTTTTAAATATTTTTGATGTTCTTGGCCAGGTGGATTTTTGTTGATCCTCTTCAGTACTCGATTCTGCTTTGTGAAAGATGTAGCATCGGCTAGGCCTAACTTAGGCCTACCTTAAGCCTAGGCAGAAAGTACTAGCCCACTTGCTCTTTCGAACCATACAATTTTGGCCTAAACTTTTCAGTTTAGGGAGCTAGACCCTTTGAGATTCCAACAAAGATCCTTAACATGTGAAAAGAGCAATTTTTGGAGGATATTCGTAATTGCGAAAACGAGGGTGAAAATGGTAATTATTCCACCTAAATCAAGATACTTGGCATATCTGTAGGGACCATCTCCTAACTTTACCCGATTCACATTACAAATATGAAATCTATCCAAGTTACATACCTTGTGATATTGTTGTCCCCCCCCCCCCCCGTGACCCCAGATGACCTTTGACCTTTACCAAAACCAATAGGGACCATCCTCTGACTATAATGCATCCACAAACCAAATATGAAATCTATTCAAGTTTCCTCCCTTGAGATATTGTGTTGACAAGATTTTCAGACTTTGACCCCCAGTGAACCCAGATGACCTTTGACTGCCACCAAAAACAATATGAACCATCTTCTGACAATAACACATCCACATATCAAATATGAAATCTATCCAAGTTCCCTATCTTGAAATATCGTGCTAACAAGATTTTCACACTTTGACCCCCGGTAACACCAGATGACCTTTGACCTCCAGCAAAAACAACAGGGACCATCTTCTAACCAAAACGCATCCACAAACTAAATATGAAATCTATCCAAGTTTCCTCCCTTCAGATATTGTGTTGACAAGATTTTCAGACTTTGACCCCTAGTGACCCCAGATGACCTTTGACCTCCACCAAAAACAATAAGGACCATCTTCTGACCTAAACGCATCCACAAACCAAATATGAAATCTATCCAATTTTTCTCCCTTGAGATATTGTGTTGACAAGTTTTTCGGACTATGACCCCCGGTGACCCCAGATGACCTTTGACCTCCACCGAAAACAATATGAACAATCTTCTGACCATAACACATCCACATACCAAATATGAAACCTATCCATGTTCCCTATCTTAAATTATCGTGCTCATAAGATTTTCTGACTTTGACCCCCGACGACCCCAGATGACCTTTGACCTCCACCAAAAACAATAGGGCCCATTTTCTGACCATAACGCATCCACATACCAAATATGAAATCTATCCAAGTTTCCTATCTTGAGATATTGTGCTAACAAGATTTTCAGACTTTGACCCCCGGTGACCCCAAATGACCTTTGACCTAGATCAAAAACAATAGAGACCATCTTCTAACCAAAACGCATCCACATACCAAATATGAAATCTATACAAGGTTCCTATCTTGAGATATCGTGTTAACAAAGTTTTCAGAAATTGACCCCTGCTGACCCAAGATGACCTTTGACCTCCACAAAAAACAATAGGGACCATCTTCTGACCAAAATGCATCCACAAACTAAGTATGAAATCTATCCAAGTTTCCTACCTTGAGATATTGTGTTGACAAGATTTTCACACTTTGACCCCCGGTGACCCCAGATGACCTTTAACCTCCACCGAAAACAATATGAACCATCTTCTGACCATAACACATCCACATACCAAATATGAAATCTATCCAAGTTCCCTATCTTGAATTATCGTGCTCATAAGATTTTCAGACTTTGACCCCCGGTAACACCAGATGACCTTTGACCTCCACCAAAAACAATAAGGACCATCTTCTGACCTAAATGCATCCACAAACCAAATATGAAATCTATCCAATTTTTCTCCCTTGAGGTATTGTGTTGACAAGTTTTTCGGACTATGACCCCCGGTGACCCCAGAGAACACATCCACATACCAAATATGAAATCTATCAAAGTTCCCTATCTTGAATTATCGTGCTCATAAGATTTTCAGACTTTGACCCCCGATGACCCCAGATGACCTTTGACCTCCACCAAAAACAATAGGGCCCATCTTCTGACCATAACGCATCCACATACCAAATATGAAATCTATCCAAGTTTCCTATCTTGAGATATTGTGCTAACGAGATTTTCAGACTTTGACCCCCGGTGACCCCAGATGACCTTTGACCTCCGTCAAAAACAATAGGGACCATCTTCTGACCATAACGCATCCACATACCAAATATGAAATCTATACAAGTTTCCCATCTTGAGATATCGTGCTAACAAAGTTTTCAGACTTTGACCACTGCTGACCCCAGATGACCTTTGACCTCCGCCAAAAACAATAGGGTTCTTCCTCTCAATATGGGGCATCCATGTATCAAGTTTGAAAATTGTCAGACATTTCTATCTTGAGATATCGTGCTAACAAGCAAAGTGTCACAAACACACACACACACACACCTACACACACACATACACACACACACATACACACATACATACACACGCCATCATGATTGCATAGGTTTCTCTTATCATCGAAACCAAAAATGAAATGTGATAAATTATGAGTGAATTACCTTTCACTGATTTTTTCTTAAACTATTTCACTGACATTTTAAATAACTTTTAATATCTCTGGTATTCACTTTAACAGCCAGGAACATCAAACAAATTTGAATACAAATTGTTTGGTCATCATTCAATGAGTATTGTTATTTAATTTGACATTAAATGTGAATTCTTCATCTTGATCACATCTTAGCTTCTCTCTAACATTTACGTCAGACAAAAACGACTATTCCTGATATTTTGCAAAAGCAAGTTATTCCATTAGATCACACACTTTCCAATTTTCCTTTACTTTGAACATATAGACTTGAGGAGAGGGTGGGTTGTTAGCAAAGTTTATGCAAAGGTACCTTTGGACTTGACTATCTTTGACCTTGACTCCTAGCAAAACAGAAAGCACTGTCTTTATCATCTTAATTTATTCTTTTTCTAAAGTATCCAATAACCTTCTCTAACACCCTGATGTGTGCAAGGAAATGAAAACCCTGAGCTGTTGGACTCTTGACCATTTGCAGCAATTTTAACGTTTCACCTCTGAACTTTCTCATTATCATGCAGTTTCTTACCTTCAAAATTTTCTTCTACTTCAGGTTTTTGTTCCTCTTCTGGACTTGACGTTGGGATCTTACTAATATATTCTGACACCAGTTTAGTTGCTTCATCTAGGTGACAAGCTTTTAATCCTTCAAATAAGCATACCATCTTGTGTGGTTCTATCAGTGATCTCTTCTCCAGGGTCTTCATTAGCACCATCCCAGGGTTTTTTTTTGGATGTTATCATCCCTTGATCATTTGCATTAAGTTGGAAGTAAACAGCAACCGTTTTGCACTGCTCTGCATCAAGGCTTGATGAGATACTGAACAACATATCTTCATACATCTTGTTACCTGATTGGACAAAATAATCAGTGTATTTTATTTTTCCATAAATATAAACTTACAGCAGACTAACCTGAAAAAAATCAAATATTCATATGTATATATAGTTGAGAACATTAAAATTTTGAGACGGTATATTGCTTGTGTAGTCTTGGCATTTTAGCCAGGGAGTAATACTGTTAGCTTTATGCATAGCACGCTCTTGGAGCTTTTGCACTTTGGTATTCACAAGCAATGAACTGTGAATGGCTGAACTGACGCTGGTAAGGCTTGTGTCAGTCCTGTCATTCCGTCTTGAAATCTACTCTGAGCTGCACTGAGGTCGAAACAGTACTGTCTGCAGATTGAGTATATATATATATATATGTATGTATGTGTATATATATATATATATATATGTATGTATGTATGTGTGTATATATATATATATATATATATATATATATATATATATATATATATATATATATATATATATATATATATAACGCTAATTCCCACCTTATGGGGAAATTGTTATATCTGCGCGTACATAGGGCGAAAAAATAACAATGAAATACATAAGGAAAAGTCTTCGCCCTAACGTCTAAAAATATAAACAACGTTATATCAATGGCCTGGCATCCGTTTGTGTTAACAGCTGGGTGTCCGTAAGTTTGACAACTTTGAAGTAATTGTATCTACTTTGTAAATCTAGGAGGGCGCCCTTGTCCGTTAAAGTATTCCTATAAAAAAAGTGTGTAGAAATGTTACGCCGAAACGTATATTTTGCCCCAAGAAATTTTTCCCCTTAAGGTTGACTTCTCAACAACAACTTTCCCCCTAAGTGCCAAACTTGTGAAATATATATATATATATATATATGTATACTTATTTATGTATATATATATATATATATATATATATATATATATATATATATATATATATATATATATGTATACTTATTTATGTATATAATTTGCCTAATTTGGCACTTAGGGGGAAAGTTTTTGATGAAAAGTCGACCTAAGGGGGAAAAAATTTCGGGACGAAATAAAGTTTCGCCTTAACGTTTCTACACACTTTTTGTAAAGAAGTACGTAAACAGACAAGGGAGCCCTCCTAGATTTACAAAGTAGTTACAATTACTTCAAAAGTTGTCAGATTAATGGACATCTAGCTATTAACACGAACGGATGGCTGGTCAATTCTTTTTCTTATGTATTTTACTGTTAATTTTTCGCCCTATGTACAAACAGATACAACAATTTCCTCCCAAGGTGGGAATTAACGTTATAATTCACGGAAAATGAATCCGTAGTCCAACTCCCATCTTCATTCCTGAGCTGAGATATAAAATGTTAAAGTTTTTACTTAAAACAAATTAGTCTAATGTGCAATAATTTTTTCTTTCCTGATGCACAAGACATATATTCTGCTTTGTTTCCCTTTGAAATTATTTTTTAATTACCTTAAATTCTCCCTGTTTGCTAGCACAGCATGATACACAGAGAGGAATTAATTAATTACATTACCCTATAAGAGTGAGAGTCCTATCGCACATTGGTACAAGGAGGAGTAACGTTTAGAAAAACAAAGATATACAAAGATTGTAATTTGAGTAGTACAATAATGACATCACAAATTATTGTGCATTGTATCATTTCATGTTGAGTGCATAAAGTTCAGCATTTTATATCTCAGCTCAGGAATATCCTACGAAGATGGGAGTTGAACTGTTGGAATTTTGAATTTTTTTGACTTGAGGTACACTGTAAAGAAGTTCCAGTGTACCAACACCACCTTCGTCTTGAAAATGAGATACAGATCTTAATTTCACAAAAGCAACCTCAAAGGCAAAGTGACATAATTGTTAAATTAAACACGAACCTGGAGAAACAGGACCAAACACAAGTTTCTCACTTTCTTCTGAAATAATCAAATCTTTGATCTAAATGGAAAAAAAATTGGATGAAACATATATTAGGCCATTATCCTTTCAATTTAACAGCATTGACTCAAAGTTACATGTTCCCCTCCCCATTATGGCATAAAATGCATTGTTAATGCTGTAAGATAATATTGTACAAAATGTCTGTGTTATTGTACATGTAAAGTATATTGCATAAAGTATGGTGATGGGTAATCAATTTGTCAGCAAACCATCTGATTCAATGCAAGTACTGACTGGAAGTGTCAGAGACTTCAATTGATGTGTACAATTCATTAACACAAACATAATTCAAACAGTTAATACTTGTCTCTTGTATCATGTTTAGTCGAAACTTACTCTTGCTTTCAGTGGTATTTGAGTTGGTTCATACCCAGCTTGAGTGAATGTGAACAAGATGTCAACAACATCTCTGTCAACTTGGTTCTTCTTCAGTCTGATCTGATGAGAAACCCTACTGGCAGTACAGACATGAGAAACAGCAAATTTCTGAGAATGGGAAAATTAAGAATTTAAAGTCACAGACACGAGAACACTTTTGCACAACAATGTTAATTTCTGAAGGTCAAGTCTTGTTTATATCAAGCTTTTATAACATCCAACTTAGCACAAATTAGCAACATTATATGTTCAAGACAGTCAGAGATATTGTGCAAGAAAGTTTCTTTAACTGTCTTGTTCAATGTGTACTCTCTGTTGTGTTATTTTCTGAGCTTTTATATTTGTGTTACATGGCAGAGTAAGCCAATGATTGTCAGCATATATCTTACTTGGAATGTCATTGGTAATGTTCATTTAACAAAAGTAGCTTAATTGACTAATATGCAAAAATGCATTGAGGTTTAACGAGGTTTAACGAGGTTTAAGTTCTGTTCTAAATAATGCCATGATATCCCATATCTTATCTGTCAAATACTAACATGTTCTAAAAATAATTTTGTGTAACTCTAGATAACCCATGACCTCAACCAAAGCAATGAAGAACCCACTTCTCATGATAAGACATCCACAACCCTAGATATTAAACCAGCAATCAGGTTTCTATCTGGGATCTTGTAAACATGGCTTTCAGAAAGTGACCACAGGTGACCCAGACAAGTCTCTTCCATCTCTTCAAAAAACAGTAGGGACCACATTCTCACATGATGCATCCACAAACCAATCATGAAACCTATCAAAATTTCCTACCTCAAAAATAGTAAATTTAAAATGTTTTCAGATTTGGAACTAAGGTGACACAAAATGACCTTTGACCTCCACCAAAAAATAGGAATCCTGTTCTCATCATAATGTGTACACATAACATTGCCGTTGCTTTATTATTAGTTGAATCATTAACTGCGAGCAGCTATGACTATATAAATGTGCCAACTAACCTTCATTGCCTGCTCCCTATCAGGTATGTATGTGTTGTTAACAGATGTAACAGTCACACTGAGAAAAACTGCATCATCTCCATCCCTCTCTGAATGTCGATGCAGTTGAAGTGTTGAGTATTGCTCTAAAGGCAGCTTAGTCTTGTAGTCTGACAATAACATCTGTGTAGGTAAAAGGTGAAAACTAAATTGTTTGTGTCATAAGACTGTCTATAGTAGTTGCTTAAGTATAAAATCAGCACGAAAATATTCATGGTGTGGTTCTAATAAATATGGGAAATACACTAGCGAGGTATGTGATTCATCAAAGTTTTCTGCTTGACATATCATTTTGTCATTGTTATTTAATCCGCTCATCCTCAACCAAAATAAATAGGGGTCATCTCCTCATTAGATGAAGGATATTGGTCTGTACATCACTCGCTCACCTTAACTGATACACCTTATTTTAATCAAGCAAAGCACACTCAAAAAACTGCAAACTTTTCATTGTGAGATTGAACTTACATTGTATTCTGAGTCATTGTCATTACAAAAGCATATCGTAAGTATGATATCATCAACAGTGCTTCTAACCCTATCTACAAATGGTACAGCCCTAACGATGTGCAACGGTGGTGCAGATGTTTGGCTCACAAGACTAGCTGTAAGGAATGTAAGACACTGAATGTCTACTGTCACAGACTTGTCTTTCAGCTGCCTTGGAATGGATCTCTCCTCAGTCCATCTAATGGAATCTAAAAGGTAAAGGTACTTACTTGTTAGAAATTTAGAAAATATCACATACTTTATGAGTCTTTAACTAGTACTAACTTAAAAGAGGTGTTAAATGCCATACCAAATTATGATATGTTAGAGGAATACTAATTCGAAACATTTTGGAGAAATTTTCATTGAAATCTGATGTGTGGTTCTGAAGATCTGAGCAGGTTAAAGTGTACCTCAAGTCCAAAAATTCAAAAATATATGTTAAAGACTATGAAAATTAGTTCTAACAGTCCAACTCCCACCTTCATAGAACATTCCTGAGCTGAGATATTAAATGTTGAAATTTATTCACAACTTGGTACATTGTGCGATAATTTGTGTTTCCTTGTTGTACTACTCAAATCAAAATCTTTGTATTTTTTTGTTTTTTTTCTCAAAGTAAATGCACCTTGTACCAAGGTGAAATAGCACTCTTGCTCCCACGGGGTGATGTAATTAATTAAGCCCTGCTCTGTGCAACATGCTATGCAGGCAAACAAGAAGTGTTCAAGGTCATGAAAATATTTTCAACTTCAAAGGAAAACAAAGGAGAAAATTTGAGTTGTACAACAAGAATTATTGCACAGTGGACCAATTTTTTTAAGTGAATAAACTTCAACATTTTATATCTCAGCTCAGGAAAGTCCTATGAAGATAAGGGTTAGACTGTTAGAATTCAATTTTCCTGCTCTTTAATATTTTTGAATCTTCTGACTTGAGGTATTAAACTTAAAGTTGTAACAAAAAAATCCTGACCTTTATCCTGACACTTATGGACATTCTTTTGTTTTTCTTTACAGCCCATTTTTCTTCTCAACAATCCAGTGTGTTATCAAAATCTAATTGGATAAGTAGCATGAAACTAAAATACTTTGTATTCCCCACAGGGAGAACCTATTAATTAATGTCAAGGTCAACACAACAATCTGAAAGAAACAACAAAAAAAGGCAAAAGCATTCCTTGTCAATTTATAGGGAGTGATTTAACCTTTGCTGACCCTAAAGCTCGCTTTGGAACCCTAACTGATATCTCAAGAAATGTATGTCAGGTTTTAAAGAAAGTTTAACCAGACTGCATGGATTTGGTTCTTGTTCCATTTATAAAAATCAAATTTTTACTGAAATTTTCCCTTTAAGAAGAATGCTGTTGCGAGAAAAAGACAATAATCTAACAACATAGTCTTAAATCTTGCAAGCAAGTCAAAATCATATCTCAAATATATTGAGGTATTCAATTCTTTTGAATCTATGCCTGACTATAAATTCCATACCAAGCTACAGTAATTCCACTGAAGTGATAAGGTTTCTCAAAGACAACTTATCGAAGACACTGTCAACACCTCATGTCAGGACAAGTTACCAAATACTGATTTTGAAATATCTACTATTTGAGGCTTCTTTAATACAATGGTATTAGATATAATATTATCACCCTAAATGCTGATTGAAAACAAAATATACAAACAGTCTCACCCAATGAGTCATCATTAGTGTTCATAACCTGCCCGGAGTGAATAATGACATCATGATTTTCTGGTTCAGAGATGAGGGCAGAGTGAGGAATGTTTAGCTGTACTGGCTTCTTAAATGTTAATCCAAGAGGTTCCAGTTTGATGAGAGGTGTCATTCTTGCTGTGTCCACCTCTCTATCCAAGGGAAAGGGAGATTCATTCATGACACTAACTGCAATCACATGATTTTCATGGAGAGCATCAGGGGAGATCGTGAGGGAGACATTTGTTAACCGAATGGTTCCTCCCGCTCTGCCAACAATCTGTTCAGCATACAATAGATGATGAGGTCTGTCTACTATAAGTGATCTTCTGCCATCTTCTCCTGCCTCTGATGTTACCTCTGTTTGTGATGTGTATCCAGGCTGAGTGCCATCATCCAGTGATGCCTCGTTGCTTGTCTGTTGTGGTCGTAAATTAACTTTGCTAACAAATTTATTAATATCTGGAAAGTGAAAAAAGAAGCAAAGACACATTTATAACTAAATGTAAAGAAAAAAGTAGGTGACAGATTTCTGTTTTTAAGTACATCAAAAAGCACAGGTTCAGTGCAACCACGAGGGGAAAGCACTGCACTCTTTACAACTTTTTGAATTGCAATGACACAATTTAAATAAAATGTAAAACATGGAGTGGCTGGTGTGTGAGACTTATATGTCTCGACTGTGCAGCTCATCTTTGTTTTAAAGAAGATATGGCTTCTTGGTATCATGCAGATCAAAAAGTATAAACGTTGATTGAGGACAATTACTGTCTTTTTACAGTCCCTTTGATTGCATCGATTGGCTCCCATACAAGTAATTTCTTTTGCTACTAACAGACATTTGCCATTTATGTCACCAAGGTTTTTTTTCTTCTCAGCAGGGGATCTCCAAAGCTATGCATTAAGCAATTTACTACTGCGGTCTTAGCAATGCTTTTGTTTTAACTTTTCAGATTGATCCCTAGAGACCTTGAATGACCTTTGCCCCACCTACAGCAACAACCATATGATGTTTTTTCTTAAGATCTTACTATAAAAATTTTAACTGAATTTAAATGGTCTATTCTTTTCTCAGTCTCTGACAAAACTACTGAAATTGACCATAACAAAATCTTCTTCTTCAAATTTAGAAGCAGTATTTATTTATTTGCTTAGCTGGAATGAACTAATATATTTTCAGGCAAGCCACCATCACCTTACCAGATGGACACTAAAACTATAAAGCCATTTTTTTTAAAATATTTATACTTCAGTACTTCCTCAGATTTACAGCAAAATACATAGCAATCTTTAAAAAGGCACTACTTCAATCAAATCTGGGATACAAGTTCTTTCAACCTTTCCGAAATACCTTCTTCTTTTATATTATAAGTTACCTTCCCATGTAAACATCTCCTCTGTTTTGTATAGTTCATACTGCTCTTCACCAATTGTCTTCTGATAAGGTGTTACAACGTCTTCGTTAACTGCTTCCAGTTGTAACATTGCTAATGCCTTCTGTAAGTTAGTGACATCAAACATGTTGATGACCTTTCTTTTCTTCAGCACATCAAGCAGTTTCATACCAGGTGGCTCATTGTAAGATAAGCCTACACGAAGCACCATGTCATAGTCTGATGTAGGTATGTCACAAACTTTTGCCAATTGGAGACAATCTCCTAAAGTAAGATATTCTGCAACAGCAACAGTAAGTCTCCCAAACTCAGCTGTTTATGGGATAAAATTTGAAGAAATGAATGCAATTGCGGTTATTTTCGTGTAAAAAAATTCAATCCAATCCAGTAGAGTTCCTGCCTATGCAATACAGCATTCAATCTGTCAGAAAGGATTCTGAATGGCCAATAAATATACAACACTCAATGTTTACTGTCATGAGCAAGAGCAACGGTACCTTGCTCGGTACCTGATAAAGGTCTTACTCTCCAAAGCATTTTGATTTCTAAAACCGGCTTTATGGCAGGCCATTTTAAAAAAGCACTTGTAGTAAATCTGGTCAAGTAACCATGGAACACTTTGGTAAATATTTAGTATCTCATATTTGTTGTTTACAATGTATAAATTTGAAAGGAAACGAAGCTGTATTTTGTATTACTTTAAAGCTACAGTACAAAAGCTGTTACAGCTAGAATATTTATAACACAAAATGTCATTAATCCCATCAGCATGCAAGTTTCCTCTGCACAGATGCAAACCTGAATTCATGTCAAATATGGTGGTGAAAGGATCATTATGTGACTGGGAGTTATAATGAAACCAACTGTAACAATTGCATTAGTGAGAAGTTATTTGTCAACAAAAAGGTTTGACTTTCAACAACTCAACATTGATTTCAATCTTTGCCTATTTATTCTGTTTAACAGAAATTTTTTGCCCTGCACATTGCAATATGCTAAAAAGTATGTTGACTTTACATTGATGACCTTACAAGGTTGATGAAGATTATTACCGTATAAACACACTCATAATAAGCATAATGAAGTAAATTCTTATTAAAATACTTACACAAAGCATTTTATACACTGGTTTGAAACAGTTTCATGTTTAATTTGAAAAAGTGCTTGTTCACAGATTTTTGGAAACAAATAAATTGAGTTTTAAAGATACCTTGTGGATTTTCTGAGTTTGATAATTTGCCATGAGTATTTTGGGGAATCTTTGAGGTTCGAAAGAATTTGTTTTCAACTTCAGATTAATTATTCCTTTTTAATGATTAAGAGAATGCATACCTGCAAGGGTTGCTCCATGTTCATTGGTATCTTCAGTTTCCTCAGAATCATCTAAAGGCTGGTTCTCAAATGGTCTCTGAAAAACAAGAATTTGTTTGTTTTAACAAAATCTTTAATCCCTAAACATATCTTACACACTTACATATAAATTATACTTTTAACACAAGTTCACACCTAACATCCTAATTGAATTAGAAGACAAAATAATACAAGTAAACAACCTTGGTCCAAACAAGGAAAACCCTCTAGCAGATAGTAAAGGGACAATCAGAGTAAAACATTCAGAGGGTTTTTACATTAAAAGTTACATTACTTTTTGTAAATTTACTTTTGAATTAAAATTTCTGAATCATTGTCGAGGAAAAAACATCACACGTTAATGCAAGACTAGGTAGCATCCCCAATACTGTACCCAATCACAAAATAAGAATGTGATTACAGATCACTTTGTATGAGCTTTAAGTCAATGTACAAATTCAATCCAGAATAAATGGTGAACAAAGTTATAAAACAAATCCCTGATTGTCCCTTTGACTTTAGAAAATGATAATAAATATACCTTCTGTAATTCTGCTATGGCATCCTTTGCTTGGTTCAGAACCTCTTTAAGGGCTTTTGATTCCTTGGCAAAGTCCAGTTGATACTGTCTAAGTTCAGTTTTGGTAGTATGGAGGTCGGTATTTGTTGTCTCTAACTCTTTGGTTCTTGTACTTAGCTCCTGCTTGGTCTGTGATAGTTCTGATGTTAGCAGCTCTATCTCTTCATCAGACTTAGATTTCAGCTGTCTCAGTTCTTCTGAGATGACTGAAGTACTTTGCTTGGTTCGTTTTAATTTCTTTGCCAATATTTCTCTCTGTCTGTCAGACTCTACTATACTCTGTTCACTCTGTTCTAATTTTGCTGTCAACATTTCTGTCTGTCTCTCAGACTCTACTATACTCTGTTCACTCTGTTCTAATTTTGCTGTCAATATTTCTCTCTGTCTCTCAGACTCTGCTATACTCTGTTCACTCTGTTCTAATTTTGCTGTCAATATTACTATTTTTCTCTCAAAATCTTTGTTACTTTGTTCACTTTGTTCTAATTTTGCTGTCAACATTTCTCTTTGTCTGTCAGACTCTGCTATACTCTGTTCACTCTGTTCTAATTTTGCTGTCAATATTACTATTTTTCTCTCAAAATCTTTGTTACTTTGTTCACTTTGGTCTAATTTTTTTTCTAATGTTTCTATCTTTTTGTCTGACTCTCCTATACTTTGTTCACTATGATCTAATTTTATTGTCAATAGTTCAACATGCCTCTCAGACTCTTCTTTACTCTGTTCAAGTTCTTCTGTCAATTTTTCTTTATCTCTGATCAGTACTTCTGCATTTGCTAAGTCTTCCTTCCATTGTTGGGCTTCTTCCCTCACATGGAGTAGCTGGCCTTGTAAATCATCAAGAGTTTTGACATGTTTCTGTTAATAATAGAACAAAAGGAAAACTACTTTGTATTGGGTTCATGAGATTATCATTTGTTAAATTTGATCATGACCACGACCTGACTCCTAATTGTACAAAACTCAATTGTGACACAGTGGTAATTGATACATAAGAAAGACTGACTTCATGGTCAGATATAAAGTTTGCCTTATTCATATCTTGAGTTATTGCAGGCACAAGCAATGTTCAAGTACTGTAGGCCTTGTACCTTGAGTAACCATATGTAACCTTTGACTTCTGCCACAAATAACAGGCTACATATTTTGACTACAAGGAATATACAATGCAAAATGAAGTGTGTCCATAGTTCTTCCTACCTTGAGATACCACCAACTTTTCATATTTGACCTCTGGTGACCTTAAATGACTGTTGACCTCAATCAAAGACAGCGAGGGTCTTCCCCTCAATATGATAAGCATACGGCACATCCACACACCAAGTAAAAAAGTGCTACACAAGACATAATGCTTAACATATGCAATTTTGAATTACAACACACATTTGTAAATAAATTTATCCTGACTGCACAGATTCATTTCGTACTGTTTAAGGTATCATGATACCATTTAACTTTAAACTAAAATTCCATTATGGTATAAAATTAAACAAGTTTCCTTTTGCCACGAAGGATGCAGTGGTATCACACTTTAATATTAAAATGTCATGAAGAAAGAACCACAGGAAATGTACTTTTGTAGATTAATTGCACTAAACCACCTACAATAAAGGATGAAATTGGTGTTTTATGAAAAATTAAGGAAACTGTAATATCTAGATACTTTATTTGCGTCTGCTCTCTCAGGGAAGTGATGTACAGTATACACAAAATGGTTATTGCAACACAAAGATGCAATGATATGTGCATTTCCTCCCAACTACAAAGATGTTTTCATTTTTTTTTTCTTTTTTTACTAACATGTCATTTTGTCCCTTTCCAGTACAGTATTTGTGATATTCTACCTATGTTTGCACTGCACACACTACCTAACCTCATGTTACTGCCACCTTAACACTAATTGTCATCATGTTCAACCATGTATTGTCATTGTGCAAATTACCTACACGGATTTTCACTTTGTACTTTGTCATTGTGGCTACGTTATCATAACTCGATTGTCACAGTGTACTTGTCCTACAATGATTGTCATTGTGCCCAAGTTAGAGGGGTTGTGTTAGTGTTGACTTTTGTTTTTCTTTTCCTCTCCCTTCAGGATACTAGGTGGGGTTTTTAGTGCTATAGTGTACAGCAGTGTCAGACAGTTAGCGAAATTAGTGCAAAGCTTTCAAGAGCAATCTTAGTGAAGTATATACCAACTACAGTGTATTGATTTAGCGATTTAGTGTATGAACTTTGAACTTTCTCATTCCAAATACTGAGTCAGCTCCCTGAACATATTTTCTCCAGCTTTAGAGAATCAACCAAGGACTTTACAGGTAAGCTTTCTTTAGAGGCTTTTAACACGGTAGCAGAGCCTGGTTGCTAAATCCCATCCTACATATACAGAGTCATGGCAAGTTACAAAACCCCACCAGTATTTAGTGAAGCGAAGCCGTACGCCAGGTGGATCGAAGAGGTTAAAGCCTGGCAGGTAGTGACAGACTTAAAGAAAGAGAAACATGGCTTGGCCATAGCCTTAACCCTTCCTGAGGTGGGAGCCAAATCTATAAGGGATAAGGTCTTCAGTGAAGTGGATATAGAGGAACTTAAGAAAGATACAGGTGTTGAAACCCTCATAAAGTTTATGGACAATGTTTTCAAGAAGGACGAATTATCTGCTGCCTATGAGGCTTACACTAAATTTGATCGTTACAGAAGGAAAACAGAGACGACCATGGAGGAATATGTTGTGGAATTCGAGAAGCTGTATAACAAAACCAAAAAGTATAAGATGGAGCTCCCTCAACCAGTCCTGGCCTTCAAACGTTTGGAGAGTGCTCAATTAGAGCATAAAGAAAGGCAACTAGTACTCACAGCTGTGAATTACAAGGAACCAGACAGCATGTTTTCTCAAATGCAGATTTCTCTTAAGAAGTTCTTTGGAGAACAGTCGATGTCATCAATGGAAACCAAAGATGGACTGGCCATCGAGGCTGAACCAACATTTATTGGTTCTGACAAAACTGCATTTGTCACTGGAAGAGGAGGTTTCAGAGGTAATGGTCGTGGAAGGTACAGTAATTCTCAGTATGATCGTGCTAAGAATTTTAACAGAGGTCGTGGCAACAGAGGAGGAAGACAAAATTCTCAGAGTATAACCAAGCGACTGAATCCGCTTGGACCTGATGGTTACCCTTTGAAATGTAGCAGTTGTGAATCAATCCGACATCTTCTGAAAGACTGCCCAGATTCATATGAGAACCTGCAAAGGAGTGTATTGCAAACTGGTAGTAAAGACGAGGAAGCTGTGTTGTTCACTGGGAACAAACAGTCAGAGACAGAAGTTTTATTGACAGTGGCTTTGGGTTCTGCTGTCTTGGATAGTGCGTGTAGCTCAACGGTTGCTGGAGAAGCCTGGATGGCTCATTATATTGATATGCTTGAAGAGGAAAAGAAGGCTCATGTAATTAGGAGCAAAAGTGACACAGTTTTCAAGTTTGGGGTGGAAAGCGCTTGAAGTCTAAGGAGAAAGTTACCATCCCATGTGATATTGCTGGTGTGAAATGCCAAGTGACTACTGATGTGGTGGAAAGTGATATTCCCCTGCTTTTGGGAAAGCCGGCAATGAAGAAGGCAAAAGTGAAACTTGACTTAGAAAATGACTGCGCAACCATTTTTGGGAAGACAGTTGACCTTCAGTGTACCTCTTCTGGTCACTACTGCATCCCTATTGTTGAAACAACAATTCCTGTCAGTGACACAGTAGAGGCCTTGGTGTCAGAAGAAGAGAGTTATAGAGAAAAACGAAAGAGAATTGAGAAGCTGCACAAGCAATTTGCCCATCCAACTGCACAGAAGCTGAAATACCTGCTGAAAGATGCCAATATTTCTGATCAGGAAACAATGGATTTAGTGGAAGAAATTGTATCAAAGTGTGATGTTTGTAAGAGATACAAGAAAACACTTCCAAGGCCTGTAGTTGGATTGCCTCTGGCTAGAGAATTCAATGAAGTTGTGACCTTGGATCTCAAAGAATGGAAAAGTGGCGTATATTTTTTACACATTATTGATGTTGCTACACGTTTTAGCATGGCTGGTGTTATCTACAGAAAAACCCCTAAGGTGATCATTGATACAGTGATGAAGTTGTGGATTGGCAGTGGTTTGGGAGCACCAAAAAAATTTCTTTCTGATAATGGTGGAGAATTTTCCAATGAGGATTTCAGAGATATGGCTGAAAACCTTAACATTGAGGTATGGAACACAGCGGGTAGGAGTCCCTGGCAAAATGGTCTGTGTGAGAGAAACCATGCAGTTGTTGATAATTGTGTTCAGAAGATTTTGGAGGATTACCCCAACATGGATATCGAGCTAGCTCTAGTATGGGCAGTGAATGCAAAAAATTCATTGCAGATGGTGTATGGATATAGCCCTTACCAGCTTGTGTTTGGTAGGAATCCAAACCTGCCATCAGTGCTCTCTGACCAAGCTCCAGCCCTTCATGGAACCACAGTGAGTGAAATATTTGCTAAACATTTGAACGCCTTACATGCAAGTCGAAAAGCGTTTGTTCAAGCTGAAGCATCAGAGAAGATAAGGAGAGCCCTCCGACACAAGATTAGAAGTTCTGATGATTTTTTTCAGCCTGGTGACAAGGTGTATTACAAGCGTGATGAGAGTAACAAATGGAGAGGTCCGGGCAAAGTTCTTGGGCAAGATGGTAAAGTGGTTTTTGTCCGTCATGGTAGTGTGTATGTGAGAGTGCATCCCTGTCGACTGCTAAGAATTGATGCAGAGTTTGATAAACCACCTATGAGGGACCCCAAACTTCAAATTCTTGGGAAGAGGGGTCATGATAGTTCCCAAACAAGTGGCAAGGCAGATGGCTTTCCTGAACCACAGGAAGAGGAAGATGATTATAGTGATAATCCTCAGGCAGTGACTGATGACATAGAAGAAGGAGAATCCAACCAAGATCATAACCAGTCTGACCAAAGAACAGAAATACGATCTGCCCAGACATTGCCCAAAGTGAAACAGAACATCACTTACTTACCAACTGGTGGAAGCTCATGGATTGAATGCAAAGTTGTACAAAGGTCTGGAAAGGCCACTGGAAAATACCGTAATTGGTTTTATGTAAAGGAGAAAAGTGATTCTTCACTTAAAGAGCTGGATTTTGGAAATGATGTGCAAGATTGGAAGATTGTGGAAAATAATTCAAATGAAAGGGATGAATCTGGTGCCAGTGAAGAGGCCAATGCTGTCTTTATTCCCTTACACAGACATGATGAGCCAGAAGTTAGACTTGCCAAAGATGAAGAACTTGCTAATTGGAAGAAGTTTCAAGTATATGAAGAGATTGTAGATTGTGGCCAGCACACTATATCTACCAGATGGGTGATAACAGAGAAGTCAGCTGATGGTAAGAGAACTGTCAAAGCCACAATCTTGGACAAAACTGTTGGGACACTTTGCCATAATATTCTTGAATTTCAGTTCAAAGGCTTACATGAATTCCCCTCCCCCGCTCCCCCTTTCAATGTTGCGCTGAAAGAGTGACTGTATGCCGTGAATAGGCTAACTGTGGTCAACATTGCGAAGGGGAGCGGGGTGTCCCAAGGAGTTTTGTCCAAGATTGTCTGAGCTCCACGCGTATTATTTACGAGAACAAATTCAATAGATAATGCTTCTTTTTTCGAGCCGACTTTTTGGGAAAAGCTTTTTCGGAGGCTTATAGGTCTGAGGATTTTAGCATAAAGAGTTAGTAGCATAAAGTGTTGTTATAATGTGTTGTTTGGTTCATTTGTATACATTTATTTAGAGTCGGGACGAAAATAAAGAATAGACTGTTGCAGGTATTCTTGGGGAATTTGCATCTCGTAAGCCATGGGCAGAGGTACGGGCGGAACGCCCACCAATTCCTCCTCGTAATACAGATGCAAAACCAGTTAAAACATGTTTCAACTTGGAGGAGGCAATTTTAGAGCCAATAATTTAACATTTGAAATATGGAAAGAGACTTGAATATTTTTCAGGCCCGGGAAATTGCCAGGATACGTTCTATTCCGATAGAGAGTATATATATACAAATAACTAAAACAATTTCTTGGATAGAAAACTCTGACTCCTATTGCAAACCGGTGTTAAGGAGACGAGATTTTAACTGAAAGAGCACCACGATCTACCATGAAATGTTAAAAGGCACATCTGAGATCCAAGCTTTTAAAATATAACGATGGTAGATCGTTAGTTAAGGCTGGTTTTTGGCATATTTTGAAGCAAATTGCACCCCTGTGACTCCATTTTTCACGTTACATGAAACTGGTTACGCATGCTTTTTTCCCTCTTTAAACCGAAGCAATTTCATTGTGTTTTGCTTCCAAATTTGCTTTCAAAATAAATGGTAGACCGTTGGGTTAAACTTATCTTTCACTGCCGGTCTCGTCAAGTTCGCATGTACGGCATATTTTTTTCTTGAGAAAACACGGTAAATTACTTTAAAATGAAGTAATAGGCAAGATGCATCAGTGCCTCTGTTCTCCAAAATGCACTTGTCAGGTAACACGTCACTGTTTTGAACAAATCTAAAATACACAAACACGAACATTTCTTCAATATTCTTTTTATTTTAAGACAGTGTAAACCAAAAACAAGTCACTGTTGAGAACAGCTACATAAACGATCGGGCGCTTTAACTTATTCCCTTTTGCAAATCAACCCATCAAGACAAAATGACACTTTCTACTGTGTGACGCGAGTAGTTCTAACTTCCCGAAATTCTCAGACAATCTTGGACAAAACTGTTGGGACACTTTGCCATAATATTCTTGAATTTCAGTTCAAAGGCTTACATGAATTCCCCTCCCCCGCTCCCCCTTTCAATGTTGCGCTGAAATAGTGACTGTATGCCGTGAATAGGCTAACTGTGGTCAACATTGCAAAGGGGAGCGGGGTGTCCCAAGGAGTTTTGTCCAAGATTGCAGACTTGTGGCTCGTGGGTTTGAAGAACAGAATTGTGTTCGAGCTGACTCTCCTACAGTTTCTAAAGAGACAATGAAGGTTTTTCTGGCTCTGGCATCTACTCTCTCCTGGAAATGTCACTCAATAGATATTAAAGCTGCATTTTTGCAAGGAAATGAGATCAACCGTGAGATGTTTCTGATGCCACCTAAAGAGGCTGATGTTACTGGCAAAGTGTGGAAATTAAAAAAGTGTGTGTATGGTTTGAATGATGCCTCAAGAAATTGGTATTTCAGTGTCAGGGATGAACTCCTTAAACATGGATGCTCACGCTCAGAAGTAGACCTGGCATTATTTTTCTGGCACAATGAAGGGAAACTGAAAGGCATTTTCATTTTGCATGTTGATGATTTCCTATGGGCTGGTACAGACAACTTCCAAAGAATGGTGGTAGACAAGGTAAGATCAGCTTTCAAAATTGGGAAAGAGGCAGAAGGTGCTTTCAGATATATTGGACTTGAAATTGCTCAAGGAAAAGATGGCATCATGCTCACACAGGATAATTACGTAGATTCCCTTTCAGAGATCCCTGTTCCAGCAAAAAGAGTGGCTCAAAAGGAGTTTTTACTCAAACAAAGTGAAGTGACAGAGTTGAGAGGAGCCATTGGTCAAGTGCAGTGGGCATCTAACCAAACAAGACCTGATGCCAGTTATGATGCCTTGGAGCTTAGTACTGCAACCAGAGAACCTAGAGTAAAAGATTTGCTCCAAGCCAATAAGGTGATCAAGAAGTTGAAATCAAAAAGGAGTAACATCCTCTTTCCTAACCTGGGGGAAATAGAGCAGTTGAGTTTGACAGTATTTTGTGATGCCTCCTATGCAAATTTAACTGATGGAGTTTCCAGTGCTGGTGGTCACATTGTGTTTTTGACTGGTGAGGACAACAAGTCTTGTCCCCTTACTTGGCGATCTGGAAAAATTCGAAGAGTGGTACGGAGTACTTTAGCGGCAGAAGCTCTCTCTATGGCTGATAGCCTTGACTCAGCATATTGCCTTGGATATCTTCTGTCAGAAATGGTTTTTAACAAGCCTAAGGAAAATAGAGTGCCTATCAGAGTGTGTACTGATAACAAATCCCTATTTGAGAACATTCACTCTACCCAAGCAGTTAGTGAAAAGCGTCTTAGAGTGGAGATAGGAAGCATCAAGGAGATGCTCCATAAAGGAGAACTTTCTAGTGTCAAGTGGATTGAGAGTGGTGCCCAAATTTCAAATTGCCTAACAAAACATGGGGCATCTTGTAAGGAACTAATGGATGTCCTACAAATGGGGAGCTTACAGAACTATGGTGTTTCCCATCAGTATCCTACCAGAAGTTAAAGTTGTTTCCAGAAAAAGGAAAAAGGGGAAGATTTGTTAGTGTTGACTTTTGTTTTTCTTTTCCTCTCCCTTCAGGATACTAGGTGGGGTTTTTAGTGCTATAGTGTACAGCAGTGTCAGACAGTTAGCGAAATTAGTGCAAAGCTTTCAAGAGCAATCTTAGTGAAGTATATACCAACTACAGTGTATTGATTTAGCGATTTAGTGTATGAACTTTGAACTTTCTCATTCCAAATACTGAGTCAGCTCCCTGAACATATTTTCTCCAGCTTTAGAGAATCAACCAAGGACTTTACAGGTAAGCTTTCTTTAGAGGCTTTTAACAGGTTGTCACTATGTAAGGACACCAGTTTTACTCGTTTACAGGAAAGTCAGTTATTGAACTTAATGTACATTTATTTGCAAAAGACTTACATTCGCTTTGACTGGCATTTCCATACAGAGCTACTGATTAATGAACTTTTATGTTTACCATTTGTCTTTGTTTTTCTTCTCAAGAATCTTACAAAATTAAGACAACTGGATTTACATGATAACCCTTCTTTACAAGAAGAGCATGCTTGCGTGGTCATTTTGATATGAAAGACATATTTTAATAGGGGCAAGTGGTTACGGTAATTTTAAATGATTGGAAAAGATCTGAAATCATCTGAGCTATTTTCTGCACAGGACAGTCAAGTAAAACCCTCCACTGAAAGAAATGCTGTTTGTTGGGTGAACAAAAAGGTAAAGGAAAAGCAATGTATGCATTGTATGTAAGAATGAGGACGTCTCAAATGAAGAGCACGCAAAACACCAAAACAAAATAAAAACAATCAGCCTGCAGACTTATGAGGCTACAGTCATTGTAGTCAGGGCTAAAGACAATTCGAGATGCAAGCATTTGCCAAAACATTAAATTATATTGCTTCAATAACTTTCAAATATTATGTGCCTTATAATTATACAGCCTTTTAGGTAAAATTTGATGTGGTTATTTTGAAAACAAACTTGTTTTGAATACGGTCCATTAATGCAAACTATTATAGACTGACCGAGATGAACAAGGAAACAGATACGAAATAACTCCCTTTACGCTTGGATGAGGAAGGAAAATGGGCATTTTAGCCTCTATGATACTCAGCCATACCCTTCCAGTAATTGTGCATTTTCTTTTACACCTGTTGGGGACATATTCTGTAACATTTTCCTCCCCCCCCCACACTCTTCAAACGAAAGTTTCCATTTGCCCATTTTATGTGATGCTTTCATGCAGATATTCACGGTCACATGTGTGCCATTCCTGACATTTGTACAGGCATTCAGACAATCCCCGACAAAACAAATGAAAGAAAATTACTGGTACAGTGACAAAATGCACTCACGATCTATCAAACTCCCCTTAAAACCCCTCTCCCCCTCTAAATGTTGTGTCCTAGCCGATAGTTAAAAGGTTGTAGCCAACATTGAAAGGGGAGCAAGGAAGGTGATTTGTTTCATTTACTTTTGTCGGGGAGTGTAGCTACTTATCTTAATCTATTGGTTCAAGTCTAGCCGGGTACGGCTTTTTTTTTTTCCAGTTGTGGCTCACTGGCTTGTTTTCCCTACTCCACTGCTTATGCGGAACATCATGCACAAGGGCAGTTGGTTTCATTTTTAAGTGTGAGGACTCAACCTGGGAATAGAAGCCAGGCCTTCTGTGTGAGAGGAAGATGCTCTTACTGTTAGACCAAAAACATAGTCTAGCACCCCTGGAAGGACATTTGAAAATCATTGCAGATTGTGGAATCTCTTCCCCTGGAAGGGGACATAACTTATCACCCTCAAAGTTTTATTCATTACTTGTAGTTTTATTGATTACTTGTAGTTTGAACTCCGGTGACCGAAGATATCAATTTTGGAAAATCCTTGTTTTTCTTTTTTTTTTTTACCTGTGGTGACCCCAAGATGAAGATCCTCTGAATAATTGGGTAAGTTGCTTTTTTGACTTCTGATGATAAAAGAGAGTGACTTACTGTAAAATGACCTCTAATCTGCATCAAAACAATTTGGTTCTTTCCATTATGGTGTCCAAAGATCAATGAGGAGACTTTTGCTCTATGACTATTGGTTACCTCAATCTTTAATTTACCTAAATAAAGGAATTGGGTTCCTCCCCTCAACATTGCAAACCCCCTGAGCCAACTGCCAAAATATCTGTCATTGCTTTCTAGGTATATCATGCAATTCAGATGCGTAGCCTGGCATGAAATTGAAGGGCCAAAGATATATCCAGAGGAAGGGGCTAAAGAGGTTTTGCTCAGGACAAATGGGTAAAACCCTACCAAGTTAGTAGAACATTGTAAGTCAGGGTAGAAAAGCAAGGGTCCAGAGTGATAAATCCCTGGAATATGTATATACCCTCCTACAGTAATGGATAAAGTCACAACAATGAAATAGCCATTGCACATACAGTACAGCAGGGCGTTTTGAGAGTAAACATTGGTTAGCAGTCAACATGACACAGCCCCTCTGAGATAAAAACTAATTCCTACCCTGATGTATGTACAGTACACTAATGTGAAACGAATACAATGAATACCCTGTAGTTAACTTACCTTTACTTTACTCTCTGCTGTCTCTAGTTTACTAATCAGCTGATTTCTTTCATCCTCCCAGGTCTTTTGTCTTGTCATCATCTCTGCAACAGAGATTGTTGGTTTCATATTCTCTGCAAATAATAGTGTAAAGTAAAGTAACAATTTTAGTCATTAGCCCTTCCATTCCTTAAAATTATTAAAATGCTGAAATTTACGGTGTTTAGTTTTAAATTGTTTCAGGTGTGCTACAAATCACATTCCTCTCAGGAAATTAATTTGTTTGATAGATGTGCCATTTTATTAAAGTTAAAATAGATTTATATGAGTTCCCATTCTTCATCTAGGTGTGCAAAGAATCACACTTCTCACAATGTATTCAGGCTAGTGATGGTGTGCAATTGCCCGCTTGGCAAAAAATCAAGGCTTGGAACTCATCAAGAGGATAAAATTAGTATGCGCTATTTGTCCTTCAAAAAGTCATCATTGTGTGTGCTGTTATACAGTATTCTTTCTTATCAAAGCCTACGCTTTTATTGTTGGATTTACTCTGTTTGTCACATCATTTGTGCCTTCTGTTCTGGCTCAGCATTTGAATTTTTCAGGGCCATGCTTTCCACGCAAACATTCTTTACAGACTTACCAGAATTTCTGATCTGCCCCTAAATTATTTTGAACATTTCTAGAAGTGGAATTTTCAATATTTCCTAGATTTCACAATTTTAACTGAGTACATCAATTAGCATACTATCTGAGGCTGACAGAAAGTCTCAAGTTGTTAATGAAGGAAAACATCCTGTTACACAGTTCTTTTAACTTCTTAAACACTTAGTTTGATCTCTCATAAAATAGTCCCACCCTTATAAGCTGCTAAGCAGGTTAACACAGGCACTGACTCCTCGATCACTTCATCAAACATCTAAGCTTGTTTAACAAGCTTGTCTGTCCTTAAAAGTCCATTGACATGAATCTGCTTATACTGTGCATGTGCAATTGCTCAAATCTGCTGAAGAAATGTATGTTGCCTGCTTGACAAATAACGTTAAACACAATGCATTAAGTTGAGTTGGTGCCAGAATATTTGTAGGCCATTTGCTAATGTTTGCAGGGCTTACAGTTATAATAATTTTTCGATGGAGAGCTTGAATTCAACTGACACTAATAGCGTGTTCGCCCGAGTTAACTCATGTCTGGCGCAACGACGTTCGATTAGCTTATGACGTCAGTATTAGCGCTTACTCACGCCAGGCCCAAGTGAGCGACCCTTCGAGTCGGTTACTTAGGTAAGTATCCCATCGTGCTTTGGGAAAACATGGCAGCCTGCCAAACAATGTGCATTCCTGACTAATTTCTGAGCATGTAAATACAGTGGGGGTAAACATGGAACTTATGGCTTGTGAAAAGTGGTTGATGTCAGAATTAGTGAAGTCACTCAAGTGTTATATCTCGAGTATTTTCCAAATGAGCATTGTTTCGAGTATACGTTCATCGCACAAGCGAACCGCATGAAATACGTACGCACCAAAGTTCGCTTTGCCACGCAGCTACCGGCTCTGTTATTGGCTATTGTGAACCAACTCCTCTAATAATTACCGTAAAACATTCATTTATTTCACCCAACTGCGCATGACCATCGTAGCCCTAGCTCGAGGTTCGAAGAAGTCAAGGGAAGCAAATCGAACATGATATAATTATTTTTTCCCTTTTTTTGCTTCTCCACCTACAGTATGATCTACAGTGGCTTCCATTTGTACTAGCTTGTAAAGGACAACCCTTCCGGTTTTTATTATAATTATTTTCAAGTTATCCTTTGGTGCTTCATAAATTGTCATCTACCCCTCTATAATGTCATTCTAATATATTACAGTATAATGCGGTCAGAGACTTGAAACAAACGATATACTCAAGTGTACACTGTACAACATATCTTCTTCTTTCTTTCATCATTTAAGAATGAGAATCTATGTAAATGTTCCCAATGTTCACTGTTTCCTATGTTCAATATTCCTCAATCATTGAAACCTTTGCACTGCTAGGACGATAAAACCTGGGAATAACGAACCCTGTAAACATCGCAAAATCAGTGAAATATTTACAAAAACAGGGAAAACCAAACCTTTGGAACACTGAACCTTGGGAACATCGGATAGACCCCAAGAATGAAACCTGACAATGCTTTTTCTACAGTTCAACATTACAGTTACAGTAAGTGAAAGAAATTGGTCTCTTCACTAAAAATTTGGACAATGCATCATTGATCCTGGTTGATCAAAGCATTGATACAGAATATGGGGAATAAAAGCAACAATATCATCAGATACAAGCAATGTCTCAAGGAGAGTACAGAATGACAGAGATTCCACCACATACACAAAAGGAGGGGGGGAGTTCATTACTGCTAAACCCCAAGTTCTAAGTGATGCTGGGTCATCACACAAAACCAAAGGTTTACAAGAATGAAGGTCTGCTACACCTAAATTTAAAGAAATAATAAAGAGTCCACAAGCCTGAAAGTGAGAAAAGGTTTTGCTAGATCAAGAAATGTGAAAGGGTTTGCGAGACCTAAACAGATAGGGTTGGTGGGACAAAAAATGACAGAAAATTAGAAAAGGTCAGGGAGACCAAAAATGAGTATAGAACCGCCAACATGAAAGTGAATACAATTCAGGAGGTTTTCAATGTCAAACTAGCAAAACCTTTCTCATATCTGTGTATCGTGGACCTTACTTTCTTTTCAGTCTCTGAACCAAACAGATTTTGATTTTCGATCTTGTGAACTCTATCACATTTTCCCTTTCGCAGACCTTTGGTATTACGGGCTGAAACCTTTTAAAGGCCATTCATTTCATTACTGCAAAAGTCTGATTTTTTAAAATGTAAGAAACTAAGATGTTGCATGATCATGTTCTAATTTTTATGAAAATCAAAAAGGGGGATTTTATCCACTTTCTTCTGGAATGGAGGTCAAATTCCCCCTTTACCCCCCCCCCCCCCCTAGCAGAAACACTAAATGTTTTTTCCCTTGCTTTAGCAACTCTCTGATAAGACTTACTGCTGTGAAGGGAATATCCTTCCATTGGTCCCTTAAGTTGGGAAATGTGAGACTCATCACCAAGTGTTGATACTGCATCAGTCAATGTATTGATGTTGTAAGGAGTCAGGTGTCCCTTCTTCTCAATGATAGTAAGGAGATGCCCCATCCTTTTCACTCTTTTCTCTCTATCACTCAGTTTCTTGGATCGATCCTCATCACCTGCCTCTAGTCTCCCCATCTCCTCTTCTGTAACTTGAAAGTATTTTCTGAGTTCTTCACACTCATCTGGTGATATTAAGCAAGCAAGTGTCCTCTTCATTGCTTCAAAGCTGAACAGCTGGTCCTGCAAAATGAGTGACAAATTGATTAGGTTGGATGTGGGTATGCAGTTTCCTCGTAATGTACATATCATAGAACATGCTGAACTGTACAGCTGGTGTGCAAAGGCACAACTGTATGGTACAGTACATACTGTGCCTTCTAATCTACAGTATATAAACATATACTGTAGGAACTGTACTGCACCCTGCAGTATATGTGAGATGAGATTTAACAGCACATGTTACAATGTGTTGTGTCAGTCAACTGGGTGAAAGCTTCAAAGTTAATTTTACAGTATTTTCAAATATGGTTCAAGTGCAAGTTTGGTTTGCCTTACGATGGCTCTTACGACAGGCGGGAAATATACCGTGGGCATATTATGAAACACCCAGCCCACAGGGGGTCCTTGCAGTATGTACAGTATAAAACAATGCATTGTACTATGCAGTAGGTCCTGCAGTATACCATTATCATTAAGGTAATGTACTCTACAGTATAGGGTCTGCAGTATGTAGGGTAAACATTGGTGTCAAATTACATGCTACTCCATGGCAACATCTGGAGATCAATATGCTTTTTTCGCTACTGTACATTCCTCCTTTATACACAACAAATTTATACTAACCCCTAGGTGAGATATTCATGTAAGTAAATATAAATTTCACCTTTTCTAGTGGAGAAAGTGATGGGTGTTTTACCCTGGCCTTGGGGTAAAAAGGCCAACCCATTAACTTTGAAAGAATATGAAGGCTATATTTTCCAGGTTGTCCTGTATTTAAAATTAAAAGCAGTCCTCCCAAACTTCATTTCAACAACAGCTAAATATGACAGTTTACTTCTTACTTTACTTCAGATAATTTTTCTTCATGCTTTATTACTTCAATATTGCATACTCAAGGTAAACCAACCAGTCATTGCTCCTAAATTTTACATTTGAAGAGAAACATTGTTGTCACATGACTCTCAAGTCTCAACAGCCTGCCAATCATGAAACAGGACAGTCTACTACACTACTTTAAGTTGGAGTGACTGCTCTTGCCCTTTAATTTGCAGTAATTTTCTTTTGAATCATCTGAAATCAAGTGATTTACAGTAAGTTTTGAGTAAGGTACAAGATGAGGCTGGAAAACAGCAGAGTACTATAACTGGGGTTATATGGAACATTACCGACACAACAAAGTTACAAGCATACTGTAGCTGCTAAAGCAGCACTGAAAACAAAAACAAGCTACAGGTATTCTTTCAAGAAATTGTACCTACTGTATCACTGCCCAGTATGCCACAGAATGATTGTTCTCTGTGTGGTCTGTCAATACAAGGATGTACAGATGAACATCAAAAGTACAACATACAGCTTAAAACTAGGCTACACAACTGAAATCCCAAATGTGGCAATTCTGAAACATAGATGGAATTGTAAAGCTAGCTGTCATTCTAAAGAAGTGGGATGGAATAGGCCCCTACCAAATGACACATACTGTAGACCTCTGTCTGTCAATATTTACCTGAACATTGTAGAATCAAAAATTATGGACCTAAATTAGAGTATCTGACATATTTTGGCATATCAATTCAGGTAGGCCTAAATGTTCTACACCACCCTAAAGTATTGTACATATAGAACAAATAGGCCTAACAGCAGCTCAAGGAATGCGAGAATGATGCAATTTAGGGGTAGCGGCAAGTATGAACCTATTTCTACAATGTTAGTTTTCAAATTTAACCTACAGTAAGGTTGGCCTGTTAAATACTGTACCTATGAACGTTTCATACCAATTCACCAAGTTATGTTGCCATACCTCTTAGATTTTATCTCACATAATTTGTTTATTCTATTTTTTTCTTTTGCCTTTCTAATTAAGAGGAGGCCTTTTAGAGTTACAACATTTCACCACTGTCTGGACTTTGTTCATTTCTGCCAATTTCTAGGGTTCCCAGAATGAGATGCCACTTTTGAATGTTCATAAAATGAAAACTAATGAAACTAACTGAAATTACCTGTTTAATTGTGTAGATTAAAAGCAAGGTGTAGAATACTGTTTATTTTGTCAAAAATTCCTCATCATTCTGTAGGTGATATTTGATTTTAGAGGGGGGGGGGGGCATTCTTTATGATTTCTGCAGCCAACGGTGGGGTAGGTGTATGTAACAGAGACTTAATTGAAGTTTAAATATGTTGTAGGGTTGTTTGGTATAGGACTTAAGTAGAAAAATTGGACCTAAACAGGAAAATGGTTGTAAAATGTTCGTGTTTTCTTTATTTTTTTCTCTACAGTAGGGAGTGTCACTTAACAACAAGCCCTAAAGGGTTTCTAAGTGCACTTCCTTTCACACTCATTGTTACTTATTTACTTTGTGAAACTTGTTTTTAATCTTGTGTTGTGATAAACCAAAAATAAATACTGTAAATGAAATGAAATGAAATGTTCAATGGAGGAAATCTTACCAAAATGACCAACTAATATACACAGTAGTGAATCACTCATTATTGATTGTTTGAGGAGGCACTTTAGAGTTCTTGGGAACATAGTTGTCCTGATAGTAACACAAATAATTCACTGATCATGTTTGTTTATGACACTGTTCGAATAGGCTCTGCTGGAAGAGCGAGTTAAAATACTGTACTTTATGATGAAATGAAGGGGACGATGAAATTTCTTGCATAATACCCTCTGGTAGAGTACATCACACCCTGCACGAGGAAAAACAGGACTAAAATGCCAGTTTCCGAATCTTCACAGAGTTTGGTAGGGCTAGGAACTGTACTGTAGCTTTTATATTGAGGTTTTCAGGATTAATAAGGCTGCAAGGATGGGTTTTTAACCAGAGAGCTGTGATTTTCCCCGGGGTAAAAACGCCCACTTATAAAGCATTCATTGGACAAAAATAATAATTGAAATATTTTAACTATTTATATCTGTTTAGATGACTCTTCCAAATAAGTATCAACTGTAGAATTTTAAAAATATTATTTCCCATCTTTAATACAAAGCCTTAAAGTGAAATGGGCCAAACCTACCATCCTCATTTTTGAAAACTTTAATTTTTCACTTTTTCTTTGGTGGCTAGTATGCACCATTAAAAGATACAGTACTTTATTGATCTGACCATACCAATGAGTATAAACATTTTTACTTATTAAAAATATATTACATTTAAAATAAGCTTTTGTCAGTTTTCACTATAGTGTTTGTAGTAAGTCGAGTGGGCATTTTTTACCCTTGGGCCTTTTAACCCAGTGCCCCATACTGCAAACCTGTACTGTACTGCAGTATATACTGTACTACTATGGAAAACACTATAACTTTGTGGAACATTTCAATTTTGGTTTAAGGTGCAGTTCACCATCACGCGTTAAGCTCAATGCGGAATTCTCTAGCAATTACTGTGGACCAACAGTCTGTTGATGTAAACAACACTGAGTCAGATACCACAGTTATAACGGTGCTTTGATCAAGCCCGTCTGATCACACCAGTTCATCTCCATTTACAAAAACTTGTGAAGTGTGAATAAACTTTCTGCACTGTCTTGCTGTGTCCATGGAGTAAGTTCTCTTATCAGAGGTTGTTCTCACCAAAACAATGGACTGTTCTGTGACAAACTGAGGCAGCAAAGCTGCTTCATTGCCAGGTGAATTGTTCGCTACTTAAATAGGATCATCTAACTGATAGCGCACGCTTATTAAATCAGATCGTTTAGTGAAGACAAGCAGTAGGTGCAAACTCAGTGCCCTTTTAAAACAAGCAGTTACCTCTAGTAAATTATACATTAAAAGAAAAAAATTGTGGTCACATGAAGTAACCCAAATCTAATTTGCCTACAGAGTCTGTACTGTATATGAACCTTTACATTTTTTGAATCATAAGTAAAAGATTTTTAGAATTAGCTGCTAATTAAATGTCTGCCAATATTTTGCCCATGCAAAATGAATAATTCCAGTACTGTATACGTGCGCACAAAATGTGTTTTACATACATTCATCCATGTTTTTTTTTTTTTTTTAAGTTTTACACATTTTATTTATTTACTGTTTTCAAAGTTTATTTCCGTTCAAACATTTTATTTTTTCAATTACTTTATCAGGACGCAAAAAAATCTGGGGGGGCCTGAAGGCCCCCCCCCCACCCCCGTGGCTACGCCACTGCAGCACTGTCTGGACTTTGCTCATTTCTGCCATTTTTGAATGTTCATAAAATGAACTAATGAAACTAATTGAAATAACCTATCTGTTTAATAGTGTAGATTAAAAGAAAGGTGTAGAATACTAGTATATCTTGTAAAAAATTCCTCATCATAGCTCATATTTTGATTTTAGGGGGGTGGGGATCAAATATCCCTGTTTGCATTTTTAATGGCGCTCTTTATGATTTTCTGCAGCCAATGGTGGGATAAATTTATATAACATAGACTTAACTGAAGTTGAATTACGCTGTAGGGTTGTTTGGTATAGGACTTAACAAGAAAAATTGGACCTAAACAGGAAAATGTTTGTAAAATAATCAATGGAAGAAAATATTACCAAAATGACCAACTAATATACAGTAATTACTCATTACTAATTGTTGGAGGAGGCATCTAAGAGTTCTTAGGAATATAATAATGTGTCCTAATAGTAACACACATATTTCACTCATCATTTTTTGTTTAATTTGACATGGTTTGAGTAGGCTCTGCTGGAAGAGCGGGTTAAAATACCGTACTTTTTGATGAAATGAAGGGGAGGATGATATTTCCTGCATAATATTGTACCCTCTGATAGAGTACATCACACCCTGCATGAGGAAAAACAAGACTAAAATACCAAATTCCTACTCTTCACAGTGTTTGGTATGGCTAAGTAGCTTTTATATTGAGGTTTTTAGGAACAATAAGGCTGCAAGGATGGGTATTTTTAACCAGATGTGATTTTCCCCGGGGTAGAAACACCAACTTATAAATCATTCATTGGACAAAAATATTAATTTAAATAAATATTTTAATTATTTATATTAGGATGACTGTTCCAAATAAGTTTCAACTGTAGAATTTTAAAAATATTATTTTCCATCTTTAATACAAAGCCTTAAAGTAAAATGGGCCAAACCTACAATCCTCATTTTTGAAACTTTTATTTTTCACTTTTTCTTTGGTGGCTAGTATAATGCACCAGTAAAAGATATTTTATTGATCTGGCCATACCAATGAGTATAAACATTTTTACTTAAATAAATTACATTTAAAATAAGCTTTCATCAGTTTTCACTAGTGTTTGTAGTAAGTCAAGTGGGCATTTTTACGCCTGGGCCTTTTTACCCAGTGCCCCAAACTGTAGACCTGTACTGTACAGTACTGCATACCACTACGGAAAACACTATAACATTGTTGAATATTTCAGTTTTGATTTAAGGTGCAGTTTTTGCAACTCAACAGTAGCTGAAATTACAGGACAAGGACTAAGGGGCAATTCCACAGTAACGGAAGGACATTTTGACTACATTATACAGGATTCAAGCAAGTGTATCTCAAGTGTTATTATGGATTACATCAGACTAATATCATCGTTTCTCATCTATAACTAAAACCTTCCATTTCCACCAAATTATTTATAGGATCACCTTTCTTTAACGAGATATGAATATTAATGAGGACGGTAACGGAAGGACATAAAATGTACATGGGTTTAGGGGGAACTTCAGTTTTTTGTGAAATTCTGGGAACTCTATGAGGCAAATCTGTATTGAAGGTGATAAATGCTCTCCCAGTACTGTTACCTCTATTGTAGTACATCTCTTTTTATAAAAAGTATTTTGGTTGTTTTGTAAATGTGCTCTAACTGAAGTTAATCGTGGTAAGGATGTGGAAGGACGGTAACGGAAGGACAAATGAAATGCCAAATCTTATACTGTAGGTACACTGAACAAGCATGATATTGCTGGGGGGCACAATTTACTGCAAAATGAGTACTGTTTGTTGATGATCAACAATGAAAATGTATTAAATAACAAGCTAGTTTGACACTAATTACCAGTACCTGTTGATTAATTAGACTCAAAAGTAAAACTGCAGATTCGGAAAAATAACAAATGTACTACTGTTTAGTTTTTTGAAACCTAACATGATGTAACACACACACACACACAAAATGATCAAATTTACATTTTTTACATTCTTAGAAACTGCTTGCTCAATAGAATTCCTTATTTATAGTTAACATTAAATTAATTAACTTTTAATTAATTCAGTTGCTTGTTACAAAATGAAAAAAAAACTAGAAAGCCAAAAGGCTTAGTGATTCCTTGCCATATGATATATTGTAATAATGAACATGGATGCCCAAATGACAAGCATGAGATCCCTCACAAATACTGAGGTATTCTAGTAAGGTCAAAACCTTTTGAGATCATGTGACCCAAAATGACCTTTCACCCTCACTTAAAACAATAGGGACCAACTACCTAAAAGACCATCAACATGCTAAATATGAGCAATTCACAAACTGAGTATGAGGTCCCTCCGCAGTTCAATAACCACATAAAAATGTCATGTCTACTAGGTTTTGCCCTTTTGTGACCCCAACTTTGACCTTTACTAACAAGAGAAATCTCCCACGCAATTATGATGCTGGTAAACTATGTTGTCTATTAATTTAATGAAGAGATATTTTTGGAACATGCTCCTTTAAATCAAAATTTCGGGTACTACGGATGGCTCTCTATATAATGATGTCTCTATGATTCAAAAAGTTGACGGCATTGAGGTTAGTGTTAGAACAAGTCCTAATCCTAACAGTTATCCGTAAATTGGAACATACAGTAGAGACATCTCAACAGAAAGGTGTAACCTTGGTTATTAGTGGTAGTCCTTTTTGTATGTTTTTTGGTGTAATGCCCTTCCCGATGACTATGATGTCCTTGAAAATTAACAAAAAAAAAGGGGGAATCCTATTGATCCAGAAATTAACAAGATTTGTAATTTGCCTTAAACTGTCTGCTTCTAGGAACACCACATAACAGAGTACAAATCAAGTGTCCTTTGTTTGGTACACAGTAGATACTATTATGCTTGTTTTGATTACATGAACTACAGTACTTTCTGAAAAACAAGACGAACGTCTAGACGAGTTGCGGTGCCGACATACCAAGTCGTCTTGTACTTTAAAGGTGGTTTTATATTTTAGGGGGACAAAAATACCATTCCAAAATACTTGTATTGTGTTTTGCCCAATAGCAGCTAAGTCAAGTTCCATACTTGTAATCCAGGAACATTGTTCATTCACTTTAGAAATGTGGTTGAGGTGGAACGTGTAACACACCAAAGAAATACTCGATTGCCGGTATAATGAGGTTTGCTCATTTTCAACTCATAGTTGACAGAAAATCAGGAAAAGATGATACAGCAGTTGATTTAGAACTGTAGAAAGAGCAAAATGTCACATCAGATAACATTTCAAACGTCATTTACAAGCTGTTTCTTGTGCATTCAATATAAGATATCCCTAATGTCCCGGCTCCTTAGTTACTCCGTGTACAGCATGAGGGTTTCTGATAAAAGATGGTAAAGCGCCAAAGGCTCAAGACAGACCATTCGACCAAACAGACGTTAGTCAAAATTGTATTTTAAGATGTGCAGTTAATAAGGAAAAATATGCCATTTGTTAAGCTGTTTAGTGAATACAGGTGGAGTACACTGTTATGACGTAATGTTGGAAATGATAATGAGTCTGTATGTACATGATGTCCAGTAACGTTGAAGTCACTTGGTTGAAGATGGATTTATGTTAATGAACAAAAGGAAAAATTTCCAATGTTGAACATAAAGAATTTTTAAAGATTATTGGTTTTTAAAAAGTTCTGTACGCTCCGCACCAAGTTTACTCTCAGCTTTCCTAATAAAAGTTTTTTGTAAGTAACATGTAATAACAAGTAAAAGAGAATCAAAAGAAATGTCGATATCTCAGATTTACCATAATCTTTACAAATGATGAAATAAAATTAAAAAAATATAAAACAGCAAAGTAAAAATTCCTTTGTCAGCGTTACTTATACCTACATTCCCTCAACATAAATGTTGATATGATGATATTTCACTCTAGCCTTAGGCCTATTGTCACTGTTTCTCCAATTTATATTAATCCCGCACACATACGTCACTATATACTAACCCTTCGCCGGTAACTTCTTAGTTTAGTAATGTATAGACACTTGAACGACGTTGACCTCCACAAATCAGAGAACCGAATCAATCACTTACAAATCATAAAAGATAAATTGCAACATCTATACGTCCCTTCATGAAACCCGAATACCAAAAATATCGATGTCCCTAGTTTATAACTATTAGCGGCGATTCGTCTGTCATCACATCATTAAACAGTTTCGCTTCTTCCTACACTCTATATCAAGAACTTGTTGTCGCTCTTTCTTACAGTTACTTCTTACTACGGAACAAAACTGTTGCCATTGCATTAAAATTGTTTTAATAATTTCCATGCATTTCTTTTTCTAATAAAAATAATAATATAGCAAGTTTATGTATGGCCACGACTCGCAACTGATCAAGCGATAACCTAAAATATGTAAAAGCAATAAGAGAGCTAGGTATTTGAATAAGACTGCACTGTCCAGTAAAAAACCCCGTAAAAGACAAATTTCATCATTCCAACCACCCATATGAAATAGCTCAACAAATCACTTTCAAAGATGAAACGGACTTCATGAAAAAAAAAAAACGTTTCGCTGATAACACCACAGCCAGTGACATAACAAAAAAGAGCATGACTAGCTTATAAATAAGTGTCTTGCTACTTTACCATTTACGAAATGAACCACCTGGCTAAAAATTTACAATTGGGAATTTTCTTGTACCTGTTCAAAACTTCGTTGTGTAAGCCAACAATCTAAACCCTCTACAAACGGTCCAAATTTAATGTTTACATTCGTTTAACATAAATATTAAAAATTATAAGGCAATCATTTGTAATTGTTTTACAGTGACGTAAATCCCGGAGAAGGCAAGGGATGTCTTTGCTTTCTCAAGTAAAAAAAAAAAGGAAAGCCAAACTGTCATATGGCCCCCTCAAAATTTTAAATAACCATTTCAAAATCAACACATTTTTGACAAGAGATGAACTATCAATGGCCTTTAAAAAGACCAAATCAGTTGGTTTTCAAGGGCTTCTCCCCCAACAGAAGACCCAAAGCAGTCCCTGAATGATTGTGCAAAACCTTCATTCATGCAGACCTCTTCCCAATATCTCAAACAGATCACCGCCCAGCGTAATAAAAATGGTTGCTCTCATCACATACAAATATAAAACAAGATATCAATGAACATGTTAAAAACCTACCGTGACTACTCTTTACATTAAACTATTTGTTCATGTTAACACTTCTTCATCTTATGATGTGCTCTTCTCCCTAAATGTATAAATATTTCCAAGAAAGTTGCCTCCTGAATTTGGTTTTTTTAAGCATTCTTCTTTAGTGGAGCTTCTGAGCAATGGCAACTCGTGGTGTAAATATGTGGAGGGGTACATAATGAACTTACAATGACTTGTCTTAAATAAAGATGATCATCTTCCCTGTAACCAATAATGCCAAACACCGAAAAAAACAATTACCACCCACAACAACGAAAAAATAAAATGTACATGTAGATCTTTCGGAACGTGTAAATTATACGATCGTCATGTTCCCTTCTTTCCCCATCATCACACCTCTGACTATTTTCATATCCACTAGAGCCCTTTTTTGTTTGATCCCGACTCTGACATCATCATTTTTCTCCCCTTCATAACTTTTATCTTGAAATTCACCCCCATACTTACCCCATTCACCGCCATCTTATACAAATAATATCTACCTGCCAATAACAATGTTTCACTATAACAGAAACTTACTTTATGAAAAAACAGTGAACAAAACTCCTCTAAACTATCAAATTTTTTACTCCACAGCAACCCCGACCATGTCACTTGTAAAGAATAAATCTCTACAAAGAAATCCTCATATAAATACTCAAAATTCACGTAACACCTCGATGAATTAAAAAAACAACCAAAATGATGGCGCCGTGTTAAATTAAACAACATATTATTCCCCAGAGTACACACGGACCTGGTTTTTCCGCAAGATTGTTACTAAAAATAGAACATGTTTGCAAATTTTACGTGGAAAAAACCCCAATTTTACACCCTCACGAAAATCATATTTCCACCAAAACTTAAAAACACGAAAGAGAAGTACCATCCCTACAAATTGCACTAAACCGTATTTCGATACCACAAAGCATCTAGAAGGAGATAGAAATAAAGTGCCGAAAAAGTCAGAAATTGACATCTCGATAGTAACTGCATTAGTTGCGGTTGCCTGCAAGGCAGGCACCGCAACTAACAAGCCTTACTAAGAGGGCTAAATAAGTGTCAGACACTATCTCTAGACAGGTAGGAAATGGTTAAATCCATTGAGCTGTATGATTCAACGAGAAAACCCCTCAGGACACTGTGGCAGTCAAATGTGACAAATTAGGTACTGTAACATAACAGTGACCAGCAATTTTCACAGCCTCTGGTGGGTCAGTTACAATTGGATTCATCCAATTAGACAATCTCAGTTCAAGTATGCTCAAGGGCATTTGATCCAAATGATCAGTTATTTAGTTCTCTTTATAAAACTAATTACCTGTGGTGTATTTAATTATCTAGTTGCCACTTACTGTACATGTCCTTATGAGAATAGTGGCACAAGTATTGTCTGTAACTTTTAACAATCTTTAATACTAAAGTTACTGTAATGTTATCTTCATTTTTTCTTTAGGGTTACGGAAGAAACAATGTTTGTATGCTCTAAGAGAAATTTTGGGCATCATACAGAGCACTTTATCTGTTCAAAGTTAACACTTATGAAGTTCCCCACTGAACAATTCCTCTGCTTTGTGGGCATGGAAGCTTTCTCCAATATGTTCAGACCTTGTCCCCAATAAAAAATAACCCTCATACAGACTTTGTTTAACTCACATGTTCCAGACTCTGCTAGCAACTTCCACATAAGAGTAGGAAATATATTTCATGAAAATCTATAGGCCAAAATCAGCATACCTATGACAAAGATAAATTAACAAACATGTTAGCCTGATGAACAGTTTTTTCTTCCTTTTTAACTTTTTCAGATTTTGTTCTACCCACTTACTCTTATGCAGATTAATACTGGCACTACATGTTATAGAGCAAAACTTCAAACCAAAATCAACATAAATACTGTACCAAATGCACTTTTATGCACTTTAGACATTCTTAATACAGTGAGATTGCTTCAGTACATATTTTGAAGTTATCCAACTTGATCATTTACATAATGAAGTGGTTTTCAAAAGCTTACGTATGCATCTTACATTATACCCGTGCCATTCAAGACTCTTAACCATATGTAGTAATGAATATTAACCTTAACAGTTACCCTTTTTGAGATAAAGTTTGTGCAAGGTTTAACCTCTGATGACCCTAAATGACCTTTGACCTCCAGTAAAAACAATTGGGATCATCTACTCAATATGGACAATCCACATGCTAAGTATGAGATCGGAGATCCCTCACGGTTTCCCTTCTTGAGATATACTGTTTACAAAGTTTTGATGTTTTGACCTCTGGTGACCCCAGATGACCTTTGACCTCCACCAAAAAACAAAGGGATCTTCTACTCAATGTGGGCAATCTACATGCCAAGTTTAAGATCTCTCAGAGTTACCCTTCTTGAGATATCATGTTTACAAGCGGGGGTCACACACACATACACACACACACACACACGACATCACCATTGCATAGATCCCTTGCCTGCCTGCAGCAAGGAATCAAAAAGTCTATGCTGCCAAGTATGTTTTTTTTTTTCCTTTTCTCAGAGAGGTACAGTATAGGAGTGGTACAGTATTTAAAGATGCATGCAAGCACTGCATGAAATATCAAACTGAGAACCTGGCATTTACAGTATCTTCACAAAACTGATAAATATTGCCAGGGTTTAGTGTAGTATGAAACACAATGTTCAGTTTTTGTTACATCTCTGTGCTCACTGGTACAATATATTGTAGTCTCAATATAAACTCACAAATACTATGTGGTTTAAAACATATCAAAAGAATATCCTCTGAAAAATAATGTTCAAAACTGTATGAAACAGTGTGACAGGATTCTTTTTGATACACCATTCTGTATGCAGTCCGGTAGTCTAAGCCCAGGTTCAATTTTGGACCATCCAAAACCTGTTTTTGCCAGGACAGTGGAAAAAACTTGGTTTAAACCCATCTAAAAGTGTCCAAAATTGTCTAAAAGTGTTAAAAATTGGCAAAAAGAGGCAAAAACCCCAAGATGGTGAAATTGGAAAGTGGTAGAATTAGTGGTTCGCATAGTACAGTAATTAGGCCTGTAGGCCTGCTGTATTTCTCTCAAGGGACAGCAACTACTTAGCCTACTGTACAGTATTTGAAAAGATAAACAAGTGTATTTACAATTTGATATGTATGGTCTCCTAATGAAAATGCAACAAAATTAGGATACCTACATGTTTAACTTTATTTAAACATTTTTAGGGCTGCCCGAAACCAAACAAGGAAAAACACTTCAAAACTTTTAACCACATTTGTCACAGATGTAGTTTATTAAACAAAAAAAAAAAAAAAAAGAAAAAAAAAAACGATTTTAGGGAAATCGTAGTCACTTTCATAAGTGGCAATCAACACAAAATATGGCAAAACTAGTTAACTTCTACTGGATATCTTTGTTTAAAAACACATCCCCACCCCTTCCTCTCAATCCTCACAATCATGGCAGTGAAACTCACTGCAAGGAAATGATAGGTGTGACAAGTGTAGTGATCACAATGTACAGAACAATGACAAACAGGACTTACAACATTAAAGGAGTTTGGTGAGTTGTTGTAAGTTGAATATGGGCTCTGTGGATAGTATTCCCCACAACACACATGAGTTTCACTGATGTTTTCTCACTTAATCACAGATCTAGACACTGGAAGCCAACCTACTGTACAGTAGCTAAAATAATGATAATTTCCAGTGATGGTGAGAACATGTGCATGGGAGGGGGTAGTAATTGGGGCAAGTTGGCAACTATGCAATGGTTGAACCTTGAGGTATGCATGTGATACTAAACAACTAATTTACATAAATGAGCATAATTTTGTTGAAGTTGGACTTAAATTTTGGTAGATGGTCCACAGTAGTCATAATTGATGCATTATTCAGTATTCACTGGATAATAGCTTCACTACATACTGTAGGTGTCATTAAAGCACACCACCTCTCCATCACAACCTTTCAACATCTGGACCTACTGTAGCCAACCATTTATCTTTCTTATAGACGAATATAGTTGCTCAAGCCAGGCTGATTTTAAAAATGTTAGGTGTGACTGCATGTGAGAATGCTGGAAGGGGCGAAGGTGGTGGAAAATGTTAATTAACAATGTATAGTTCATTAATTTACCTGGGCCTGATCAGTTTGTCAGGGACGGACATTTTCCATTTTTTGATAAAATGAAGGGCTGCCAAAAGTATTTGTTCTGCTTTTTATTTCATGTGTGTGTTGGTGTTTTATGGAAGAAAACTACAAACTATCACAAACTATCATAGAAATTTTTCCACACCAACATGTTACTAAAAATAGAAACATCAAAACCGTGGTGTCATGGACGGACAAGATAAATTCACACAATTCCACATTTTGGTATTCATTTTAAATTTCCATCTAAACTTGTGTCAGTCCAAAATTAATTCCTGATGGTAACTGAATCTACATATCTCCCCTTAATCATCAGCTATGGCTGACTCTCCAACAGTGTTCACTCATCGATATTAGGGAGAAAAGGCACGCAAATTTTGGCGTCATGGACGGACAGCAAAATCAACATAGTGGTCGATGTAAATTAAAAATCTTGAAATGTGATCAGATGGAAGACAACTACTTACTTCATTGTATTTATGAAATTAGCTGTAAAAATTCAGTTTACGCTTAGGTAGTACAGTACAGTATATGTGCTAAAACAAAATTTGTCATGGACGACACCTTTTTGGCATGGAAGGACAAAGTCAAAAAGTGATGAAGGGAAATAGGAACAAAATGGCAGATTGCATTTACTGAGCACTTCAGCTAAACATTGAAGTTGGAACCACCATAACCATTCAATAAATCTACTTACCAACAACATATGAATTTAGTTAACAGTGCTTCTCAACCTGGGTCCAAGTGCACCCCAGGGGTGAATTCGAAATGCTCGGGGTGAAATTGGAAAACTGTGGGTGAATTATACACAAAGGGGGGAATTTTGTGAATAGGGAAAAATTTGCAAGAATTGAGTTTTCATACTCAGAACTGAAAATTCATAGCTTCATCTGACTGGTAGCCATCATTCAGAATATAGCATGTGGAACCGTACATAGTTGGTGTTTAGAGGGATATTCTAAACCTCAGCTCTAATATATTTGGCACAGGACTGTTTTTGTCATGGACAGACATTTTATACAGTGTCCGTCCATGACAAAATTTATATTATGAACTTGATGCATGTGGTATTAATTAATTTTGCTAAAATGTTATCACATTAAAAGACATACCAAAGATTGACACTTGAGCAGGTTTTCCCCCAAATTATTCATGACTGTGCATTGAATAAAAAAAAAAAATTTCTACATTTTGGTGTCATGGACGGACACAGCTTCGTTAGACATGAACAATCATGTGAAAACATATATTTAGTTTCAATGTATTTCTTTCTTCTTAAGTGTACCCATGGAACAGGGTTCTTCCATCAATTAAAATTAGACAAATTTCTGAATAGTTTATGAATTAAATAATTACCACATATAAATTTAAAAGTTGCATATGTCCGTCCATGACACACAATTTCATAACCCCATTGATAAAATGGTATCTCCCAGGTTATTCGGACATTGTCAGGTGTTTTTCTTGCTCATTCATGTAAGTAGACATACCATGCTATAATATTGGACCATTTCTAACATACTCGGCAAAAAAATTTCTAGTGATGAGGTCAACATCTAACTGATCAGCCCCACCTGTCCTGGTATTTATAAGCAAATAACAATAAAAAACAACATTTATCCAGAGAAAATCATCTTCAAAAATCTTTTTAAAGAGTTTTTGCCACTAACAGGTTTTGGACGCGTCCAAAACCTGTTTTTGATAGCCGGTTTAAACTGCGGTTAAAACCATGGTTTAAACCACCATGCAGTGTCCAAAACCTGCGAACCCTGAGGCAAGCACTGTTGAAATGAATCGCCACGAATTGTGAGCTTTCCAAGGATTTTCAAAACATACTGTATTATAGCTACATAATGGGAACATAATTGCATTGAAATATTTACAGTTGTTGCACTTTACATACTTTACTGTACCTTCACAATATTATCAAACCAACTTCTGGAACCATGTACTGTGTAGTATTAAAGTTTGTGCCTGGGATACTGTACATAGTCTGACTGGAAATGAGGTTTTCCCAGTTGTCCATGTTGCTGATTGTAGCAGCTTTGACAATTAAAAATCTTTGCTACCAATTCTAATTTGTCTTTAAGGTTTTTTTGCAAACAAAACTGCCTTGATTATTATTTCTGTGAAGATGGGTCACATATAGTGTAATTTAATTGTCATGTACAGTACAGTAGTATATAATAACATTTAAAGAGCAGTTTTCCTTACAGTGTACAAATTTTATGCTGCACTTGAGCAAAGTCTCCCCATAAGGAAAGTCTTCCCATCGTGTAACACTAAGAGATCATAAGATAGCTGCACAGTAGAGAGGGGATACTGATGATTAAGGGTCCAGATGTTGTTGCTGCTCTTTAACATTTCCACAACAGTGCTGTAGTGTGTATAATGAGGTGTGTAAATTACACCAGAATGTGTATGTAGCATGGATACTTCAATTAGCTTTAGCTTAAACTATTTAAATCTCCTTAAAATGAGTGCAATATATCTTAGACAATGTTACTTGCAGGCATGTTACATGTCATAATTCCTACCCATCCACAATGTGGCTTTTTAAGTTATGTACTGTAGGAAAGGCATTTTTCCTTCCATTACCCATTCGGTAACGGAAGGACATGTTTTAATTAATAATAATTAACAAACACATGAGACGTAGGTGTCAATAGTAATTTTGTTTTGTAGGCCTAATTAAACTTGCTTTATATCAAAACTTATCTTAATTATCCTGCTAATTTTCTGGAATTAAGAAAAAGTCATGTATTTTTGGCAATGGAAGTACATTTCAAGTACAGCCAAAATACTTGAAGTTACTGAAGCAGAAAGAATGATAAAAAACAATGAAAATATGATTGGATCAGTTTTTCATGACCTATTCTTTTACATTAGAGTAATGAATATCATTTGCATCAGTGTTTGCACCGGGTAGGAAATTCGTACCCGGGTACCCGAACCGTACTACCTGTCGGGTAACCGACCGTAAACCTTGCAATATCTTTTTTCTAAGTGCATGATATGCACCTACAGTACTATTCAAACCTCGACCCATCGGTCCCTTATCTCTGATCGGATCCAGTATAATAATAATTACTATTCATGTTTTTGTATGACAAAATTTTGGCAAATTATTTTCTGAGCCCAGAATATGAAAATATAGACTTTCAGCTTTCATTTGACACCAAATTCTTTTGTGTCAAGGGGTTTTAAATTTTGGGATAAATCTTCTAATTGATCTGGAATTGCCCTAAGTCACCCCATAATACTTATTTCTCTTGTGAGTAACTTTCTGCATATTTCATGGGTTAAACATTGCATACCCAATGTAAGCTGGGCAGCCATCCCTAGTACATTTAACGGTTAAGAAGATAAGATATTCTAACATGATTATCAAGACCCACCCTTTGGAGTAATGTAGCTTTCAAGCTGTGTAGCAGTTTGTGAGAATTTTCCCAACTTTGGTACAAAATGACTGAAAACCCAACAGTTATATGCTCACAAAAAAGTGCTACCAATTGGATTTGCATAGAAACTTGGCCAGTTTGTTTAGTGTAATTACCATGCAGTACCAGATAAATCATTCCCTGCATTTATGAAATAGGATTCACTGCCTATTACACTAGTACAAATGTGACTGTATTTTGCCTGTTAGGGGGTATTAATTTAAAAATCAGAAATATTTAATAAACCCACCAAATATGCACACCTTGGAAAAAAGATCATGCCACATAATCAACCTAATATCTGCAGCAGTAACAATATGTGCATGTAACAACAACGGTGTCCCCTCCCCCTCCCCTCCCCCATCTCCAGCCACATTTCCAATTTTATTCTGGATACAGTAACTCTAGTAAGGAGTAACAGCCTAGAGTTACTGAAACAACTTAACAAGGAAGGCAGTCTAATAATATTTTTAGGCACACGGCATACGTACACTAGGCCTACATGCCTTAGACCAGGCACATGGCACACATGCCTAACAGTAACTTACTGTATACACAGAAGCATACTTGACAATACTTTTTCTTATTACCCTTGAAATACAGCATAACTGAATTCAGTATTTAAAAAAAATATCTTTTTAATAAATTTTAATTATTCACGAGTGGCTCTATAATCATTTTCAGACATTTTCCAAAACAAAATTAATTTTGATTATCTCTTGTTATTTGCCATCATTTGCCATAGGCTACAGTACAGGCTTATTTTGCTTTTTCAACAAAAGTGATATTTTACAGATTTCTGTAAATAAATTCCCTTTATATTTTAGAATTGTGAGTCGATTGGACAAAATCTTTCACAAATTCTTATTATACAGTCCTTGCGCAATTCAGCGATAACAATTATGTCACTTTCCACTAGTCCAATTATTTTTCTAAATCAAAACAAAAGTAGCTGTTTTGGTACAAACTACATTTTAGTCACTTCTTCCTATGATATAGGTATGGGAATTTTTCACACATTTCAAGGTCAATTCTTGCCTAAGATTTTGTTTTTCTATCAAAAAATCCGGAACAGCTAACATAATAAATTTACAATTCCCTTGTTATTTAATCTTTCCTGAATTCAGCGATACCTACAATATAACTCCAGACCGTCTACAGAAGATGTATGGACCCAAAACAAAATGTCTCTTTTCTATCAATAAATCTGCTATCCTAGTCTGTATAGTCCTATATGTTTAGTGTACTTACCAAATCATACATCTTTATTTCACCTGTTTCTTGGTTTCCTGTTATTATCTTCCTGTCTCTGGAAGAAATTCTGATTCTAGTGACGTCACTATCTACGTCATAAACTAAAAAAGATTTGTTTTTATTCAAAGAAAAGACAATGATTCCTTTCTTCTGATAGTCTGACCACAATACTGGTACCAGGTTCATCTCTTCACTGACTGCGATACTGCGTGCATCGCTGTACATTGCTGTAGTATCTGTGTACTCTGATACAGTACTACCGTCATACACTGATAATGATAACACTCTCTCGTACCTTGTACATACAAATACTGTATCTTTTATCACTTGTAAGTCCCAAGGATAGTCGTCATCTTCAATTCCTTTTATTTTGATTTTTTTCGTTTCTTTGAGATCATTATTAAACACCAACACTGTCGGTGATCTATATAAACCTATAAATATCTCCCCCTCCCTGACGGCAAGACACGTAATTCTACCATTCACTTTACAAGATCGTAACACTTTACTTTCGTTTTTCGTATCAATAATTTCAATTTTATCGTCGATACAAGTCACTAATTTACTGACATTTTTGTCAAGGAATGAAACATATCGCCAAGGCAAACAATCTGAATATTCTTCAAATTCTTTGGAATAAAATAATTTTAATTTGTCCCTAGAATCAGAACCGCTTCCAGAGTACAGGTCGATGTATGTACGTCCACTGTTGTAGTGGTACCCAGAAACAGCAATATTTCCAGACAAATCCAGCGATACATACAAGAGTTGGTAGCCATGTTGTTTTGTAGTGAACCGTTCGTGCTGTATGTGATGTACACTGCGTAAAAACACAAAACAGTGAAATTTAGGACAGGTAGCGTGGCACGTATCCATGGCAACGAAGAATGTCTAGGTCATGTAAAAATAGGTCAGGAGAAGGAATGTAGGAAAGTAGGGAACGCAATATAAATAGGAATTGAGGATAAAACGAGCTTATAAATTTGGGGAATACAGAAGATTCCTGTCACCATGCTTGTCAGAAGATAATCAAAGCACAGTACTGTAGTTCAAAAAAAAGAGAATAAATTATTAAACTGATTGAAGGAATAAAATAAGAATCATGAACCTTCCAATATAGATTAAGATTATATTAGTGTTGCATACACGGTGAAGTATATGGATATTTTTGCAGGAATTAATATAAGATTTTTTTATTTTGATTTTGTTTCTCAACTTCCTAGGCCCTGTATTTAAATACCTAAGGATGAGTGCAAAGCATACACTACTGTTAAATGAACACTGAGAGTTTTTTTTTTTTTTTTTTGTTTTGTTTTTGATGGAAATGTGTAGTTAATCTAGCTGCTGTCTTAAATCTAAATATTTTTTAAGACAATGGTGTGATTAGTGCAATGATAGATATGACGCATTAATTAATTACTTCTGTTTAAATTGCGAACAGATCAAATTAGGTCAATAATGTAAATCTAAGCCTGAAAATGCACTGGCAATTTTTCAAGCCATGGAGCAAGGAATGGAGATATGGGGGGCTATAAGGAGACTATATACTGCTATAGCTGCCTTTCTGACAAGATGTCAATTTGCCTTAAAAGCTGGAGGAACTTCCACATAATTATTTCACAAATTTGGTGGTCATGCTAGCTGTGATAACTTCCTCATTATCAATAGGCCGAACTCATTTCTCCTTTACCTTTTCCCTGTCTTGATTTCACAACTCAATGCAGATAAAACTGAAGAAATAACAATTTCCCTGTCAAAAAAATGTACTCCATGCAGGACAAAGTTTCAGTTGAAACACATTGAACAGATTTTAACAGGTACGACAGGTCATTGGAAACAAAATCAACAGGTGTGAACAGGATTTTAACAGGAACTGTACCAACAGGAATCTGTTAGCTTTGTTACAGTACCTGTTGACACCTGTTGACTTCCATCACTCCAACAGGTAATTGGAACATACCTGTTCAAACCTGTTGGAATTTCAACAGGTCCCATCAACAGGAATTTTCTCCTGGGACATATCACACCCAAAATTATATATGTGATAATTCCTAAGTGATATCTCATTGTGATTTTTAGTAAAATGTTATTGTTTCCTGATCCATATTTTAGTAACCTCTTCATTAAATATCAGTGCAATTAAGTTTTTATCAGGTAATTGGTTTTCCAGAACCACAAACAAGTATTTGTTTGGCCACCAGAATTCTATACTTCCAAATCCATGAAAAAGGGATGAAGAAATCTCAATACCGTAGGCCTGTTGTCTCCATGCTCCACCCCTATTTTTTCTGTGAAAGTTGTTCAAACAAAAACTTGAATCAGTTCAATTTTACTAGCTTATATCCCCAGTCAAATACAGTATTAAGCAAACCAATGTCATCTTGTATTGAATCCTTCAGTAACAACAATTGGATCAATCTGATGTTCTGTCGCACTGACGAAGAATGAATTTCTGAAAGTGACATCCTGAAAGATGGTGTCCTGAAGAAAAAGGAAATGTAGACTATAAAAGAAAACTTTTAAAACCTTTGACACATAATGTACAGTACAGTACAGTACAGTACAGTAAGAAACCAGTTAAAGACTGATAAACAGCATACAGCAGGCTTATAAGAATTTTCCTATACAACCCTGAAACTTTCCCAGATGAATAGAAAGACGATCACTATACCAAACTTAGGGAATAAAAAATGGGCAATGGGCCAGAAGTTTAGTGTTTTGATATGCTATACATTTTCTTGCATCATTTTCTGTCCAGCCAGTGGCCAAAGCTGAATGCCCCATCCACTCTTACCTGATTAAAACTTGACTTAGCTAATAGAGCACATGTACAGTATAGACAATGACGATTGGCATAAGTGATCATATTATATGATGCATGATCACAGCATTATATTAAAAATACAAGATACCAATTTACAGAATTCCAAAACTTTACAGAATGCAAACGTGGGCAATTGGGAAAGATGGGATCAGTCTTTAACTTTTTCAAACCACATGTGAAAGTATTTTCTACCATAATTTTCTGTCACACAGTCCCAGGGCTACAGTTTAACCCCTATTAACAGTATCTCTCACCCTATATGCATGTATCCCTCATGTTGGGTTTCACTTGGAATAAAATTCAAAATTGAATTGACTGTAATTCAGTGTACTGTATAGACAAAGAGAGTTAGCAGGAGTTACCATGGTTTGGTACTACTCTCTTACAGGTATCGCAAAATGATTCCAATTTTGATATTTTCAGTAAATCTCAACAGTTTACTGTACATCCAGTAAGTTTGCTGGGCTAGGGCAAGCTCGCAATACAATTTGGCTGGACTCAAACGACTATGAAAAGCTGAGTGGGCTAGAAAAATGTTGTGTGTCTGTTTCAGGGCTAGAGGAAATTTTGATTTCCTTGCAAATACTGTAGATCAAATTTCTCACAACTTTTAAATTTGGTGCCTTTTCTTTCATCCATCTAAGTGTAAATATTTCCTTACTAACAGTAGGAGCTTCAATCATTGTTTTTTATAGACACGAAGTATGTAGTAATATTCAACTCAAAATACTGTAAAACAAACCTCACACTTCACTATTACTGTAAATGAAACATGAAATCAATTATAGCCCAGGGCTGGCTACTGTACTCTATTGGATTCCTGAAGTCTTGGTAAAGTCCCAGAGCAAAATTGCTAAACCATATACAGTAGCCCTATACGTAGTCCTTTACTAACGGCTAAGCTTTCACCCAGAAATGTATGCAGGGAACTCAACAACAGTTCTTCTCAAACACTGTTTGTTATAAACTAATGTTATACAGTAGCCTAGTGTCAACTAGATAGATTGGTAAAATTAAACATACTGTAGCTTTGAATACAAGTTCAACTTCGGTTTCACATACAGTTCAAAACAGGGTAGAGCACAGTAAGTGCAACAAAAGAAAAATGTGCAACGTTAGGCCCTGGACTACCTGTATGCAGCTAGAGTAGTAGACCTAGGTTCACTACATACAGGGAATAATTTAGTGTTCATTTGCATAGCAATTTTGCTGTTTCAGGGCCCTTCAATCACAAAATCACAGACAACCCATACCTTTAAAAGAAAAACTGCTACAAAATGTTGCATAAATTTGTATTTGTCCAGCTTATGTAGCAAAATGCGATGCGATACCAGATACTGTAAATTATTCTATGTCACAGTAGGCTTAAGTTAGCCCTTGAACAGGACCCAGCATTACGTTCCTATACTACTATACACTTTATTTGTAGTGGGCAGTGATTAGAAGGAGCAGATATTACGATCACGTTCATTGACTAGCCTAAATAGGGCATATGGGGAAGCATACGTATAGCACCGATTACTTTAAAATTGATAGCATTTACAAGGGTATGATTATCTTTCATGAACCAGCAATGAAAGTCAAAGAAAACAATGTGTTCAGTCATATTGCCTACAGTAGGCTAGGCCTAGGTCTAAACTGCCTAATGTTAGGCCCTAATGTACAGTAGGCCTAGGCTACAGTATAAAATGATGTCAGGTTGTGCAGCACCCCAACAAAAAAAAAAAAAAAAAAAGCTACAGGGTTGTGTAGAACTGTACATGCCACTGCTAGGTAATAACTGAAACTAGGGTCAGAGGCTTAGGTTTAGACAATATTGATTGAATTAACCGCCAGGCCTAAACTACTGTTAATGCATGAGTGCCAGTGGGCTACTATTCTACAGACTACAGTAGCATTAGTCCTATGAACATGACTCTATAGTACCTCCACTTTGTTTTACTTTTACTTCACACGGAGTAGGCCCTAGAATTAAGCGTAGTACATGATTCTGTTCAGGGACTATTTAAGGACTATGCTTAAGTCTATCAGTTACACTAACTTACAGTAATACAGTTGAAGTAGCCATCCCCTCTGCCACAGTCACACCAAGGACATTGTAACGTTAAAACTTACAATATTGGTATTACATTACAAACCCCTACACTATGTACAGTAACAGATTACTGTAGGCCTGTAAGTGTTACAGCAACTTCTCCAAGAATCCAAGAGAATAAAGTTAGGCCCATACCATTGTCTTGTAATATTTTAAGCAAAACCAATTTCATTGCAATCCCAGTATTTCTAGTTAAATTTTATTTCCTTCTTCCAAGAGTAATTACCTCTCTCAACTTGTCCAGATAAGCTACACCTTGGTGGATTTTTGCCATCTTTTCAACTTCAAAATTCCCGCTGATAGTTGAGACACTATATGTTTTGATGCAGGCTGGATGAAAATTTCAGGATCGATGGCGCTAATGCAGTTTGGCAATTGGCATCTGCGTTGTTCTTTCTCACGGATAGTGTGCAACACAACAGATTTTGTCTAAGATGGGTAAGTTCACTGTTGAATTTTAACTTTTAAGTGCCATGGGCGTCACCAAGGGGGTCGGGTGCGAACGAACGGCCCTTGAGTTTTTTTTTATCTCATCGCTCCGTGAGGAGGATGAGATATTGTAGTCACTTTGCCTATTGGGCTATATATGGCAATGCCAGCTTAAATCGCAATGGTTGCCATGGTAACGGTAAATTTTCCCAAGTTACTAGTCTCGAGGTCTAACCCATGGTGAGGTACCCCGGGGTGACTGAAGGTCCAAGGCTGAGAGAGGGGTCAAAACCTGTCCGTGTGTGTGTGTGTTGGTGGGTGAGTGTGTGTGTGTGTGGGTGAGTGTGTTTGTGTGTGTCCAATTTGTTTTCTTAATATCTTGTAAACGGCTGGGCCGATTTTCTTGAAACTTGGTAGGATGGTACCTCAGGTGGAACAATTGTATTCTGATACACAACCGGAAGTGAAGGTCAAAGGTTACAGGTCAAAGGTCAAATTCGGTGAAAATCACATTTTCTGCTGTATTTCAAAAACGAAACGTTCTCCTGACACGAAACTCTACACATACGATAATTGCATCTAGACCTACCAAAATACGTGGTTGCCATAGCAACAGATGTCAAAGGTCAAGTGGTAGAATGGAACAAAAAATTTTCAAGTGATAATTTGTTCGTAAAACAACGTTTTTGTCCCTCAAACTCCTCCTAGTGGGCTGGACCGATTCTTTTCAAAATTGATAGGTGGGTACCCCAGGGTGGGAACTTGTGTCTCCCAGACCCTCGGAAGAAAAAGTCAAAGGTCAGAGGTCAAAGGTCACATTTTGCAAGAAAACACTTTTTTCCCTATTTTGTACTAAAACTTCAAAAGAAAACCTTCATTTTACATGAAAATTCACAAGTATAATAGGGTAGACTAGTTCTACCAAAATATGTAGTTTCCATGGCAACCAATGTCAAATGTCACGTGACAGGTGGTCACATACATTTTATTGTATTCACTTTATCTCTTAACGGACGCATCCCACAGATCTGAAAGTTTAAGTGTAATAGCCGAGGCATGATACTGTAAGTTGTACCGATATGTGAGGTTGTCATGGCAACCAAGGACATAGTTCACGTTACAGATTGTCAACGGTTAAAGTGGGCATGACACGGCCATAAAAATTTTTGTGTATTGCAAGATTAGATACAGTATTTTACAAATATCATCTCACACCCCATTAAAAAACCCGTACAATTCGGCATAAATGATATTCGAAGGAAAACTGCGTTCAAAATACAATTTCGAAAAATGCCGCAACACCTCGCCTGACTTTTATGACGCAACTGGAGGCACAAACCCCGCCCTACGGCGCGCATCTAGATGTGGAACTAATGTAACGCTGGGTAAAGTTATCTTATCTTAGCAACCTCATGAAAACGATTGCATCACAATACAGAGTCCAACATACAGAGTGGAAGGCGCAGACCATGGTGGGGATTCGGAGCAAATCATTGGCCAATATGTTCGTGTGTTTATGCGCGCGGGTAAAAATAGTTCTGTTTTATTGCAAGAAAGACGCGGTTCGGTCGTTATAAAGAACAGCAATGAATATGTGTGGGCAGACCAAAACAAGCGCGTCCCCACTACGAGCGCGTCTTTACCGTATGAGCTGCTTGATGAAGATGCTATTGCGAATACTAAGCAGTCACCGCGCAATGCACAATTCACAATGTAGTCAGTGGCCACGCTCACTGCTATTGTAGCACCGGTGTTTGCAATTATGTATGCGCTAACACGCGTTACCATGCACATGATTTGATGATTGTGAGCTCCCTGGTACTCATTTTTGAGACGCGTTCACATACGTTTTTTCGCATTAGTTCGAATTTCAAATGGGCTGAGCCTGGCCTGTAATTGGGAATTCAAAACGTCGTATGTCGGTATTTATGGACATAAGTTAGTAGGGAAATCATTCACTTTATGTCAAGGTGTACCCAAAGAACAGTTACCGAGGAACTTACTTTAAAAGATTTTCGGCCGACGCATTAATCTTTTCTGCGTACTGGCCTGTGGCGAATCCAACCCGTGGCAAGGAATAACCCAAGATATGAAACTGTGGGTGACTAACATTAGGTTAGGCATAGGGCCTACCTATCTTACATATTAGTGCCCTGAAAACTTGGCGGTTTTGAAGCATCGCCAAAAAAGGAACGTGACAATTTTCTTGCCACGGGCTAGGATTCGCCACAGACCAGTGCGCAGAAAAGGTTTGTGCGTCGGCCGGAAATCTTCCAACGCCACGCGTTCAACATGGCGCACACACCCAGTTTTTTAATTCAGACGCACATGATGCGCATATCAGCGATCCGGGGCACACGTGAAGTTTGCCGTCGCGTCAAAATGGAGAATACGCTCATACAGCTAGTGCCTGAATAATAACAATTACGCACTTGTCTGAAGCGTCCGCGAAAGCGTCTTAGGTTTTAAATCGTTGCGTTCATATCCGTATCAGTTAAGTGTAACAGTCAAGCTAGTTTTCTTTAGAGTGTTGCAAGGGGATACCAACATTTTAAAAATAAATTTGTTCCAAAATCTTAGATAGACCTACTGGATTAAAAAGGCAACCGTTACAAAGATTGGGTAGCCCTTCTCCAGTTCTTTTATAATCCGGTGTCAGAATTTAAATATCCAAATGATGTGTTTTGTGTTTGAATAAGGGGTGCGCCTATAGTTCCAAGAACTTGATCGGTCTGTGCCATATTCTTTCCCCTCGCTATCTTACGAAAAAAAAACTTCCGTCCCTTGGAACGAAAAAAAAAATCGATTCCCAAATGGACTTCAAACAGGAATTTCAAAGGATTGTGGCATGCAGCTTTAGTAGCCTATGGTAATTTTTCTCAATGAAATTCTACTGTAGCATAAAAACAGCACAGATAAAACTTCTAGCACATAAATAGTTCAAGTTCTGTAACCAACTTGCGCACATATTAGCGATGAGATATGCAACTCCGTGGATTGCCCTCTTGTTTTCTTTTTTTTTCTTCTTTTTTTTTTTCTCTTTTTTTTTTTTTTTTTTTTTTTTTGCAGAAACAATTCAAAGCTGTACCAATAATTGAAAAATCGAAAACTTTTTTCCACCCGTGAAAAGTAAATTCCTTTTAATATGTTCAATGCCTATCTCATTGCAATTACAGTTCGATTTCCCAAATTACTATTTCACCCCTTACCGTACTTTTTGTGATGTGATGAAAACCTAATCTTTGCCTGCAATCTAAAATCAAAAGAGTGAACTTAGTCACTCTTTGATAGAGTGAAAAGTGTAAATTCATTCCATTAGAGTGAAACTCTCTCCAAAAAGAGTGAATTTCACTATAGGAAGAGGAAAAATTCACTCTTCCACGAGCGTCTGCAATGATCACTCTTTTTTAAGAGTGATCACTGTGGGCACTCCATCAAGAGTTACACTTCGCTCGTTTTAAGGGAGATTTTAACCCTTCTTGGTGTGAATTATTACTCTAATGGAGTGAATTCACACTTTTCACTTTTTCAAAGAGTGACTTAGTTCACCCTTTTGATTTTAGAGTGTGAACAGTTAAAAATAAGGTTAAATGTAGCTACACCTTTCCATGAGTATTATAATCATCCACCTTAGACCTTGACGTAGATGCAATATAAAAATATGGAAAGTACTTTTCATGAAATACCTTTAAATGATTTCTTTTTAACGGAACAGACATTTTATGTAAACTATATAAGAACAATATTTTCTTCCCTTGAATTCTGTTCATTTTGGTGGGTTAACTGCTTCATGTCAGTAAAGGCTATCTAAATCCACATTTGACTCACGACGCTCTATGTCAGTATTAAGTCAATTGTTTTTACTTGATTGGGTGGTACAGTAAAGACTATTTAATTTTCCCATCAAAATATGCTGATTCAAAAGGCCCTTAAAGTTTTGAAAATGATGACACCAATATTTAATTTAGGAATGAATCGCATTTGGCTGACTTTAATGGTGAGTAAACCGTCGAGACTCCAAAGTGGCAAAATAACGGACTCGGCCTCGCCTCGTCCGTTATGTTGCCAGTTTGAATTCGAGACGGTTATTGAAACAATAACGGTCAGACAAATGTGGTTTATTAAATTTCCTATTTTACCACCGAAAATGTGTGAAAACGTCATCTTTTTCACTTTTTGAAAATTAACTTCCTTTTATCTATGTATACGTATCAAACGGAGTGATTGGTTATTTTTTTTTTTTTTTCTTAACAGGGAGGTGTAGTCTAATAACACCTCCCTGTTCTAAATCTCAACTAACTTCTTTTCTTCCTCCAATTTTTGCTTGGCGTTTTCATTTTTTCCCTTCCATAACCTTTTTAATGAAATAACTTACTCTATTTTGTAGGTGTTGAAGGAAGAAGGTTGAAAGTTAAAACAAAGTACATTGGTAAAATCACATTGAGCACAAATTAATGTTCTGTTCTATAGAGCCTGGTATATGGTAAAATACAGTACTGCCGTTGTGCGTAATGTTCTGTATCGGCAATGGAGTGTGGAAAACAAGCCAGTTAGCCACAAGTGCAAAAAAGGCTGTGGCCGGCTCGACCTGAACCAGTAGGTTGGAAACTGGGCCGTTAAACTCCATCTAACTAACTACCTAACTAATTAACAATCTATAGATCCTGATATCTTAAGCTGTTCATTGCAGGTTTGAATGATTTTTTTTTTATTTCAGAGTTCAATTCGCTTAAATGATTTGTTTTTTGAGATTGCTATATTTACCTCCTTAATATTGAATAATCCACTGTATTCCACGAGCTTCAAAGGGTTTTCGTGTTAACCCTTTCCCTCTGAACGCTACCACTCTAGTTGGTTCCCTTTACCGAGCCCACGAATCCCACGCTAGCCACCAGCTTTGAAAGAAAAACATTCTGTTGCTATTGTCATAAGATTTAGAGCTTTCTTTTTGATACCCATCTATAGGTTAACGTTTGGCTCTGAATTAGCCTTTATGAAATCATGGCTTTGGCATTACCAATTAAACTAGCAATACTGACGATAATTTCACCGCATTAAAGACATTTGAAAAGTCTAACTCCTCAGAGCTTCCGGGGGCTTAGCCCCCTGGACCCCCACCAGGGCTTCTCCCCTGGACCCAACAGGGGCACAGGGCCCCATGGACCCCACTCCGTGGTGTTTGCGCTGTTGCGCGAGCGTCGCTGTTAACGCGGCAGTAATATCCTTCTAAGCGCAAAATACGATCCCCTTTTTAAAATATCTAGTGACGCCCATGACTACTATGCCATTCATGGGCTTCCACAGGAAAAGTTTAGGCGTCAAATTTAACTATTGATTTATCAAATGAGTAGAAACTCTTTATCCTTAGAAAAGGACGTTAAAGGGATGTCGTCATGATTTGACTCACAGGGAGTCAAGCTGCCCGACGGGGTATCAATAATCATGAAATCCAAACAAATAAAGACACTAATCGCCAAAAAGATGACAAGAACAATGCTGTAATTAATATCTTAAATTTACTCAGGTCAATTATTCTTCATTTCCTCGAGTCTTAGTGAAGTCAAGAACGTTTTTGAGTCACGTCTTGCAGCAGCCAAGCGACGAGTCAGTGGTTGTGCTTACAAGATTCGTACATGATAAGCAGACTAAGACTACACTAGCACTTACACGACGATTATTGAAGTCAGTGAGATGATGCAATCTATGTTAGACTAAATTGTAGAGATGCCATTGTTTCCTTAAAGGGGAAGTTAAGGCAACCAAATCTACTCAGTGTGGTAAATTTCCATTCAAATCGGACAATCATGTATTTCTTGAGATATCAGCAAATGAAATTACTAGATTTGCGTTCAAAAGTGAGATTGAGGACAGCAGAGATTATATCACTTCCTCACATTGACAAGGGATTCTTTGTTTCCCTTTATTTTTTTCAGACTGTTTTGTTGACCTTGAAGTTAAAAGGAATAGGACCTCCCCATGGGGATTGTAAAGTTTGAAAAGTTCTTGTGCTAGTGCTACTAATGCAATCCTATTTTGATGATATGGGACTGTTGAGGAAAACAATAATCTGTAAAGTTTAAAAAAAAACAATAGAAGACTGTCTATTATAATGTGGGCCGGGATATGATGTCTTGTGTGCTTGTTTCAAGTTCACTGTTTGTTAAAAAAATGTGACAACCTTACTTGCTCATATCTTGAGAACCACACATCAGATTTCAATGCAAATTTCACCAAAATGCTGAGAATAAGTACTCCACATATATATAAAAACTTGATAGGCCTATGACCTTAAACCCGTCTTTTAAGCAGTAGACCCCCTAACCCCCCACCCACACACACACAGCTCCCAAATTACAGTTGCCTGCCATGAACTTTCGAGGCACAATGATTCAGAAATAATCCTCCAAAGAGGTTAAACCAATCCCAAAATTTTCAAGGTAAAAATTCCTGTCATTAAAAGTTTTTAGTGCAACGCATGCTTGTGTGGTCGCTATTTCTACGATACCTACTGGTCCACTGGCCTTAGACCAAAAGTGTTGCATTTTGTGCAGTCATCACGCGTAGCCTTTTGATTTCGTTGCCTGCATGCGCTATTCCTGCCTGCACAGCCAGTCAGCCGCGCTCACTCAGTCACTGTATGTAGTTAGTAAGGTAGAGTTTTAAGACCCAGTTTCCAACCTATTGGTTCAAGTCGCGGCCAGCAACGGCTTTTTTTTCATTTCCAGCTGTGGCCCACCAGTTTGTTTTCCCGACTCCATTGTTGATGCGGACCATCACGCACAACGGCAGTAGGTTCCATTTTTAGAGTCTTTTTTATGACTTGGTGAAGTCTCAGTCACTGTGAGTACACTTTTACTAGAACAGATTCAATAGTAGGCCACGGTGTAAAACTTAACTTCAATGACATGTGGCTCAGGTACACTCCCTCATGAATACCCTATATACACACGTATATGCATAGGCGTAGAAGCCCAATTTGATTTGGGGGGGATGTAACGACTTGCCCGAAAAATACAACCAAAATAATTTCGCGCTCTTTGCGCGCGTTTTACATGTTAGTGTACATGCCATATAGACAACCATCCGTTGTTATATCGCAAAGATCGCATGCTCATTACATACAATCATTTGCGTGTCATTTAATTATTATTTTGGGGAGAAGTCGTTACAATAATGATAATAATAATAATAATAATAATAATAATAATAATAATAATAATAATAATAATAATAATAATAATAATAATAATAATAATAATAATAATAATAATAATAATAATAATAATAATAATAATAATAATAATAATAATAATAATAATAATAATAATAATAATAATAATAATAATAATAATAATAATAATAATAATAATAATAATAATAATAATAATAATAATAATAATAATAATAATAATAATAATAATAATAATAATAATAATAATAATAATAATAATAATAATAATAATAATAATAATAATAATAATAATAATAATAATAATAATAATAATAATAATAATATATATATAATATATAATATATATATATATATATATATATATATATATATATATATATATATAATATATATATATATATATATATATATATATAATAATAATAATAATAATAATAATAATAATAATATATATATAATAATAATAATAATAATAATATATAATAATATATAATAATAATAATAATAATAATAATAATAATAATAATAATAATAATAATAATAATAATAATAATAATAATAATAATAATAATAATAATAATAATAATAATAATAATAATAATAATAATAATAATAATAATAATAATAATAATAATAATAATAATAATAATAATAATAATAATAATAATAATAATAATAATAATAATAATAATAATAATAATAATAATAATAATAATAATAATAATAAGTTAAACTATAACAAAACACACTGGTGAATTGCCGAATATAAAAGTGCTTGTACAACTCAAATGACGAAGTATTTCATTCACATACACCCCCTCAAACATTTGTGCATATTACAAAATTACTGTTTAAATCATTAAGATGTAGAAAGTTTTCAATAAAAGTAAGAATTTCTGCTCCGCTTGCTTCCAAAATATTTATGATGTCTTCCATTTCTTCTTGCATTACTCTGTTCGTAAAATCTCGTTCAATATTTAGAATTTGCAAGATTATGGTGTTTCGCAAATACGTTTTAAGCCTGCGTAGACCACTGAAGGCACTCTCCGCAGAACGTGACGTTGCTGGGATGGGTGCCAGAATGCATGCACACTTATAATCAGTGGCGTAGCCAGGACTTTTCACCAAGGGGGAACTGAGGGGGGGGGGGGCACAGACTTTTTACAGGGAGGCACAACATATAACTCAGGGATAACTATGGTGAGACTATCAGGACTACATTTTGTTGAGTCTGACTGACAGCCAGTGGCGGCTCGTGGTCTAAATACAAGGAGGGGCAAATTGGTATTGGTTGGAATAAACCAACGGCGCCTCCCACCTAGGGCGTGGGGTCGAGGGGCCCGCCCTAGGGCCCCTGGTGGGGTCCAGGGGCAACGCCCCCGGAAGCTCTGCGATATTTACAAAATTGGGGTTATAGAACGAAGCATTTTTCTGCCCTCACATGGCATTTGATGAGCATTAAACTGACTGCAAACTTCACCATTATTTCATTAAATTCAGTCATACAACTGGCTCGAGGTTCCCGTGGAACCAGATAGTCTTCCTAGCAGCATTTTAGTTTCAAGTGAACATTTTTGGGCAAACAGAACCTCGAATTAGCGAATTCTAAGACCCACTATAAGCAGCATAGGAAATGACATTTTTGACTGAGTTTCTGAAGTGGTCAGATTTTTCAAACTTTCCTGTACGTTTCGCCCCAGCTTATGGTGGTGCTCCACTTAAACCGCTTCATAGCAGATATTTATGTTTCAAGTGATCATTTTTTACAAAAGGAAAGTCAAAATAGTTTTAGTTTGGAACGAAAATACTTTTATCTGCAATTGCAACTTAACTTGAATCCCCTTTACAAGCCTGGAAAATGTCCTTTTTGACAATCTGAGAGGTACGAATTTCAAATGTCTTAGACGCTCCGCGCCAACTAGTGGTGGCGCTCCGCTCTGAGTGTCTTACGGGCAGAATTACATTTTTGTCGGGTGAAAGTCTTCTGCCCCCAAACTGAAATGCTCCCCTATGCCTCGAAAAATACCTTACTCAGGCGTGCACTGGAACAGCTGCTTCCAACATTCAACAGGGTTCCGGATTTGCGATCCTAGGATACATAGCCCAGTGGAGTAATGAACTGAGCTAATCAGTACCTCAAAAGTGTGCTTTAATCTTAGAAAAATCACAAATTTTTTCCAGCAGAATTAGAGACAAATAAACCTGGCAAATGTCATTTCCAGCCATCTGGGAGGTTTTAAAATTTTCTTTGTACACTCCGCGCCAGCTGATGGTGGCGCTACGCTTAGACAGTAAACTCCAGCCACCCCCCAACAAAAGTATCCATCCCCATGGACCCCTACCAGGGCTTTCCCCCTGAACCCCATTAGGGGCCCTTAAGCGGCCCCTGGACTCCACGCCGATGGGAGGGGGTGTGTTTCACGCAAAACCGAAAGCCTTACGGCGTCGCCATTATGTCGGTTGCCGAAAACTTGTGGCCCCCGAAAAAGAAATATATCTTCCGCCGCCTTTGCCTCCAATTTGAAAAATCACACGACATTTCACAATGCAAAATCAACCAATAGACGATGGCGCTCCACGAAAACAGTCCCATTAGGTCAGCGAAAAAGTATCTCCAGCATTCAGCCGAGCCTCGCTGACTTGTGGCAGATGGTACGGCAATGTTTCCCCGTTACTTCGCCGTAACGGCGAACGGTAATGACGGTTCGTCGGGGTAACGGCAAATATTTGCCGGCCTATTGAGAAGCATCACAAATGCTCTTTCGTGCGCTTTTGGCGACAAAATGTCGGAAATACATTGCCACAACTTGCACAGAATTTTTTCCGCACTTGAAAGCCGAGTGAACCATATGAAAAGGCTTGTGATGCCTTGCGACCATCGCAGAAGCACGGCGAACATTCTCTTAATGGAATTGCGAACTTCTGTTCGCAAACCATCGCTCGCAAAGTCTAGCGGGACTGAAACGGAGGACTACTGGGACATAAGCCTAACTGCAATATCATTGGACCTAGGTAGCAAAAATGCTTTCTCAGTCTAATCTGTTCTTTATGTGTTATCTGCAAGAACGCTGATAAAAAAACGACACTTAAGGTTCGTTTTTTCATCTATCATCTTTTATGACACGCGTTTATCACCTGATTTTATCTTTAAGCTTTTTGTACAAACTTGAATTTGACCCTTATGAAAACGGCTAAAAATTAGATCTTTAACGGTTTCTGCATAAGGTTCTATGGTATACAGGCCAAAGTCCGATTGAGTAAATGTAGCATAAGCATAACACCAGTATTACTTTAGAAGGAATGCTTTATAGCATGCCAGCTATGGTCCCACGTATTCAGATGAATTGATGATGATCTAATAAGGGAGTTCGGAAATTCGTTTTGGCGGCGTGCCCACACCTTCCAAATCGTCCCACACCTACAACCCGTGTTCCAAAATTGGGTTTCTTTAGAAATTTGGTGACATCGTTCTTTCTTAATCCAACCAGAACACAATGAGGAATCATAAGTGTGGTCCTGTGCAATGGACTTTGTCTAAATCTATGGGTATTGATCTTCACTAGAAAGTGTGTGTGTGGGGGGGTGTCATGGTCACTTCCGTCAAAAATTTACTGTGTAAAAATCTAAAAACAATGGGTGACTTTTCAAAAACTAGGTTGGGGGCATGTTTCTCCGCCTTTCCCACATTGACGCCAATGTCTAAATCGCCTTTTTGACGAAAGTATGCATTTTATTTTGCTGTAAAAATGGACAGAGTCCTTACTCTGGTTTGGGTTGACAAGTCAGATTTATGCAAAGTGATTTTATTTGCGTGCTGCACGAAAACAAGGGGAACGCCGCACACTGTGTGCTGAACTCGGGTGTGTGTATCCCACGCTGAGCCCCACAATTTCATGAACCAACGAATAACTGAAATAGATCATTATGTAACATACTGTGTCATTTAAGACCCACCTTACCCTTATAAAAAATACTCATACAATTCTCATGAGATCTCATGAGAATTGTATGAGATCTCGTGAGAATTGTATGAGATCTCATGAGAATTGTATGAGATCTCGTGAGAATCATATGAGATATCATGAGAATCGTGTAAGATCTCATGAGAATTGTATGAGATCTCGTGAGAATCATATGAGATCTCATGAGAATCGTGTAAGATCTCAAGAGAATTGTATGAGATCTCGTTAGAATTATATGAGATCTCATGAGAATCGTGTGAGATTTCATGAGAATTCTATGAGATCTCATGAGAATTGAATGTGATCTCGTGAGAATCGTGCGAAGTCTCATAAGAATCCTGTGAGTTCTCATGAGAGTGGAATGATGGGGCATATGACAGAGAGATTTCGAGAGTTTCTGTTGAGGACTTCCATGAGAAATACATGTGAGTCCCATGAACTAGCTGTTTAATGTTGTACCACAACTGCTGGCCAAAAATTTAATGTCAACAATATATATAGCTCATGTGAGAAGCATGAGATATCTCATGTATAGTAAGAATTCTGTCTCTTTATTTAAAGAGGAAATTTGCATGGACATGTTTACTGTTCATCATCATGAATAGCATAAAAGTAATGCTCTTAGTCAATATGTACGTTGCCAAAGTGCTTATACTTTTGTTGCCAAAGTGTTTATACTTTGTAACATACCTGTACATGATGGAAAACAAGCATATATCAACAAATTACATTAATTTGATCTAATTAACTCAGAAGGCACATTTCTTTTCACAACAGCAGGCTGTCTACTTGGTTTCTAAATATGTAAATAACTATAGTGTACTTTAGTTAATTACTTGGGCACAGCACCAACAACCCTTTTCTTCTTCTTAGCATTAAACACTGCAAGCTTCACTTGCAGCTTAATTCTCACCAAACTCACCATTCACCAAATTTAATACCACACACACTAAATGAACACACAACACTGTACAGTTTACTACCATACAACTCATGTACACACTGTTTGCAGTGCTTGCATGTCATGCTTCACTAAACTTCACCTCTTCATCTCTTTAGATGTTCAAGGGGAAGTCCATTGTGATTGGTCTATTGAGGTATGACTAACAAAGAGGTCTTTTCAAATGCTGCACAAAGCAATGGGTAGACATGCATATACACCAATTCTTAGTATAACAGCAGCCACACAACTAACAACTACACAGGAGCTCTCACTGTGAGTTCTTGGTCAGTTTCTTGTGGTCCGCCTTTTGGGAATTCCATGGAAGTAATGTGACCTTGGATGCTTCCATGGAAGTATATACAGCATCATCATATTTTTTAAAGCACTGGGATATACAGCTCACAGTCCACAAGACTTTTCTTGAAAAACACCACTAAGTGGTGGGAATTGCACTATGGGCTCCTCAATGGCTAGATGTTTGTGAAATATTGGTAAAGGACTTGTACTACAATGCCTGCCGATTTGAAGACTCTATTCGAATTTCGGGTACCTCTATTTACCATCAAAGTGGACTCCTATAAAGTTGTGATTTCTGGTTCAGACTCCAACAACCCTTTCAACAGAGTAAACCGGACAGTTTATTTACATACACTGAGAGTAAAACACATGGATGATGCTTTTACCGTGAGACATTGTGACGGAGCAGGCTAGCAAAAACTTCAAGCGGTGGGCCTTTTATGCAAAACCATGGACAAACCAAGCAGATATATCACCTTCTCAATGTTACCCAGCAGTTTTCCTCTATGAACACAGGAAAACCCATGGTCTTCCTTACTAATATAAGAAGAACAGCTTATATACATGTACTGTATTACAGCAAAAATGTCTCATGGAATGCATAATGACCAAAATTTCTTATATGAGAATCTTATGAGAAATTTCTCATAAGATTTCTCACGAGAATCTTATGAGAAATTTCTCATATGAGAATCGTATGAGAAATTTCTCATAAGATTCTCACGAGAATCTCATGAGAAATTTCTCATGAGGATTTCTCATGAGAACGGTCCCAATTTCTTATAAGAATCTCACGAGAAATTTCTCATGAGAATTATATGAGAATCTTATGAGAATTTTTTATAAGGGTATGGTGTGAGTTAAGCTTTGTCAGACGATTATAAACAATAAGGTTTCTCTTATTGTTAAAAAAAGTTATTAATGAAGATTTATGAGCCGGGTGATAGTTTAACGTGACAATCTCTGTATTTATCATTACATGCCATTCCGTTCCGTAGAGCTATGCCTGACAGACCAATTATGTAAATGGTCTGTAGGCCGTGAGGTTGGTCGCGCCTTGTCCCTCAGGTCTTTCGGTCATGGTTTTTAGCCTAAGTTTAAAATTTAAAACTTTACAAAAAACACAAATAAACGAAGGACCGAGAGCTGTTTATTTTTAGTTATCCATTATTTTCCACTGAGTGTAAATGTGGAACATAAAATTACTGGACATCAAAAGTAAAATCAAAATAATTACTGGCACACAATAGTAAACAGTTGGTATACAAGTTTTATAGATATATACAAAACATACAAATACAGCTTACTGCAAAATAACTATAAGATTAATTGGTTTTAACGTTTCGTCTTCTTTAGTAGCCCACACACATATCGAAAAGTTTCGATCATAAACCTCACAAATGCGTTGCAGTGTATGGGCGCGTGCATTGTTTGGTTTTCGCTTAAAGTTCCGAACCTCTCACCCCAAACTACAATTTTGGTACGTGGGTACCAAAATTCTCAATTGGCTCAGCTGTTTGATTGACAGCTGATACAAACAATGCAGGGTACCAACGCTTATATTTCACAGCATAAACGGTACTGAGAGTGTGTTAATTTTATAAGTTGAGTTTTTATACTCACCTTGAAGCAATATAACCGAGATTGTATCTGGATGAGCATGAATTTCAGACAATTGTGGGAGGGGCTTAAGTAAGAAGATAAGGAGAATTAATACTGTTTGGGGTGAGAGAACTGGGCCTTTATTGTAGTACTCGTGGTTGTGTTTAAAGGTGAGGCGAATTTGTAATGCTCATACAATTACACACATAGTGAATATTTTGTCTTAAATAATTCTGCAGACTATTACAATATATAGTTTGGGGCTATGGGCATGTTTAGCTCTTTTAATTGACCATATTAAAATGAAGTGCAAGAAGAAAGATATAGGCAGAGAGAGAGAGAGAGAGAGAGCCCGATATTCAAACAGAGAGACAGGCGTGTAAGGCGGGTTTAGCATTAGTATGTTGATAAATTCCACTGAGACAGGCCTCGCCACAATGTCATGAAACACACTTACTGGGTTATGTCCGATATCTTGGCTGCCATTTTGAACCAAATAAGTTGATCGGCTAGATGAGGATGTGATAATCTGAAAGCAGATCAAATAACAAATATAAGAGCAATATACATAGGCGGCGGAAGCGGGGTGGTGGGGGGGGGGGCGAGCCTGCTGGGCCCCAATTTTTATAAAATTTTGGTGGGAATGTCCCCCTCCCAAAATTGAGTGTCGAAAAATAAATTTTAGGTTGCTTTTATTACATTTCGGCTATTTTCGGGCTCAATTATTACTTTTCAGAGTGCAAAAGTTGCAAAGCTTCAGTGGGCTTCCCCCCTGGAACACCATATTAACGATAACCTATAGGAGAGTTTACTTTCGCACTTCCAAACAGTTATATATCTTTTTCAAATTACCTTTCTTCTTCTCAAATCAGGTCCCTTTAAACATACTGAGAGAGGGGCATGTCACCGGCCCCCTTATAGGCCCCAATGACACACATTTGCCCCAGTAATTATGTCCCTTTTAGGATTATTAATGAATTAATAATAGTATACAAAGGTATTTTTTTGCTTCCATTAAGTCCACTTTAAAGAAAAATACCAGAACTTCCGGGGGCCCTGTTGCGGGCCACTGGACCCCACGCATATTGCCTAGGGGTTTTAAATTATAGAACTCCCTGTTGATAAAATGCCCAAATTACATGTTCAATTTTGAGTAGCTTTATCATTTTGTCTCTGCTCTCTAAAATTACTGTGAAGTATTTTCCTTCTTAATCAAATACCATAGTGCTTCACGATTCCATTCTCGTCCCTAACCTCATCCCACTCCTAAATTAAATTGGCAGTTTAGAATTCTTAATTTGAAGAGGATTTTCGACCATTTTGAAGACTCTCAAATCACTTAAATTGCTGAGCTTCCATGACAGTGGCTTCGCCCCCTGAAACCCCACCGGGGTTTTATCCCTGGACCCTAACAGGGGTCCTTTAGTTTTTGCCCAAAACCGGACGCCTTGCAGCGTCGTCATTATGTCGGCAGCGAAATCTTGTGGACCCCCCCCCCCCCCACACACACACACACTTAATAAAAATCTTCCGCCGCCTATATTATAAAGGTTTACATTCAATTTGGTATTACTATGTGTTTTTCAATCACATTTACACTCTAAAAATACGTGTTAAGCATTGAAAGATATACTTTGCCCAACTCTGTGAACACGTTAATGCTCAACATGTTTAGAAATTAATAACTAATTGGTTAGGCATTAAATGTGTGTAAAAGCCAAATGATCAGGAATCGGACGTGCGTGTTTCAGAATATAATCAAGTTTTTAAAGAAAGGGCAAAAGGTGTTTAAAAAAACATTTTATTGCCATTTTAAGAGTGTAGTGTAGCACACTGTATAGCCAGTGAGCCACAACTGGAAAAATGGCAGTGGCCGGCTCGATATGAACCAATAAGTTGGAAACTGGGGGGTAATTAAAACTCCATCGAACTAACAAATGCAGTGTAGACTTTAAAAATCGGCTATTTTGATTTGGCCGAAACTAATGGTGGCCACGCCTACGTTGGTCAGCGTCTCCCATGCATGATGACTGTATAAGGCACGCTTAGGTTGACACCAATTATAATATACCTAATGAAAGCCACGTCGCAATATAGAATGTGATTTTAAGGACAGTAAAGAATCAAATTCCTTATAGTAAAGCGAAGTAAATTTATTTACATACGGGATTGTAATTCGAGTTCTTACCTAATACGTGTTACTCTGATATAACGGGATAAATTATGCTTGGTTCAAACCACTTTTAATGATACTTTGAGCTTTGTCGCAATGAAGAACACAGTCGGACAGTAAATGGTCGAAGAAACATTTGCTTACATTTGCTTAGGAGTTTAGAAATTTATTTAAATACGATACTAAAATCCTGGCTTCTTTGCCTAATAAGTATACCATTACCACTTATAAATGCAAAATGGAAAACTCATTGCATTCGGTATTGTGTCATGGTAAACCGTCACAATACTAGAGAAACTTGACTGAAAAATAACTTCATGTTCATAATTAACTTACAGTGATGTGGATTGTTGGTGATCCGTTCGACTAGACTGAACAGAAATCGATGATTTTCGTATTTCAAATAGTTTCAGAAAAGCGACAAAAAGCCAATGAATCGACACAGATACGGAATTACCAGACGATCAAAACGAAGTAGAAGGGTTCGTGTGAACTTTTCGACTTTTTTAGCAGTAACAAAGTTAAAAAAAAATTACATCAGACGATTTAGACACAAATGTTCCCGGCAGTGAAGAAATTAACTTTCAGAGTGGGTGTGACATCCTGTAAAAAGAAACACTGAACGGATGTATGGTAAATGTATAGTGAGCGTACCGCATATAAATGGCTATGCATGGAAATTCTTACATATAGTTATATCACATGCAATGTGGTTTGCTTTCCATTTACGTGATGTTACAAAAGTCAAGTACCAGACACAAAGTTAATCTGACGCAACCTTTGTACTTTACATTAAAATACCCCCAATCAGTTTTATCTAATGCACTCAAATAAATATTTACTATAACCTACAGTATTAAATTGCTTACATCAAAATGACTGAGTGTAGCTTATATGTCATAGCCTACGTGTATGATACAACGTGCATTATATATAGACTGCTTTAACGTACCCCATGGTCCATCTTATGCTTTGGAGGTATGTAGGCCTTTCTAAATGAGTTACATGAATATTAGACCTACGGAAGTAGCTCCATGCATACATAGTGACTGAAATCTTGAACGAGTCACCCTCATGGTGACGTCCGGCGACGTCACAACAAGGCATTGGGGCCGCCGCCACGTCTTACGACAATTAAGCATGTACCTTCAGGTGGACTAAAATACTTTACATGACAAGCCCTTAAGACGTCATGTGAAAGCTATCTGCGCAGAAGTATCCCACACAATTATTTGTATAACATGTAAATATTGTGTTCCACTGTATGCTTGGTCTAACGGTAAGAGCATCCGCCTCTCACGCGGAAGGCCCGGGTTCTATTCCCAGGTCGAGTCATACCAAATACTCTAAAAATGGAACCTACTGCCGTTGTGCCCGATGCATGCTCCGCACATGCAATGGAGAAGGAAAAACAAGCCAGTGAGGCACAACTGGAAAAAAAGCCTCTTACCAAATTTTAGATCATAGTATATGCGTGTTTAAAAAACTGCAGTCACACATAACATCAGTCAAACAAATAATTGGTCAAGCAAAACCATTACTCAAAAAAATTCATAGTAGTCAAACAAATTTACTACTCAAACAAATAGCTTCCCGGTAACTAAGTCTAACCACCGTGTGAACAAATAATTGGACTTTGATACCCGATTAGGCAAATTTATGCAAACATTCAAATAAGACTCGCGGTGGCATAAAATGAGATTTGAAGGGTTTTTGCTTTTAAGTACGATTGAAAAACGTGTTCTTAATATCTTAAGGCTTTATTACCGGGCCAATCTGGAAAAAAACTTCTCTACGGTCACGGTCACAGATTTTGTTCACCTGCCGACTTGTTTGACTAATGATCTGTTTAAAAATCATTTTTTTTTTTACTAATGATCTGCTTGACTAATGATTTCACTAATATCTTGTTTAACAAATATTTTGTTTGACTAATGATTTCGTTTGACTATATCGTTATAATTTTGTGTTAAACTAATGATTTGTTTAAGGAATAGTTTTGTTTGTTAAATGATTCGTTTGACCACTGGTTTGTTTGACTAATTATTTGTTTGTCTGATTTTGTTGTTTTTGAAATGCTTCGTTTGATTAATGTTTTGTTTGAATGCAGTTTAGAATATGAACTAAATGATCTAAAATGTGTATACGAGCCCAAAGCCAAAATATATTTTTACGATCGGCGTTCCATACCACTAACACAGAGCTTGTTTAAAAAAGGTGACAATTAAGTGTCCGGAAGATAATGAACCCATGCAGGATTTTGACTTGCAATGTTCACGGAAAATGTTGACCTTTAATAAAGGGAAGCTCGAGAAGGTTGGCGCCATACCTCACTTGTTGTGTACATCTTTCAATTTTTAATTGGTGCATTTTTCATGTTTTGAAATCGCGTTGCTTTTACCCAAAAGTCTTCAAGTGTACCGCAAGTCAATAAATTCAAGAATGTGTATTTAAGCGCATGAAAAAAGAATTCTAACAGTCCAACTCCCATCTTCGTAGACATTCCTGGGCTGAGATATAATAAAAATGTTTAAGTAATTCACTCAATTTAAAGTAGTATATTGCGCAATAATTTGCGAAGTCATTGTTGAACTATACTCAAATTACAATCTTTGTATATATTTCTTTGTTTTTCAGAAATTTACTACACCTTGTACTCGGGGAGTGATGGCAATCTTACTCTTATGCGGTAATGCAATTAATTAAGCCCTCTCTGTGCAACTTGCTATCCAGGCAAATACATGCTGTTTCGATTGCAGTAAGAAAGTTGATTTTCTAACTATAGTAATCTATTGTTCAAGTGAGGTTAATGAAGTTTTTAAATGCAGCAAAGCTATATTATTATTATTATCACTTCACCGAGCTTCTAGTCCATTTAGTTTGCAAAAGATTACACGGTACTTTGGGCAGGATTGTTGCAATTAAGCGTTTTGCCAATTTTGCCTTTTTTAAAAGTTAACAATTACAAATATGGAGCTTTTATTACGGGTGATTCAGATTTGTTAAGGCGAAAATTGGGCATAGCCCACTGTATGTAGTTAACTGTTGTCTTCAATAGCAAATTTCTGAATTTTTTCACTTTTTCGATCCGGGGCTCTCGCCCCTGTACGGCATTGCTCGGTAACATTGAAAATTGATAACATTTTGGCACGTCAATAACTAAAGAATCCATCTAAACAGACTTCTCAACTGGCAGGGTTAAGGGGTATCTGATGATAGTTGTGTATGAGAGCACACAGTCACACAGTCAGTCCGAAATGGCATGTTTCGAGCTTGTAAAAAGTAGCTGAATTTTCCAATTTCTTTCTTTCAAGTATATTAGTGGCATGAATTTCGCACATTTTAAACAGATATATGTACACAGTTTTAGATTCTGGGTTTCCTGCAAAGAAATTTAAACAGTTGGGGATTCCAGGAGAATCTGCACTATTCCTTCATATATATATATATATATATATATATATATATATATATATATATATATATATATATATATATATATATATATATATATATATATATATATATATATATATGTATATATATATATATATATATATATATATATATATATATATATATATATATATATATATATATATATATATATATATATATATGTATATATATATATATATATATATATATATGTATATATATATATATATATATATATATATATATATATATATATATTGGTGGCAAATCTGAGAATGATTGCACGACGGATGAGTCCTTGTTTTTACATAATGTTACCCAAAGCTGACGAACTGACACTCTCCAATGACATTTCAAAAGTGTCCTAAACTTTGTTGTCCTTTTGCGACAAAATATTTCAAAATCAAGAGCTTTCATTGGAGAATCTTTGAAATTCTGTGAAAGGAAGTCTATAAAAATAGCAATTCGGCTGCCAGTTTCTCTTGATGATGTGGTGTCAAATATGGTAAATATATGATATTTCTATTTCAAGAGCTCGTAAAAGTTTAACAAATTGAATTATGAGAGAGCACTAGCGCCCTTTTGCACTGAATTGTTCGACGAGCGAAGTTTCCTAAACCACTTCCCATGTTTTTTTTTATTTTTATTTTTTTATAGGCATAGTAAGCGGAGGCTGGCCCCTGCCAATGAAAAATGAGGGGTTGGAAGCAAGCTTACATCAACCACTTCCCTGTTCAGAAAACTTTTTTTTTTCATTTGCCCTGATCTCATGTTTCAAAATCCACTTTCCGCGGAGGAAGCATGCTTCTGATCCCTCATTTTTCACTAGAGTTGGTTCCAGCCTTCGCTTCTTGCGCCTATAATTTTTTAAACTTCTGCAAAAATTTAGGGAGCTAGGTGCTCAGAATCCGGTCCTTTACTGTTGGAGGCACCTTATTAAGCAAGTCGAAGGTTTTCCTCACAATGATGTAGTGGTGTATGCAGGCGTTCTTTGGAGCTTGGCCCCAGCCTTTCCATGTATCTCCCGGGGTGTCTTGGTAGCCATAGGACACGAGAAACCTCTACTGCCCAAGTCACACTATCAGAACTCCCCACGACAAAACTTCAAGGCGACAAACCATTGCATCGGCTGGGGTGTGGACAGTGTGAAGACTTCCACGAAGATTTCGTCGAGTCGTAAGCCGTCTGTCGATTAAGACATATTAAATCGTGGCCGGCAGCAGCCGGTGAATTTTAATCTGCGTCACAACGCTAAGACTACGATGTATGTAAAGACTAAAAATGGAACCTACTTCCGTTGTGCTTGATGTTCCGCAAAAGCAATGGATTAGGGGAAACAAGCCAGTGAGTCAAAACTGGAAAAAAGCTGTTGCTCGACTTGAACCAATAGGTTGGAAACTGGACCATAAAACTCCACTTAAATAGCTAACGATGTATGCAAATGAAATGATCTACGACGAAGAGTCTTTGGTAGTCGAAGCTTATCAGCATTTTAACTCAACAGGGCCAATAGTTTCGACTTGATAAAACCATGAGTTGGACACTGACATATATATCCAGGATTACTGACGATACGCCGCATTATGCAAATGCAAACAAAGAAATCATTACACAGTGATTTCACACTTTGCTACCACGTTTTCGGGGAAGTAAATGGGAAGATTGCTATATTTGTCATTAAAAGACATTTGGAAACTAAAGGAAATAGCAGATAATCTGTTGCGCTGTAAGACCTAACAAAAGTTTTTTCAGTAAAAAGCAACTTTGGAGACTGAAACAAAGGAATGCGTAAGACGAAATTAGCATTAATGTTTTGTAGGTAAAATTTGATATTGAATTCGACTAGTAACAATTTATTTTGCTCAAATAATTAACGTTGAGGAATGATTTGCACTTCCTTTTATTTTTTCGATTGAAAGCAGTGTTGAAGCAATTCTTCCGAAATGAGTTTATGGGAACTGAACACTTATGTGTTCCGCTAGTTCTTTCTCTCCTTCATGAACCAATGTAAGAGAAGTGTTACTGAAGTAGAGGTCTGTTTTCTGAGTCTTTGTTGTTCAGGTCTGTCTGCTTTAGGAGGAGGTTTCGCACCAGAGTAAACTTTTTTACAGAGAAGGCTAAGAGGCACAATGGTTATATTATTTCCTCTTTTTTCAAGTATTTTCATGCTGGTAAATTTAAATTTCGTAAACAAATCCAAAAAGTTCTCTAAGTCTCTCACCATTGGCCATTTGGGCTATGCTAATCAAATCAAGCAATTTGGTTCAGCAAAATGGATTCACTTAGAATTTTACTCTTGACTTGGAATTTCCTGAAGTTGGGAAATTACATCTTTGTCTCCTGAACCTTGGTTTTACGTACCAAGCGACAATCGGTGTAACGCCATGCATAGAATAAGGCTAACCCACAGGTTAACCTAGTTGGAGTCTGTTTTCTCAAACACCCCGAATTTAGTTGACCGCAGCAGCCCAAGTTTGTTTAACAGCAGAACAATGCGATTTGAGGTAGATCAAAATTTTAACACCAACCCCTAGTTATCTCATGTTAACGAGGTGTTATCTTAAGCGCAGTGAATGTGAGAACGAAGTCCAATTTGTCTTTCATGAGCGACAGAGAAATGACGGAAGTCAGAAACAAACCCAATGAACACAGGCACATTTTATGTTTAACTTCTGTATTTATGCAATGCAGGAATAATATTTACCTGTAACGAACAGTGAAGGGGATATCTCTACAATCTTTAAGAAACTTAAACCAACACCATAAAATTATCTTTAACCAAAAACAAAAAATCATCAAGCATATATTTATTTTAAAATCTGGATATGTTTCATATTTCTTCTTTATTACACTTATCTTCCGCGCAATGTCAATCAAAGACGCAACGACTAGCACCATCTTGAACTCACCAACACAGTCACAAACATGATTAAAAATTAAATTGTATGCATTCACCCAATAATGCCATGAAAAGACAGACACTGCGATACCACCGAAAGGGAATGTAGATCTAAAACAAAATCAAAATTTGCTGCGTTTTGAAGGAGTGACACCGATCCCTTTTCCAAAACGACTTGGTGAAATTAAATGCTTGGAACTTAATCAAAATTGCCCCAATTTGTAATTCCATAAAAGAATTCATCTTCTCACCTGTATACACCTCCAGACATCTGCTTTGGCGTGATCGTGTGTATCATCACTGATGAACAAACCGGGGGGGGGGGGGGCAAAAATTGTCATGTAGGCAAACGGTAATGAGAAACTAGCAAGCTACACAAGCCTTTCCATGAAACGTAATGTCTTTCTTTTTCTTCTAAATGGTTATAAAAGTACAAGAAACAAGTCCTACAAGGCCAGCTGTAGAGCACACACACAAACATCGAAAATGAAAAACAGTGCATCGTTTCCAAAGGACCATACTTTAAATGCAAATCTTATAACCTCAAGCAGTTCCAATCCCTAGATCCTTTTACGTCTATCTCACCCCACAGCTGTGCAGAAACAATCGTAGATTTTTCGCTTGAAGACATGTCAGGGTGTGGATAGAAGCCCCTCATTATCACTTGAGTGATTATTTAAGGGATTAAGTACCAATTGCGAATTTTGACACCCCAATCAAAATGTTGTTTACTAGTGTGTCTTTCTTAAAAGTGCTTTCAAATCAGATTTAACAGACACTTTTGACTTTCTTGACCAAGCAGTTAACTTCATTCAGAACTCATCCCTTCAAGTCTTTTCTTGTGTTCATATTCGTTCCCAAGTGATATTACCAAATAGTAACGGATACTATGTGAGTTTGGGGTTGTATATTAAGCATTCTATACATACAAATCTTTAGAAGTGGGCATATTTTCAATTTACTGTTTTGTTACATTTTATGTGATATCTGTTCTTCTCATTATTTTCTGCTCATTTTCTAATTTACACTTCGTTATGATATTTCAGTCACTTCAAAAGGTATCACAACCATATTCTAATAGCTATGTCAAGTTCCTGATACAGCAAACTCATGTAGAGAGGATCCAGAGCAAGGTAATGTAAGTCCCCTTCCTGTCCCCTTCCCCGTCCCCTTCCACTTATCAACCCTTTGCACTGGAGCTGTTGAGAGACACACACAGGCAACTTTCAACAAAAGAGTGCTTTCACTAACCTCTCAAGCTCCACCCCTTTGACGGGAAAAAGCAAGCACAGTACTGTGTAGAACCAAACACTTTTGATTTAGCCCAGTAGTGGGCGTGACTTTAAAATTGTGGCGTCACATGAAAGCACTCTATAACTCGATAACTCTACTTGAATGAATCTCTTCCATTCCTTCTGACAAGATCACACACAAAAATTTATATGATCAAAATATTTTCAGGGATTAAAAAAGTGATCATTCGCTAATCAAACTGGCAGAAAATTCCAGCTCAGTATTAAAGCACATGATGTTGCTAGGTGAACGCCTACGTCACACAGATGGTTTAGTAAAAGTTGGGGTTAAACTCTATAACTAGTATAATTAATACTAATTCAATTCTAACGTATGCTACTAATGATGAAAATAACAAGTAAAGACAACAAGTGAAAAAAAAGAGAAAAAAAAATCAGGAAAAAATACTTCCACAATTTGAGAATACTAGTTCTGCAAAAAGTCATTAATTTGAAGACATGCTTTCGTTTGAGATATGAAACTGTACATTTGATTAATGCAAATTGAAATTCCTTCTGGAACTCCTTTAATACATTAGAAACATATAAACTCTGGGTTCGCTAAGAAACAAATACTCCTAATATTTGATTTATCGGGAAAGACAACTGAAATCAAACCACTCCCTGAAAAATAAGCCATCAATAATGGTTTTTTGCGATCCTAAGGGTAGTTCAATAACTGCAATGGTCACAATGGGCAATTGATCATGCTTAACCATCCCTTACATAAAAAGGAGAGGCAATAGTTCTGAATCCTAAGACTTTCAAACGTTTTTCCAGGGGTTATCACAGGTTTTTGCATGAAAACCTGCATTTCCACCTGCAGACATTAATGCAGGTTGACCATTTGGCACAGGTTCCACACGGGTTTGCCATATGTTCGAAACAGGTTTTACACGCAAGACGTGTGGTGCCTAAAACTAGTGTTAACAAAGAATTCTGTGACAAAACCTATGGCATGATGTTAAAGGCAAGGAAAGGTGTGCCAAACCTGTGGTAAATCTGGGTGTAGAAGGTTCCAAAAACACAGGTTTACCACCCAAGAACAGGGGTGATTTTTTCTGTTTTCCACGTGGGATCACACATGGTTGCAGATACAGGTTGAAGCACCTTTTTTGTTAGGGCACCTTCTCATAAGATTATAAGAAACAACAACCTATAAGCTACCCAAATTTTCTTGGATAACCTGTTACTCTTATTGATGCAACTTTCAACCTTTAGTTGCACTTTTATGTAAGGATTAATCAGAGCCACTTGTTGTTAACAGCCCTGTTCTCTCACCCCAAAGAGTACCAATGCTCCTAACCTTCTTACTTAAAGGCCCAGTTCTCTCATCCCAAACAGTACCAGTTTTCCTAACCTTCTTACTTAAAGGCCCAGTTCTCTCATCCCAAACAGTAACAATTCTCCTTACCTTCTTACTTAAGCCCCTCCAACAATTGTCTTAAATTCATTCTCATCCAGATACAATCTCAGTTTATTGCTGCAAGATGGGTAAAGAAAAACTCAGTTTATATAATCAAAACATTCTCAGTACCGTACATGCTGTGTAATATTAGCTTTGGCACACTGTATTGTTTGAATTAGTTGTCAATCAAAGAGCTGAGCCAATTGAGAATTTCGGTACCCCCGTACCAAAATTGTAGTTTGGGGTGAGAGGTTTGCTCCTTTAAAATAGGTCTGACTCAAGGAGTTGTACCATAATTTTCCAAATGGAAATAAATTTACATCAAAATAAGTGACTCGGCCCTGACCTACAAAATTTTGTGACTCCTTAGAACTCACTCAGCAATTTCTAGGAAACTTGAAGGGTAAAACACTTTTGTAACAATTAAAAAATTTTTATATTACATTACCCTATTCATGCACAACTTAAAATTTTATTTGATGCATCAAAATGGCTCATAAACTCCAGGACATATGATTTCAAACAAAGGTCCTTTTAGTTTTTCCACCAATGTCAGGCTATTTACAGGGTAAATATTTTCAATATCAGTAAAAAATGTTAACGTTGTCTACCAAAGGTAAGCAATCAAAATGGTCAGTTTTTAATGAAGTCTTTCTACATGAAGACTTTTTTTATACGAACAGTTACTGGAGGCATCTGACCAGCACAAAGCCCTACCATTTTAATGCTAGCTTTTACAAAAAAAAAAAAAAAGTTTAAAAAAGCTTAAAACCTTTGGCCCCCCCTTTTTTTTTTTTTTTTGCATGAATAAGCTTCCCATTTGACAAAACAGAATTCACACACCTTGTTCCACCTAATGTAATGGGAAACCAAGGTATTATGTCCACATCATGCAAAGAGTACCACTCTTCCATAACATACACACCATACTCCACTGAAAACACGAAAAGGGATAATTGCAGGAATCAAGGATACAACATTTTTACAGCAGGTTCGAAAGTTTGTACCACAAAACCTGACATACACCTGGTGTATAGCAGGTGTCTGATGTGCCGATAGCAAAAGTCTGCAATGTATAACTAACATCGAGCAAGCTTCCTTGCATGTAGAAGATAATCTAGTGCACATCCGGTACCCAGCACACTCTAGGTAGCAAGCAAATAGCTTACAAAAACTAATCTCTAGTAAAAAACAGTAAACATCTGCGGATGAGATTGTTTCATCACCCCTCCACCTTAAAGCTTTTAATAACCTTTTTGTAAGGGAGAAATGTAATGAGCCTCAGTTTACTCTAAAAGCTTACAACAATGTTACATATCTTCATTTAAAGATTTAAAATGCTTTAAGGGAGGTATAATCCCCCCCCCCCCCATCCCAAGCACACAATATTCCTCCATGTACACTCCAGTGACAGATACCCATTGCATTTCACTGGCTTTAAGATAGCAATAGCCATTATTCAGCTGTTTCTGAAAAAGGATAAAAAAATCAAGTTACAGAATGATGAAATCCATAGGTCGTAGAATAGAACTAGATAGATACATAGCAAGGCTGTTCTTGCATAGGAACAAAATAGTCTGAAATTCCACTTTTATGTCTACAAAAGGAAGGAGGAAGACATGCTGGAAGTCTGAATGAATACACTCTTAAAGCTTATCGAACCTCCAAAAGGAAAACGTATTACAAAGTATGGCCCTATAAAAACCTCAGAATGAACAGAAACTTTAAAAAATGATAGTGTCTCAAACATCACAGTACAGTCTTAAAGTAGACTTCATAAATACTTGGTAGTAATTCCTCATCTCCTATTGATGCATTGTGGTCAGGTAACCGTGCGTTAACCTCCAATAAGACCCAGACTGGTTTTATCCTCCACACATAATGCTCAGTAAAAATCACCAGCGTATGAATACAATAAAACCCAGATATCAAAACAGTCTTTCAATATACATATCTGTATATTTCTATTTCTATGTAGTGGTATGGGTGTATGGAAATATTATACTTACGCCCAAAGGAGGACTTTGTTAATTTTCAAAAAAAAAAAAAAAAAAAACTCCTGGCCATTGATAGCAGGCCTAACTTCACTGTTGCTTGCGTCGTTCCCACCTAAGCCCTAAGCCCCAACCCATTCTTCTCACATATTTTCTAACAAGCTCCACTTCAGATACAGTTGTAAACCAACCAGCTTTATTAATGGGACTCTACAGGTAATATTTTCAAAAAGGAAACAACATATTGAGTACATGGTTTAGCTAATTATTAAGTATTATTTTAGAAGGTCATTGCAATCTTCTTTGATAACATTTGTTACACTCCATAATATATATATATATATATATATATATATATATATATATATATATATATATATAAATATATATATATATATGTATATATATATATCTATATATATATAAATATATATATATATATTTGTGAGTTCCACGTATGCTCCATATCGACAAGAAAACCAAAAAATAATAAAAACGACGGTATTCAGAGCACAATAGTCTGTATTTGAAACGAATATTTCGGACACTCCTGTGCCCTTCAACTGCGTTATAACAAATGTAGCAAAATTAAAACAAACAAAAGCTGTAGCACAAACCGCCAATCACGCAGAGATGAATTTATGCGCACAGTACGAATTCCTCTGAGAGAAAAGTCGCGGCACGCAAGGAAGGTGAACTGTTGCTAAGGACTAACGGTTGCTAGCAAAGTTAAAACCACTGAGAACGCCCAAGTCTTTGTTAAGACCCTGTTTGTGCGTATTAAGGGCTATAATCCACTTACTCTCCGCTCGGAGTCGCTGGTTTGTTGCAGTGAACCCAACCCCGAGCAGAGGAGTATACAACGCAGATTAGAGAGATTATGCCCTAATCTGCAATAATGATTGGAAACGGGAAGGTTTTGGTTTTCTTATATATATATATATATATATATATATATATATATATATATATATATATATATATATATATATATATATATATATATATATATATATATATATATATATATATATATATATATATATATATATATCAATTTAATTATATTAATCAATTTAAAGGTACAGTATTTACAGGATATATTTAATCCCTTTTATGGTCAAATATTTTACATTTTTATAATTTTTAAGTAGGTTTATTTTGTGTATCGTAACAGTTGTTCAAAAAGCCTTTAAAGAATGTATGATCTGATCATTATAAACATTGCAAAAAAGGCAAACAAAGAAACGAACAAGCTATAAATAATTAACAGTACAAGTTTCTTTCTTGAACATTCCACCCTGTTACTCATGATTTCAGACGAAATGGTTCCTAAGACAAGTGCCAGAACATTCTTTGTGAGTGCCAGCATAAGATTAAACAAATGCTTACGACAGTCGTAGGGGTGTAAGATGTTTGCAAGGTTTGGAACACTGTTTCAGACATAAGGTGCGCTAGAGAAACTATTAAACTTACTCGCTATGAATGTACACCCAGTGTCCATCCAAATCTCTCTCTCAAATAATTTTAGGAATCTTTTCTTCACTTTTTTATTTTACGTTCTTTATGACCTCTTCTCTGTGCTTCATCAAGAAGATATTTTTGTTTTGGCATCTTGGACGTCATTCCATTTCTGAGATGCTGTGCACTTGGACCACACCCTATTTCCAATAAAATACAAGGAAAGTGTTTGAAAATTTAAAGTAAATATTCAGTATTCAATCAGACTCTGTATTATCATCACCTTCTATAGGTCCAGTACTGTCAGGTGACCTGAAATTATCAAAAAATAAAACTCACGTTAATGGATCAACACACTAACCTTGTGCTCCTCTATTTCACTCAGGGTCGTGCTGCTTAACCTTGGTTTACACATCTTCACATTATCTTTCACATCTTCTTAAATATAAAACCATTGTATATAAATTAACACGGTTAAACAACTCTGGAACTGTACATAACAACAGCATAATGCATAGTCTGAGGTTGACACTTTTGCCGTGGAATTACTCTTGCTCACACAAAAAGTAACACATAGTAAATGATGTAGCACTTTTTTGACATTGTAAAATATGTGCCCTTGGTGGCCCGAAGGTACAATATTTGTACACTTCAAAACATCAATCCAAATACTAATAGAAAACAACAGCAATCACTAACGGATCCCGGAAACTGTTCCATTTGATAGAGAATGAAATTTTCTTAGAATTTAAGAAAATGGTCGATATTCCAGAGCTCAGTGACTTGATTTAAATGATGATATACTGGGATTGAAGATAGAGATATGAAATAGGTCAATTCCGCTTGTAACGATGCACAGGATTGAAATTCGCTGGAAACTACGGATGGGTCTGGTTAATTAATTCAATGACCATAGATGAATGAAACCCATAGCAAGTGTGCTATTGCTAGATGCGTTTTGACCGTGGAAGATAATAACCCAGTCTCATCGGTTGATAAAGAACGGATGTGCTGCCATTCGAAATGGTGATAAGTTATATTTTAGGGTATTGTTCATGCATGTGTTCACAAGAATCTCAACTAGAGGCGTATCTATGCAGTTAAGCTCATCAGTTGAGGTTTCCGAAGTAAAAGATGCTCTAATAAGAGAGTCGCTCAGATTTTAAGCCCGTTTGTAAGCAATGAACGAGGGTTTCGGAAAAATCTTAGACAAAGTCGGGTGTTTCTCAGTATAGTGCCAATGTTTAAAAAGACAGCCTTCCAGGTCTCTTGTCTCAGCGCGAAAGCGAAAAACAGTATTGCTTTAGGGGATAGGCCTGGTTGCTACCATGCAATCGCTTTTTTCCCCCTTTGCGAGATATACACCGGCTTACCAAAGAGAATTAGACAATACAAATGTCGCGATTGATAACCCACATTCTTCGTTACAATTCGTTGGCATTTCACCACCGACTTTACTACATCACTGCTGATGAGACCTGCTACTTATCTGCCACAGTCGAACCGCTTCTAGCAATAGCATACCAGGTATGGCTTCAAGTTACTACCAAGTAACGTCACTCAATAGGGTGTAAACCAGACCCCCTCCCCCCCCCCCAACTGGTTTCCTGTTGTACTAGTCCTCTGCATTCTGCTATTTGTATCTAGAACATACAATGTCCCATTTATTTATTGCATATTGCGCATTGGGTTATTTTACAGTATACTCAAAACGATACAATGTGCCTACATCAGATGAAGTACTACTGATACTATATTTGAACGGATTTCTACTAGTGATGAATCGCTTAAAATTCCATGCAAAAGAGTGCTAATGTCTTTCACGTAAACCTGGCATTTACAAAAGTATTAAATGCCAAAAAAAAAATGTCACTGACGATTTAAACTTATATCTCCTTTCCTTTAAGAACAAACACGATATACTTTAATTAATATTTGAGGCCAATGTCCTTAGACATCCCCCTCCCCCCCCCAAAAAAAAACCCCTTTTCCCAGCCCTCACCCACGCTCCCTAGTTTTTCCTGAAAGTTGGTCACTGGATGGTTTTTTAATCAGATGAAATCAGCATCTTGTCACATTTTTCACAGATTTGCTCCTAATTGGTTTAAGTTAGGGTTATTAATCGCAAAGAAGCGCACATGTTTGGTTCCTTGTGTTAACAAAGGAACCTATGCAGTCGAGTCGGCGTATTCATGAGTATATGTGCGTATTTGACACATTGCAATGCGAGGTATGTGACACCATAACTCAATAAACGAGTGAGTATTTTTTTCTCAAACTTGGTGTGTACGTGTAGTATATTCGAGAGATGTGCCCTATTGTTTTTGGTGCCGAAATCTTGCATATTGCAGGGCAGGGCTTAATGTGTGCATTGGAATGTGAAGTATGTGACACGATAATTCGATAACCGAGAGTTCAGTTTTCATCAAACTTGGTGGGGACATGTATTATATTGAGTAGATGTGCCCTATTGTTTTTGGTGGTCATATCTTACATACTAATGAGTGGACGGTGCTTAATATAATTTTTTTTTTTTAAATGAAAATATCTTACCACTGAAACATTTTAAAGAGGTGGTGTAATGGAGATTTGTGTTCGTCTTAGTGAAGTTAATGTGATGACCCAGCTTGACCTCACTTGACCTCATTTGACCTTTTAACCTTTGTAAATTTTTGGAAAACGCCTGGATTCGACTTGATCAGACAAACGAAAAAGGCAATAACAATACCCTCCTAGGACGTTCCTAACCTGAGTTATTGATAATTAAGTGACAAGAAAGTTAGTTTGTAGGTCATATGCATTGGACTGCGAAGTATGTGGTGCAATAACTAAATAACCAAGTAACATAGGGGGTGGCTTAATGGAAAGTTGTGATCATCTGAGTAAATTGCATGTGTTGACCTACTTGGTGACCTCATTTGACCTTTTGACCTTTGTGACTTTTTGTGACGCCTGGATTTGTTTTGTTGAGACGAACAACAAAGGCAATATACTACCCCCCTATGATGTTTCTAACTTGAGTTCTTGTCATTTCAGTGAAAAGTTAGTGATGTGTAATGTTTGTTATATGCTGTGGAATGCAAGACATAAAGTGTGACAATTCAATAACCAAATGATGTAGGGAGATCAACACAACATAGATGATCCTTAAGCAAGTATATATGGTTGCAAAGAGGACAAACTACTTTGGAAATTGGGTTGTCCTTCCCAAAACTTGGTTGTCCACCACGGTAAATGCAAAATATGTTTTCAACCTGTAACAGTATTTCTTAGTTATACATAAGAAAGATAAAAAGCTGTGCTCTAAGCTATAGTACTATGTACTATGTACTAACTTAAAACTAGAGATAAAGCAAAAGAGTCTTTTCAGGATGCTTTCATGCCTTATGACACACATTTTACCAAGACTATTCGGGTGATGTTTGTCTTTGTTCAATTGGTAAATAATCCAGCTGAAGTTTAATGCCTTTTGACAAATGCAATATATAAAAGAAAAGAAGAATTATAACCCTCCCCCAGTCTAAAAGCAGTTTAGTCAACAATTATGCCAGAAATGCAATTTATATTTAAAAATCCCTTTCCTCATATAGGGGCCTACAGTATTTAATGAAGTTATTTACAATGCAAGCTTTGGCTGCAGTTTTTACAATATTTTTAAGGCTTATACATATCACAATACTAGAATATGAAAGCAGTTTCTCTTCTTTACCTCTGCTTTCACACTACCGGGACTACTATGGCTTTTGGAACAACCTCTTCAGGTTGAAAGGTCAGGTCATTTATTAGATAAAATTACAGAGCTATGTTTGTTTTTCGTCTTCTAGCGAACTTGTGAAATAAAAATTGGTGGAAAACATCAGACTCTGCCTTAGAAGCAGAGATTGTGCCTTTGCTATATTTTTGCTTTTGAGGCAAACACAAAGGTAGTCCAAAGGACACCTATGGCATAATTTCTATCTTCCATTTCAATTTTTGTTGTCGGGGATGGACAGATGACTGTTAAATTTCTTCTCTGCACAAGGGACAGTTGTGTTAATGTAAAATGATGTGCACCTTTGACCTACTTTGACTATATTTTACCTTACTTCTTTGTAAGGTCTGAATTTGAATTGTTGAGATTGACTATATTTTACCTTACTTGTTTGTAAGGTCTTAATTTGAATTGTTGAGATTGACCAAAAGGCAGTCAGCTACCCACCTCTACTGTCCCAAACTCAAGTAAATGACATTTTAGTGAAAGGTGATGGCAGTGTATGTTACTTGTCACATGGAAATGGAAGGTTTGCAGTGTGATAACGTGAAAAATCCAAGTGATCTGTTTCCCTCAAACTGCAAGAGTACATATGATTTTGAAATTAAATGTGCCTCTATGTTTTGGGGTGAAGGCCAAAAGTCATTGGGGTTGAAGGTGCAAATTTTGCACCTTGCAATTCCCTTAATACAAAATCATCTTAAACGCAAGGAACCATAGTGACCTCGGGATGTTGTGTAAGTGATCCGGTACATTGAAGTTGTTTGCTAAAGGTTGTTAAACTTTTTTGGTTTTAATTGCTGACCTGTGCTATGTCATTCTCATTCGCAGGGAATTTTTGGTTTCTCCTACGTACTGCAAATCCCATAAATTGCAGTGTATGAGATAAATGACATTTTTGGAGAGACCATTAATTTCTTTTCTAATTTGTAAGATGCGTACGTCTTGCAGTTGGAAGGGCAAGGTGAACAACCAAAATTCTCGTTGTTTTCTTTGACTGAGGCTTTCTCCTGGAATTTTGTCCGAACCAAAATATCCTGCAAATTTTGGGGCCGTGTGAAGGCAACAACGAGGGGTTGGCGAAAGTTAGACTCCAGGCGATCGGTACATTGAAGTGTGGGCATATGCTTTCTGATGAATTTGGCTATAGTGGTGGCAGACCAGGATGGTTCTCAAATACCAACGACACTCAGTCGGAACCCTGTTTGCTGTTGTGGGTTTCCTTTGCCTTTTCGATCGCGTTTCCAATTGATCCTCGAAAGTACTTTCGGTTGCGTAGGTGGCCAGACACGAACAGATGCGTTTAATGCGGAGTGCTTGACTGTACGGAATGTTTTGGTGCCGTGCGGAGGATGGCAACTGCTGGGTAGGAGGTAGTCGTGATTTCCTTGAGTTTGTTGAGCAAGTCTGTTTTAAGTGAGCCACTTTCAGTAGTGACAGTGGTGTTCATGAAGTGGGCGCTAGACCTGGAATAGTCGACCGTAAATTTGATGGTGGGTTAAGAAGAGTTGACGTTCTCAATTACATTTGGAAGATGATCTTCTCCACGTGGCCAAATCATAAAGACATCGTCTTTAAAACGTGACCTATTTTGTATACCTATTAACAAGTTAGCGAACGAGGAGGCTCTCATGGTTGCCAAGGCGGCACCATAAATTTGGAGGTAATGGTGACTTTCAAAAACAAGATTGTTGTTGGTTAGAATCAGGTACATGAAATCGCTTAGGTCTCTCTTGGTGGGAGTTTTGCACCGAATTGGATTAAAGGCACTTGTACAGGCCGAGATGCCTTCTCCATTTGGTGTATTTTTGTACAAAAAGGACACGTCAAGAGTGGCCACAATTGTATCCTGTTTTGAAATTTCTTAAGTGGGATCTGGGATGAGTCTAGAAATTTCTAATGGTCGAGAAGGCCAAGTATACTGTGGGTTTCTTCCCTATAAAATTTGGTCCCATCGCAATAATGGCAGAACCCCTCTCCACCGGCTTGATCAACATATCAATTGAATTTAAGACTGTATGCTCTGTTCAACTTAATGTCCCAATGATGAATTGTAAAGCATAATACTCTCACCCAAAACGGTTGTTATTCTCCTAAGCAACTTTTTTTTTCTCATTTAATCTTTATTTTCTCTTGGCTATCAATCCCAGGTAATGATTACAAATGACACTGAAGCAGTAAATATTCCATTAAAATAAAATTAACAAAGAGTACAGTCATTCTTAATCTTCTAAATCCAGCAACGTATACCATTGCAACCAATATCTTTCCCAAATGTTTACTTTCATGTTTCCCTTAAAAATACATTTGTTAATGTCAAAATAATAATATGAAACTTGTGAAAACTTTACACCGATTTGATGAATTTTTGTTGCTTACACTTAAAAGTATGAAACTTTACCGAAATGATCAGAAGGTTACCTACTCGGGCAAAATCACCCCAAATAAAACAAAGCTAATATCCCGAAGATTAACATTAATATTTGCTGCAGTGAAAATATTACGCAAATAATTCCAAGGAACAGATGTGAAATTGCAATAAAAAAAGTGCTGGATTGTTTCAGTTTCGTTGTGACAAAAGCTGCACTTGTGGGAATCAATTGCATTTCTATCAAAGGGAAATTTGTTCGTAGGGACAATTCGATGAAGAATACTGTACTGAAACCATCTAATCTGACCGTCAATAGAGCAGCTAAAAGGTATGAATTTACAATATAAACTCCAAGATCCTTGAGAAACGTTTAAGTATTCACACCATTTGTTTTCAGATATCTTACGAAAATGACAGCTTAACGAGTTTTACGAGTTTACTATAAACAGCTTTACAAGAAAGCATATCACGGCGTAACACAATATTACATAAACTATTAACAGGGTTTGAAAAGGTTATATAGTCTTAATGGCTACAAATTGACTCCACGTTGTTTTAAAAGAGTTTATTAGCCCTAAATGTTCAAGAAAACGTGTGTTAATGTCATACATTCGAACTAAATCCTCTTGCTTAAAGAAATTAACATTCTAATCAATGAGATCATTTATAAAAGCGACGCCCTTTTTGTACCAATGAGAGTAAGCAACGGGTTTATTGCCTTCTGTGATAAAATTACTTTTCCAAAGCGGCTGACTTAAAATAAAAATGCCTTTTCCCTTCAAACTAAAGAAGTAATAAGTGGAAGTCAGAACATCTTTCCAAATGGCATTCTTTACGTATTGACATGTCATTCTACTACATCGTTCCCATACTTATATAAATCATCAAAGTCGATTTGGTAATTTCGTAAATAATAGCCTGCATATCCCCCATTACCAATGCTTAGCATATGAGCAAAGCATGAAACTTTCAGCGCATGGCAATGAGTTACAATGTCAATCATTTTTATACCAACCTCAGAATAATCTTGAATAATCTGGTTACGACTAATACGATCAGGCTCCCGCTTCCTGGCAAAACGAAAATATAATTTACCAACAGCTGTTAAAAAATCGCTTGAGGGGGAAGGAGGAATAAGCAAAAAGTAAAGTGAGGAAGAATTAATAATTTGAGTATTGTAATTCCCCTCAAGACACTCATATTTCTCAACTAACCAACTCACTTTAGGCTCTCTCACACAATTGCAGCTAATCGTCAGGCGAATGGTCACAAACTTGTCCCAAAATCTCCACGAAGTTCATAACAAACATTTTGCTTTCAGGGGGAAGGAAGGGAAAGCAAAAAATTAAGTTGGGAAGAATTAGTAATTTGAGTATTGTAATTCTCCCCAAGACGCTCATATTTCCCAACTAACCAATTACCTTAGGGCCCTCTCACACAGTTAGGAAGCTGACCTCTGGGTCATCGAAATATTAAGCCATGATGAAGGCACGCATTTTTGAATTTCAGCCGCTTATGGAAACCTACATTGGAAAAAGAGAATGGCTTATTTATTCTGTATAATTCCAATTTCGTTCAAGAAAATTTTGATACATACCAGACTAACTTCGCTAGTTGTCATACAACCAATATCAGGCGAAATTGTCGGCCAAGAGTCACTAGAATCACTGGGAGATTTTAGGTCAGACTGATCGTTATGTCATCCAGATTGATCGTTAGGCGAATGGTCACAAATTTGTCCCAAAATCTCCACGAAGTTCATAACAAACACCAAATGCTGACAATCGTTAGGAAATATACTTACAGAGGTTCGTTTATAAAGAATTTAATTTTTTTCTGAAGAAGGTCAATCCCGCTTTGTTGATGCTACGAATCTGGTGCAGCACACATTTTAAGAAGCCATCTTGAAACGCAATGCATGATAGTACCTAGTATATTGCAACACTACGATACAAGATCCTACACAATGACACACATCAGACACAAACATTACTGATACGAAAGTACGCAAGTGTAAAGAAAAGAAGAAGCGGAGCAAAGACACGGAGTTCTTTGTAGCATTATAGTGAAGATAAAAGGATAACAAGAAAGGTACCACTAATTTGGGGAAATATTTTATGTTCTCACTCTTTCTTTCAAGTGATATTTCAACACATTCTCACCTAGATGATGTTCAGATGTTCAGATGTTCAGTCTTAAACTTCGCAATAAAGCCAAGAAAGCTCTCGCTCCTTCGGTTTTCTCGGAATGCTTATGACTAAGACTCTAGCCAAAGTTAACTCCCGGACCATCGCTATCTACTAATCTGGTTTGCTTTTGATTATTAAACTTTCTTTTTCTTCAGTTGCCAAATATACTAAATTACGCAAGTATTTGATTGACATTTTTTACAGGCGTCCGTTTCCGCTCTGCGTAGGCCAGCTCGAGTACCGTCTGCCAGAATACATTTCACCGCGAGTGCCGAGGGTGTAAAGATTGCGCAATAACGGTCACAAATGTAAGGTCTGCTTCCCAACCGCACAAATGTGTAAAACTCATCCTGATCCTGACACACTCTCACTCTTTTGCTCCAGAGTGACTTTACAAGACACTAATGTGTAATCAAAAAAATCTCAGTTCGTGAAAGCTGTGTAATATGAGCTACTAGTGCTCTGCAAATATTTAACCCTTTGCCGTTGTGCTCCAAAAGCGGACGTAGCACGCCCCACCTCAGCTTCCGAAGTCTATTGACCCCGTGACCTTAAACTATTGCCTCTCTCGCTGTTGTGGCAGAATTTTCGGGTAGCTACGCAATTTCGAGCTCCGCGTGAAACAGTAAAGATGGGTGACAGCCGCGCTCTCCAGGTGGGTCCAAAAGGACCCAAACAACGGTAAAGGGTTGAGTTGCTTTCTCCGATTGATAATTTCTGTAGACTACTAAAAATATTGTAGTTTGGGGCGAGAGTTGATTGTCTTTAAATTCAAAATTTGTCAAGTTCCTGTAAGGTAACTATACTATTGCACCCGGAAAAATCAATATTGAAGATTTGTATGTAAATACTTATATTTTTTCAATGGTGGGGTACCCATGCGGGTAGGGATTTGGAGGTTAACCCCTCCCCAATGACCCTACCTTGAAAAATTGTAACAGTGTAAATTTGCTGTTTGTCGATTATCTGTAAGAACAAAAGAACTTTTCAAAAGGTCAGTCTTTAAGGTATTTTTTAGGTAGGTAAATTTGCAAATAATATCCGTTTCCATTGGTTGAATGCACTCGTCATGCTGTGAAACGTTTAATAGTACCTTGCTATCCGTAAAGCTATCACGATTTTTTTCTTTTTAGTTCGTACATGTACCCATGGTCCCACTCTCTTGTTCGTTTGGGAGGCAACAAAGATTATTTTTCTCCATCTCTTATTCAATTTCAGAAACAAAAACAAAATTATATACAATCATATCGGGCAATTTTGTTCTGATCAGCAACTATTTCAGTTTCTATATAAGTCATATTACATGCGATCACAAAAACAACATGTTATTGAATTAATACTGCATTTTTGATACGAAACATTAATCCAGACAAATTAATGGATACTTGTTGAAAAGAGATGCTTTCCTACCTGAAGTAAAACTTAAAGTGGTGCAAAAATTCAGCTCAATTCGGAGTCGAATGAAGTTAACATTGAGCTGTATTCCCTCAAATATAATTAACAAAATGGTCTTTAAGTATTTCTTTCCAGGGAGAAATGCACAGATGTATTTTGGTGCCAGTACTACTGCTGTAAGGAAAGTAACGAGTGCTGAATTTGATGATATCGGATTCTAAATATTTGTCAATGGAAGTGCAATCCAGAAGAAAATAGACACCTTCCATAATTTAGTATCTGATGAACGCGGTGAAGGTAAGAGGGTTTTTCTTTAAAGGGGCAATCTGGGTTTGATAGCATTTTTTCCCTTTTTTATCCTTTTTTTTTTTTTTTTTTTTTTCTACCAGAATCAAAAGAAATTTGAAGTGTTCTTTCAAGTGACGAGAAATGTTAGTTCTGTATTTATTACTGCTAGTACTAAATGGGAATTTTATTACTTTGTTCGGGTAACAATATTACACACAGATGCAACACTAGACAGCCATTTTCACACAGTGACCAATCACAACATCAGACCGTAATCACAGATGATTCATTGGCTACTTTTAACTCAATGTATGATTGAAGTGCAGGATTGAAGTCAAGGAAATCTTTCGAAAGCAAACTCTGATTGTCCCTTTAATCATGGAGCTTTTTCAGTGATTCTATGGTTGTGTGGTTCCTGTCAGCTAGTAATTACTTTTAGTATGATTAAATATTGGCTTATTCCAAAGCAAGAAATACGCAATTAAATTTTAGTAGAGCTGTAAAACACAGTGCCATCAACAGTAACTAGAACAAATTCCTCAGATTTATTCTAGCTACTTTCAGTAAAGTAAACATTTGTCACAAAAGTCCATTTTGTTTTCGCTGTAATGTTAATGGTAGTTGATTGATCATTTACGTGAGAGGAAGAATCTTCACGTACACAAATTTAACATGTTTCATACAAATATAGAGTACGATAGAAAACAAACAACAAAACAAAATAAAAAAAAATGTGAATGAATGTGGAGATCACTCGGAACGACCCAGAGATATGTGAAACAGGGGTGGTAAATATTTTTTCCTCAGAGGAGAATTTGAGATAGGAAAATGAGTTTAAACATACATCTTTTTACCAGGTTAAGAAAACATAAATGAGAGAAAAGGCCCTTACTGAAAACTGGATTCATGAGGTCCACTGCTTCTAAAAGACTGAAGTAGCTAACATGCTCTAAAAACACACAACCTTGCTTTGTAAGAAATGTTGTTACGTGTGTGGCGTCTTTGCCAAAGGAAGCTGGTTTAGTTGGACTCCAAAGTATAGGACATAACGTTTTCATGGTACAAACTTTCACAAATAATTTGCATGTATATGCACACGTTTATACGGGTACATATGCAGAGTGCACCATATCTGTACAATACACTGAAGCCACTGCTGAAGTAATTTCAACACAGAAGCGTATCATAATATTCCATATCTATATCTCAACACATAATTATGAAGAAGAAACTAAAAGAAATGGAAGACTGTAAAAATTATGGAACGCTTTGAAATGCAATTTGGCAAACTGTATAATTAACAGAAAATTACTATGTTACAGTAAAAAAAGTATGTATTGTTAAATGTAAAACAATAATATACATGGAGGAAGAGCCAAACTTCAATCTGTTGACATTTCATGATGAAGAATCAAAAAGGGGTAGATGCCCACTACGTAACAAGGTGGTTCTTGTTTGGTTGTGTCATTTTATTGTCGATTGTATTCTTTGTTAGGGTTAGGGATTAGGGCTTTCGTTAGCCAGTCAGGAAATTTCTTGTTAAACAGTGCGCATTGCCCCGGAAAAAGTAAGGCAAGGAGTTTTTCATTGCATTTGTTATTACTTTACAAAACAAATGTCTGCAAATACTTTTAAGGAAAACAATGGCTTCTTGGGATATTTTCTACCCCCCCCCCCCTCATGACATAACGAGGAAAATTTCACATAATGCAATTAATTTTAAATTTGCTGTTACCTTTTGGCAAAGCACTAACGGTTAGGGATCCCTGTGATATTAATGAAGTTTGGTTATGTTCATGGGGGTTAATATTCATAAATTTCCTAAGTCGTAAGGTTTATTATTCAAAAGTCTGTTTATTCATAATTTTGAAAGGTTCCTTATTTACAACAAGAAAAATTGTTCGTTATTCATGACAAAAAAGCTTTGTTGTTGATTATAGAAATAGGTTCATTATTCATATTGGAATTGGATTCAATATTTATAACAGGAACAGGGGTTAAATATTCATTAAGGCTTTTGCCAGCTCTAAAGGCTCCTTGTATTTCGTGACAGGGGAACACATCCAAATTTTTTTTCAGAATGATAGGCCAATTTCTTGTTTCCACTAGTTTGTGTTCTATCATAGATCGGTAATAATGGGCCTTTCGAAAATGACTAGTCACATTTTGGGAGAATTATGAAAAGAGAACCCTCATATCAATTATGAACATACCTAAGGTTTCTCAAATTGTGAATAGCTACCCTTCTTATTACGAATAAATAACCTTTTTTTCGATAACATGCATATACCTTTTCCCTGAAGTTTTACTAAGGATTAGGGAACCCTTTTTAACTTTTAATAATGAAACGTGTATTTGATTATGAACACAACGCCTTTCAAGATTTTCAACAGCGATCGTCTTTTTGATTTTCTAATGCCAATCATATTAATGACGAACCTCTTTTATTATTTAGTTATTTAGTTATAGAGAATGAACCTTGTGAACAATGAATCTCATTATGTGGTCTATCATAATATGAATTATGAACGTTATCAATAAAAAGAGTCCATGACTATCAACACGTCACCAATCATGAGCTCTTGACACTTACACTCAAGGACATCAAAGACTTCCATGATGAAACTTTCCCTCTTGCCTTTTGTTACATCCTACTTCTCTGCCTGATTACCTTTTATTGCTTCAAGGAGGAAATGAAGCTCACTTTAAGAACACTTGATATACTCATGTTACACCTCTTATTAACTCATTAACGATAAACAGATATTAAAATACAGAAAAAAGTTACATAACATTTGGGGTTAGCTAACAGGCAATGCAGGCATGTGTAAATTGCATTTCATGCAGTGTGTTCTTCATGCAGCAAGTTCTTCTAATTACTGGAGTAGAGTGGTCATTCGCCTCTATGTGCTCCAAGCTAATATTAAAGATATAATATTGTTGAAGAATGTAAAGATAAATTACAGTGAATGCTAATGCTGATAGGTTTATGTGCTGTTTTTATATTCTGGAAGCCTAAGTACAAACATTGCCTTGTCCTGAACAAGACGTAACAACATAAGAAGTCCTTGGAAATATCTCACTTTGAATCAAATATGCTAACAACAAGTGTGTTGTTCTCTGATGTCCAATTGATATCTGACTGGTATCTCTGTATCACAACAATGTATGTATAGTTGTAGGAAAAAGAATTCTCCAACGATATTCCTTGACATATTCTGCAAAGTCTACATTACCAGTTCTGGTCAATGCAACATCAAGAGCTGATACACTTGCTGCAGCATGTAGCTGGTTTTGAATAAGTCCATCTGAGAGAGTCTTGCCTGGCTTACTGCTTTTCTTCACTCTCTCCTTCAAGTAAGGCGATTATCTGAATATACCTGCCATATCCAAACAAGAGTCATTATCAAGCTGTTCATACCCGTGTAAACTAACTCCTGGAATGACTTCTCCATTGCAGCTGGTAGGGAAAACGAAATATGCAGCAGAAATCATCAGCAGAAAAAATGAATTGAGCCAGGGAAATGACAGCCATAAAAGTGGTCGATACCTTCCATAAAATATTTTACCTTTATGGATATAGTAAATATGGGTTAGCAACACATACTTCTTTATTGTTAAAAATGAAATGTGATAAAATTATGAGCTGTAGACAATTACCTTGCACCGAGTTTTTCTTAAACTATTTCACTGACATTTTAAATAACTTTTCATATCTCTGGTATTCACTTTAACAGCCAGGAACACCGAAAAATGGAATTCACATTGTTTGGTCATCATTCAATGAGTATTGTTATTCAATTTGGCATTAAATGTGAAGTCTTGATCTTGATCAAAGATTAGTTTCTCTCTAACATTTACGTCGGACAAAAAACGACTATTCCTGATATTTTGCAAAAGGAAGTTATTTCATTAGATCACACACTTTCCAATTTTCCGTAACTTTGAACATATAGACGTAAGGAGAGGGTGGGTTGTTAGCAAAGTTTATGCAAAGTTACCTTTGGACTTGACTATCCTTGACCTCGACTACTACCAAAACAGAAAGCACTGTCTTTTTCATCTTAATTCATTCTTTATCTAAAGTATCAGATAACCTTCTCTAACACCCTGATGTGTGCAAGGAAATGAAAACCCTGAGCTGTTTGACTCTTGACCATTTGCAGCATTTTCAACATTTCACCTCTGAACTTTGTCTTTATCATGCAGTTTCTTACCTTCAAAATTTTCTTCTACTTCAGGTTTTTGTTCCTCTTCTGGACTTAACGTTGGGATCTTACTAATGTATTCTGACACCAGTTTAGTAGCTTCATCTAGGTGACAAGCTTTTAATCCTTCAAATAAGCGTACCATCTTGTGTGATCCCATCAGTGATCTCTCCTCCAGGGTCTTCATTAGCATCATCCCAGGTTCTTCATTGGATGTTATCATCTCTGAATCTTTTGCATTTAGTTGGAAGTAAGCAGCAACCTTTTTGCACTGTTCTGCATCAAGGCTTGATGAGATACTGAGCAACATATCTTCATACATCTTGTTACCTGATTGGAAAAAATAATCAGTGTATTTTATGTTTCCATTAATATAAACTTACAGCAGACAAACCTGAAAAAATTCAAATACACATAAATATATATATATATATATATATATATATATATATATATATATATATATATATATATATATATATATATATATATATGAATATACCTTATTGTGGATTGGGGGAAAATTTGGGGCAAAATATCAATGTTAGGAGGAAATTACTGTTAGGAGGAAAATTAACATTCCTCTTTACGTTTTCACACACTGTTTTAATGGGAATACGTAAGTGTATAGTAAAATACATATGGGGGTACGTAATATACCTAATTACTTCCATGTTGACAAATAATGGACGCCCATCTGTTAACACGTACAACTAATGGACTATTGAATTTACGTACACATGTATATGTTTTCCCTTAAAGGCAAAATATACACTTATGTATATTACTATTTTTCATTTGGCCTAAACATATCAAGATATACAAATTTCCCCCGAATGTTCAATCTAGTGGTAAATTTTATATGTACATATGTATATATATAAATATATACAGTATACAGTTAAACAAAAACGAAAAACAGGAGGATTCAGTTTCATTTCCGGGCAACTGTGCCTGATATTTGGACTGTATATATATATATATATATATATATATATATATATATATATATATATATATATATATATATATATATATATATATATATATATATATATATATATATATATATATATATATATATATATATATATATATATATATATATATATATATATATATATATGTCTAATTCGGCACTTAGGGAAAAGGTTGTTGATGAGAATTCGATCTGGGGGAAGGATTTTGGGACGACTACTAGATTTACAAAGTAGATACAATAACTGCAAAGTTGTCAAATTTATGGACACCTAGCTGTTAACACGAAAGGATGGCTGGTCATTGAAAAACGTTTATATTTTAGACATTTTGGCAAACTCTTTTTCTTATGTAATTTGTTGTTAATTTTTCATAACAATTCAATTTCCCCCCCCCCCCCAAGGTTGGAATTAGCGTTATAAACAAACATGGATTCCAACAGTCCAACTCCCATCTGCATAAGACATTCCTGAGCTGAGGTATAAAATGTTGATGTTTATTTACTAAAGACAAATTAGTCTATTGTACCATAATTTGTTACTTTCTTGTTCTACAAGACATATTTCCTGCTTTGTTTCCCTTTAAAATTATTTTTTTTCTTACCTTAAATTTTCCCTGGTTGCTAGCATAATACATAGAGAGGAATTAATCAATTAAATTACTCTATAGGAGTGAAAGTCCTATGGCACACTGGTAAAAGGAGGAGTAACTTTAAGAAAAACAAAGATTGTAATTTGAGTAGTACTACGACATCACAAATTATTGCGCAATGTATCATTTTATGTGGAGTGAACAAAAGTTCAGCATTTTATATATTTCAGATCAGGAATATCCTATGAAGATGGGAGTTGAACTGTTGGAATTCTTAATGTTTTGACTTGAGGTACACTTTAAAGAAGTTCCAGTGTACCAACACCACCTTCGTCTTGAAATGAGATACAAATCTTAATTTCACAAAAGCAACTTCAAAGGCAAAGTAACATTATTGAATAACACACGTACCTGGAGAAATAGGACCAAACACAAGTTTCTCACTTTCTTCTGAAATAATCAAATCTTTGATCTAAATGTAAAAAAAAAATGGATGAAACATATTTTGGGCCATTATTCTTTCCATTTAACAGCATTGACTCAAAGTTACATGTTCCCATCCCCATTATGGCTTAAAATGTATTGTTAATGCTGTAAGATAATATTGTACACAATGTCTGTGTTATTGTACATGTAAAGTATATTGCATAAAGTATGATGATGGGTAATCAATTTGTCAGCTAACCATCTGATTCAATGCAAGTACTAACTGGAAGTGTCAGAGACTTCAATTGATGTGTACAATTCATTAACACAAACATAATTCAAACAGTTAATACATATCTTTTGTATCATGTTTAGTCGAAACTTACTCTTGCTTTCAGTGGTATTTGAGTTGGTTCATACCCAGCTTGAGTGAATGTGAACAAGATGTCAACAACGTCTCTGTCTGTAACTTGGTTCTTCTTCAGTCTGATCTGATGAGAAACCCTACTGGCAGTACAGACATGAGAAACAGCAAATTTCTGAGAATGGGAAAATTAAGAACTTAAAGTCACAGACACGAGAACACTTTTGCACAACAATGTTAATTTCTGAAGGTCAAGTCTTGTTTATATCAAGCTTTTATAACATCCAGCTTAGCACAAATTAGCAACATTATATGTTCAAGACAGTCAGAGATATTGTGCAAGAAAGTTTCTTTAACTGTCTTGTTCAATGTGTACTCTCTGTTGTGGTATTTTCTGAGCTATTATATTTGTGTTACATGCCAGAGTAAGCCAATGATTGTCAGCATATATCTTACTTGGAATGTCATTGGTAATGTTCATTTAACAAAAGTAGCTTAATTTACTGGTATGCAAAAATGCATTGAGGTTTAACGAGGTTTCAATTCTGTTCCAAATAATGTCAAGATATCCCATATCTTCTCTGTCAAATACTAACATGTTCTAAAACTAATTTTGTGTAACTCCAGATAACCCATGACCTCAACCAAAACAATGAAGAACCCACTTCTCATGATAAGACATTCACAAACCTAGATATTAAACCAGCTATCAAGTTCCTATGTGGAATCTTGTGAACATGGTTTTCAGAAAGTGACCACCGGTGATCCAGACAAGTCTCTTCCATCTCTTCAAAAAACAGTAGGGACCGCATTCTAATGTAATGCATCCACAAACCAATTATGAAACCTATCAAAATTTCCTACCTTGAAATAGTAAATTTAAAAGGTTTTTAGATTTGGAACTTAGGTGACACAAAATGACCTTTGACCTCCACCAAAAAATAGGAATCCTCTTCTCATCATAATGTGTACATATACAGTACTAAGTATGTTATCTATGCAGTTTCCTACCTTTTAATAAATAACAAGTTTTCTAGAGTTTGATCCTGACGATCTGAGATGATCCTTGACCTCCAACAAAAACAATAGACTTCTTCCTCTTAACATGGGGCATATACGTACCAAGTTTTAAAACTGTCTGACATTCCTATCTTGGAGTATTGTGTTAACAGACAAGCATGACAAACACAAACATATTCTTGGCATCAGTTAGGGACGACCTTGTTTAGAAGTGGAAATTTGGATATCCCCAATTTGGGTGAATCCACACTTGACTAAGACAAAAATGCTTGTGTCACTGATTTACTAGTACTGCATTCATACACTCATTTACCAGCTCATGGTGTGTTACCTAATGACAGGTTTACAACATTGAAAATGTGAAAAAAAAGCTCCAAACTTTTTTGGGCACATCCCTCAAAGGTGAAAAATCAATCTCATGAGGAATTTTGAAGTTGAAAATTTGCCCACTTTCAGGTGTACCCACACTTGTCTCAAGTTGTGTCCCTGATTTACACCAAAAACATATGCAAACTTCATGAATGTAATCATGAATGATCTGGTTCCTCTTATCATTGCAACCAATAAACTAATTGGAAAGAAATAGATGCAAAACAGAATTGTCTAATCTATTCTACATATTTGAACTAAACTCAGTTGACCTTACAGGTTTTGACAACAAGTACTGTATAGTAATATACCGTTTTCTTTCATTTTGTTGGTAGATCAGAAGTTGGTGATGCTGTTTATTATTAGAAACCGGATACCGGACATTGCCGTTGCTTTATTATTAGTTGAATCATTAACTGCGAGCAGCTATGACTTTATAAATGTGCCAACTAACCTTCATTGCCTGCTCCTTATCAGGTATGTATGTATTGTTAACAGATGTAACAGCCACACTGAGAAACCCTGCATCATCTCCATCCCTCTCTGAATGTCGATGGAGTTGAAGTGTTGAGTATTGCTCTAAAGGCAGCTTAGTCTTGTAGTCTGACAATAACATCTGTGTAGGTAAAAGGTGAAAACTAAATTGTTTGTGTCATCATAAGACTGTCTATAGTAGTTGCTTAAGTATAAAATCAGCACGAAAATATTCATGGTGTGGTTCTAATAAATATGGGAAATACACTAGCGAGGTATGTGATTCATCAAAGTTTTCTGCTTGACATATCATTTTGTCATTGTTATTTAATCCGCTCATCCTCAACCAAAATAAATAGGGGTCATCTCCTCATTAGATGAAGGATATTGGTCTGTACATCACTCGCTCACCTTAACTGATACACCTTGTTTTAATCAAGCAAAGCACACTCAAAATACTACAAACTTTTCATTGTGAGATTGAACTTACATTGTATTCTGAGTCATTGTCATTACAAAAGCATATCGTAAGTATGATATCATCAACAGTGCTTCTAACCCTATCTACAAATGGTACAGCCCTAACGATGTGCAACGGTGGTGCAGATGTTTGGCTCACGAGACTAGCTGAAAGGAATGTAAGACACTGAATGTCTACTGTCACAGACTTGTCTTTCAGCTGCCTTGGAATGGATCTCTCCTCAGTCCATCTAATGGAATCTAAAAGGTAAAGGTATTTACTTGTTAGAAATTTAGAAAATATCACATACTTTATGAGTCTTTAACTAGTACTAACTTAAAAGAGGAGTTAAATGTCATACCAAATTATGATATGTTAGAGGAATACTAATTCGAAGCATTTTGGAGAAATTTGCATTGAAATCTGATGTGTGGTTCTGAAGATCTGAGCAGGTTAAAGTGTACCTCAAGTCCAAAAATTCAAAAATATATGTTAAAGACCATGAAAATGAGTTCTAACAGTCCAACTCCCACCTTCATAGAACATTCCTGAGCTGAGATATTAAATGTTGAAATTTATTCACAACTTGGTACGTTGTGCGATAATTTGTGTTTCCTTGTTGTACTACTCAAATCAAAATCTTTGTATTTTTTTGTTTTTTCTGAAAGTAAATGCACCTTGTACCAAGGTGAAATAGAACTCTTGCTCCCACGGGGTGATGTAATTAATTAAGCCCTGCTCTGTGCAACATGCTATGCAGGCAAACAAGAAGTGTTCAAGGTCATGAAAATATTTTCAACTTCAAAGGAAAACAAAGGAGAAAATTTGAGTTGTACAACAAGAATTATTGCACAGTGGACCAATTTTTTAAGTGAATAAACTTCAACATTTTATATCTCAGCTCAGGAAGGTCCTATGAAGATGAGAGTTAGACTGTTAGAATTCAATTTTCCTGCTCTTTAATATTTTTGAATCTTCTGACTTGACGTATTAAACTTAAAGTTGTAACAAAAAAACCTGACCTTTATCCTCACACTTATGGACATTCTTTTGTTTTTCTTTACAGCCCATTTTTCTTCTCAACAATCCAGTATTATCAGAATCTAATTGGATAAGTAGCATGAAACTAAAATACTTTGTATTCCCCACAGGGAGAACCTATTAATTAATGTCAAGGTCAACACAACAATCTGAAAGAAACAACGCAAAAAGGCAAAAGCATTCCTTGTCAATTTATAGGGAGTGATTTAACCTTTGCTGACCCTAAAGCTCGCTTTGGAACCCTAACTGATATCTCGAGAAATGTATGTCAGGTTTTAAAGAAAGTTTTACCTGACTGCGTGGATTTGGTTCTTGTTCCATTTATAAAAATCAAATTTTTACTGAAATTTTCCGTTTAAGAAGAATGTTGTTGTGAGAAAAAGACAATAATCTAACAACATAGTCTTAAATCTTGCAAGCAAGTCAAAATCATATCTCAAATATATTGAGGTATTCAATTCTTTTGAATCTATGCCTGACTATAAATTCCATACCAAGCTACAGTAATTCCACTAAAGTGATAAGTTTTCTCAAAGACAACTTATCGAAGACACTGTCAACACCTCATGTCAGGACAAGTTACCAAATACTGATTTTGAAATATCTACTATTTGAGGCTTCTTTAATACAATGGTATTAGATATAATATTATCACCCTAAATGCTGATTGAAAACAAAATATACAAACAGTCTCACCCAATGAGTCATCATTAGTGTTCATAACCTGCCCGGAGTGAATAATGACATCATGATTTTCTGGTTCAGAGATGAGGGCAGAGTGAGGAATGTTTAGCTGTACTGGCTTCTTAAATGTTAATCCAAGAGGTTCCAAATTGATGAGAGGTGTCATTCTTGCTGTGTCCACCTCTCTATCCAAGGGAAAGGGAGATTCATTCATGACACTAATTGCAATCACATGATTTTCATGGAGAGCATCAGGGGGGACTGTGAGGGAGACATTTGTTAACCAAATGGTTCCTCCCGCTCTGCCAACAATCTGTTCAGCATACAATAGATGATGAGGTCTGTCTATTATAAGTGATCTTCTGCCATCTTCTCCCGCCTCTGATGTTACCTCTGTTTGTGATGTGTATCCAGGCTGAGTGCCATCATCCAGTGATGCCTCGTTGCTTGTCTGTTGTGGTCGTAAATTAACTTTGCTAACAAATTTATTAACATCTGGAAAGGGAAAAAAGAAGCAAAGACACATTTATAACTAAATGTAAAGAAAAAAGTAAGTGACAGATTTCTGTTTTTAAGTACATCAAAAAGCACAGGTTCAGTGCAACCACGAGGGGAAAGCACTGCACTCTTTACAACTTTTTGAATTGCAATGACACAATTTAAATAAAATGTAAAACATGGAGTGGCTGGTGTGTGAGACTTATATGTCTCGATTGTGCAGCTCATCTTTGTTTTAAAGAAGATATGGCTTCTTGTTATCATGCAGATCAAAAAGTATAAACGTTCATTGAGGACAATTACTGTCTTTTTACAGTCCCTTCGATTGCATCGATTGCCTCCCATACAAGTAATTTCTTTTGCTACTAACAGACATTTGCCATTTATGTCACCAAGGTTGTTTTCTTCTCAGCAGGGGATCTCCAAAGCTATGCATTAAGCAATTTACTACTGCAGTCTTAGCAATGCTTTTGTTTTAATTTTTTAGATTGATCCCTAGAGACCTTGAATGACCTTTGCCCCACCTACAGCAACAACCATATGATGTTTTTTCTTAAGATCTTACTATAAAAATTTTAACTGAATTTAAATGGTCTATTCTTTTCTCAGTCTCTGACAAAACTACTGAAATGGACCATAACAAAATCTTCTTCTTCAAATTTAGAAGCAGTATTTATTTATTTGCTTAGCTGGAATGAACTAATATATTTTCAGGCAAGCCACCATCACCTTACCAGATGGACACTAAAAGTATAAAGCCATTTTTTTTTAAATATTTATACTTCAGTACTTCCTCAGATTTACAGCAAAATACATAGCAATCTTTAAAAAGGCACTACTTCAATCAAATCTGGGATACAAGTTCTTTCAACCTTTCCGAAATACCTTCTTCTTTTATATTATAAGTTACCTTCCCATGTAAACATCTCCTCTGTTTTGTATAGTTCATACTGCTCTTCACCAATTGTCTTCTGATAAGGTGTTACAACGTCTTCATTAACTGCTTCCAGTTGTAACATTGCTAATGCCTTCTGTAAGTTAGTGACATCAAACATGTTGATGACCTTTCTTTTCTTCAGCACATCAAGCAGTTTCATACCAGGTGGCTCATTGTAAGATAAGCCTACACGAAGCACCATGTCATAGTCTGATGTAGGTATGTCACAAACTTTTGCCAATTGGAGACAATCTCCTAAAGTAAGATATTCTGCAACAGCAACAGTAAGTCTCCCAAACTCAGCTGTTTATGGGATAAAATTTGAAGAAATGAATGCAATTGCGGTTATTTTCGTGTAAAGAAATTCAATCCAATCCAGTAAAGTTCCTGCCTATGCAATACAGCATTCAATCTGTCAGAAAGCAATCTGAATGGCAAATAAATATACAACACTCAATGTTTACTGTCATGAGCAAGAGCAACGGTACCTTGCTCGGTACCTGATAAAGGTCTTACTCTCCAAAGCATTTTGATTTCTAAAGCCGGCTTTATGGCAGGCCATTTTAAAGAAGCACTTGTAGTAAATCTGGTCAAGTAACCATGGAACACTTTGGTAAATATTTAGTATCTCATATTTGTTGTTTACAATGTATAAATTTGAAAGGAAACGAAGCTGTATTTTGTATTACTTTAAAGCTACAGTACAAAAGCTGTTACAGCTAGAATATTTATAACACAAAATGTCATTAATCCCATCAGCATGCAAGTTTCCTCTGCACAGATGCAAAGCTGAATTCATGTCAAATATGGTGGTGAAAGGATCATTATGTGACTGGGAGTTATAATGAAACCAACTGTAACAATTGCATTAGTGAGAAGTTATATGTCAACAAAAAGGTTTCACTTTCAACAACTCAACACTGATTTCAATCTTTGCCTATTTATTCTGTTTAACAGAAATTTTTATGCCCCGCACATTGCAGTATGTTGACTTTACATTGATGACCTTACAAGGTTGATGAAGATTATTACCGTATAAACACACTCATAATAAGCATAATGAAGTAAATTCTTCGTACAATACTTACACAAAGCGTTCTATACACTGGCTTGAAACATTTTCATGTTTAATTTGAAAAAGTGCTTGTTCACAGATTTTTGGAAACAAAATAAATTGAGTTTTAAAGATACTCTGTGGATTTTCTGAGTTTGATAATTTGCCATGAGTATGTAGGGGAATCTTTGAGGTTCGAAAGAATTTGTTTTCAACTTCAGATTAATTATTCCTTTTTAATGATTAAGAGAATGCATACCTGCAAGGGTTGCTCCATGTTCATTGGTATCTTCAGCTTCCTCAGAATCATCTAAAGGCTGGTTCTCAAATGGTCTCTGAAAAACAAGAATTTGTTTGTTTTAACAAAATCTTTAATCCCTAAACATATCTTACACACTTACATATAAATTATACTTTTAACACAAGTTCACACCTAACATCCTAATTGAATTAGAAGACAAAATAATACAAGTAAACAACCTTGGTCCAAACAAGGAAAACCCTCTAGCAGATAGTAAAGGGACAATCAGAGTAAAACATTCAGAAGGTTTTTACATTAAAAGTTACATTACTTTTTGTAAATTTACTTTTGAATTAAAATTTCTGAATCATTGTCGAGGAAAAAACATCACACGTTAATGCAAGACTAGGTAGCATCCCCAATACTGTACCCAATCACAAAATAAGAATGTGATTACAGATCACTTTGTATGAGCTTTAAGTCAATGTACAAATTCAATCCAGAATAAATGGTGAAAAAAGTTATAAAACAAATCCCTGATTGTCCCTTTGACTTTAGAAAATGATAATAAATATACCTTCTGTAATTCAGCTATGGCATCCTTTGCTTGGTTTAGAACCTCTTTAAGGGCTTTTGATTCCTTGGCAAAGTCCAGTTGATACTGTCTAAGTTCAGTTCTGGTAATATGGAGGTCGGTATTTGTTGTCCCTAACTCTTTGGTTCTTGTACTTAGCTCCTGCTTGGTCTGTGATAGTTCTGATGTTAGCAGCTCTATCTCTTCATCAGACTTAGATTTCAGCTGTCTCAGTTCTTCTGAGATGACTGATGTACTTTGCTTGGTTCGTTTTAATTTCTCTGCCAATATTTCTCTCTGTCCGTCAGACTCTGCTATAGTCTGTTCCTTTTGTTTTAATTCTGCTGTCAATATCACTAATTTTTTCACAAATTCTCTGTTAATCTGTTCACTCCAGTCTAATTTCTCTTCTAATGTTACCATCTTTTTGTCTGACTCTGCTATACTATGTTCACTCTGTCCTAGTTTGGCTGTCAACATTTCTGTCTGTCTGTCAAACTCTGCTATACTCTGTTCACTCTGTTCTAATTTTGCTGTCAATATTTCTCTTTGTCTGTCAGACTCTGCTATACTCTGTTCACTCTGTTCTAATTTTGCAGTCAATATTACTATTTTTCTCTCAAAATCTTTGTTACTTTGTTCACTTTGGTCTAATTTTTTTTCTAATGTTTCTATCTTTTTGTCTGACTCTCCCATACTTTGTTCACTCTGATCTAATTTTATTGTCAATAATTCAACATGCCTCTCAGACTCTTCTTTACTCTGTTCAAGTTCTTCTGTCAATTTTTCTTTATCTTTGATCAGTACTTCTGCATTTGCTAAGTCTTCCTTCCATTGTTGGGCTTCCTCCCTCACATGGAGTAGCTGGCCTTGTAAATCATCAAGAGTTTTGACATGTTTCTGTTAATAATAGAACAAAAGAACCAGAAAGCCAAAAGGCTTAGTGATTCCTTGCCGCTGAAATGTAAGGCCTTTTTTCACATTGACATCGCTTAACAATGTTTTCCAATTAACAAGGCTCCATAATGTGCCCACAAAGTACACATGCAAGACATCCAATCTTCCTACATTGAGATCCCTCTTGCCCGTTGTGAACCCAAATGACATTTCACCTCCACCAAAAACTTATGGGACCATGTATTCATTATGTGCCATCTACATGACAAGTTACAGCACCCTACAAGTGACCTTTCTTGAAAGACTGTGCAGGAAAGCTTGTCAGGCTTTGAACATGCTGACTTCAAATGAACTTTGACCTTTAGCAAAATCAATAGGGATCATCTACTCAATATGAACAATCCACACACTAAATATGGGCATAGTCACATGTACTGTTCTTGAGATATTGTGTTTAAGAAGTTTTGACCTTTTGGCCTCTCATGGCCCCAAATGACCTTTGACCTCCACCAAAAACAATAGGGATCATCTACTCAATATGACCAACCCACACACCAAATATGAGGTTAGTCACATTTACCTTTCTTGATATGTCGTGTTTACAAGCCAAAGCGTCACATACGCGCGCACACACACACATACATACACACGACATCACCATCGCATAGTTTCCTTGCCTGCCTGCGGCAAGGAATCAAAAACTACTTTGTATTGGATTCATGAGATTATCATTTGTTTAACTTGATCATGACCACAACCTGACTCCTAATTGTACAAAACTCAATTGTGACCCAGTGGTAATTCATACATAAGAAAGACTAACTTCATGGTCAAATATAAAGTTTGCCTTATTCATATCTCGAGTTATTGCAGACACAAGCAATTTTCAAGTACTGTAGGCCTTGTACCTTGAGTAACCATATGTAACCTTTGACTTCTGCCACGAATAACAGGCTACATATTTTGACTACAGGGAATATACAATGCAAGAACAAAGTGTGCTCATAGTTCTTGCTACCTTGAGATACCACCAACTTTCATCTTTTAACTCTGATGACCTTATATGACAGTTAACCTCAACCAAAGACAGCATGGGCCTTCCCCTCAATATGATAAGTATACGGCATATCCACACACCAAGTAAAAAAGTGTTCCTAGAGATATCATTCTTAACATATGTAATTTTGAATAACAACACACATTTGTATATAAATTTATCATGACTGCACAGATTCATTTCATATTGTTTAAGGTATCATGGTACCATTCAAATTAAATTCCATTATGTTATAAAATTGCCCAAGTTTCTTTTTGCCACGAAGGATGCAGTGTTATTACACTGATAAATAATGTCATGAAGAAAGAACCACAGGACATGTACTTTGGTAGATTAATTGCACTCAACCACCTAAAGGATGATTAAATTGGTATTTTATGAAAAATTGGGAACTTCAATATCCATACTTAATTTGCGTATGTGCTCTCAGGGAAGTGATGTACAGTAGACGCAAAATTGTTGTTGCAACACCAAAAGTAGAAACAATGATTTGTGCATTTCCTCCAAGTGGCAAAAATGTTTTCATTCGTCTTCTTCTTTATCAGCATATGTCATTTTGTCCCTTTCCAGTATTTGTGATATCGTACCTACGTTTGTACTGCAGATACTACTGTACCTAACCTCATGTAACTGCCACCTTACACTAACTGTCATCATGTTCAACCACCTATTGTCATTGTACAAATTACCTTAATGTATTTTCACTTTGTACTTTGCCATTGTGGCTACGTTAGCATAACTCAATTGTCACAGTCTACTTGTCCTACAATGATTGTCATTGTGCCCAAGTTAGAGGGGTTGTCACTGTGTCAGGACACTGATTTTCATTGTGGCCAGGTAACCAAAATAAGACTGTAAGGTTGTATTAAACTGATTGCCATTGTGGCCAAGTTATCTAAATGGGATTGCCACTATGTACCTACCCTGGTTGTCATTGCTTCAAAGAACTGAAGAAGTTGTCACAGTGTCCTAGCATTGATTGTAATGGGATTATCAGTTTGAGCTTACACTGATTGTCATTGTGAACAAGTTAACTAAATGGAACTGTTTCTGTGCACCCACTCTCTTTTTCATTGTGTCCAAGTAAGGAATTGTTACTGTGTACTTACAATGGTTTCATTACGTCCAAGTTATGGAATTGTCGTAGCGTACCTGATGTGTTACTGTACCACACTTGCAGTACCTACACTGATTGTCAGTGTGGCATAGCTAGATATCTAAATGGGATAGTTACTGTGTGATGGCACTGATTGTCACTGGGAGTCACTGAGTGAAGAATGATCATACTGTACCCTTGCACAGTTAGTTAGTCAGTTTGTTCGAGTTTTATGGCACAGTTTCCAACCTATTAGTTCAAGTAGAGCCGGCTACGGCCTTTCTTACAGTTGTGGTTCACTGGCTCGTTTTCCCTACTCCACTGCTTGTGCGGAACACCATGCACAAGGGCAGTTGGTTCCATTTTTAGAGTGGTATGACTCAACCTGGGAATAAAACCCAGGCCTTTTGTGTGAGAGGAAGATGCTCTTACTGTTAGACCAAAAACGTGGTCTTGCACCCTTGGAAAGACATTTGAAAATTATTGCAGATTGTGGAATCTCTTTCGGGCGCTGGAAGGGGGGCATAACTTAAGACACTCAAAGTTTTATTGATTACTTGTGGTTTAAACTCTGCTGACCCAAGATATCAATCTTGGAAAATTCTTGTTTTTTGGACCTGTGCTGACCCCAAGATAACGATCCTCTGAATAATTGGTTAAGTTGCTTTTTTGACCTCTGGTTACTCCAGAAAGTGACCTAAAATGCCCTTTGATCTGCACCAAAACAATTTGGTTCTTTCCATTGTGGTGTCCAAAGATCAATGAGGAGGCTTTTGCTCTATGACCATTGGTAACTTCAAATAATCTTTAACCCTTTACCGTTGTTTGGGTCCTTTTGGACCCATGCGGAGAGCTCGGCTGTCACCCATCTTTACTGTTTCACGCGGAGCTCGAAACTGCGAGTAGCTACCCGAAAATTCGGAAACAACAACGAGAGAGACAATAGTTTAAGGTCACGGGGTCAATGGCCTATGGAAGCCGATGCGGAGCGGGCTACGTCCGCTTTTCTGCCCACTCCCGAGGCGCGCAAATATGCCCCCATCGGAGCACAAAGGTAAAGGGTTAATTGACCTAAATTTAAAATTAATATTGGGTTCCTCCTCTCAACATTGAAAGACCCCAGAGCCAACTGCCAAAAATGTCTGTCATTTCTGTCTAGAGATCATTAACAAAAGATTCAGATGCATAGCCTGGCAAGAAACTGGAGGGACCAAAGATATTTCCAGAGGAAGAAGCTAATGAGGTTTTGCTCAGTGGGGCCAAATGGGTAAAAACCTACCAAGTTAGTAGAACATTGTAAGTCATGGTAGGTAAGCAAGGGTCCAGAGCGATAAATCCCTGGAATATGTAAATATAGCCCCAAAATGAAGTCACAGCAATGAAATAGCCATTGCACATACAGCAGGGCATTTTGAAGGTAAACATTGGTTGGTTGACAGTCAACAAAACAAATCCCCTCTGAGATAAAAACTAATTCCTACCCTGTTGTATGTAAACTAATGTGAAATGAATACAATGGATACCCTTTAGTTAACTTACCTTTACTTTACTCTCTTACTAATGAGCTGATTCCTTTCATCCTCCCAGGTCTTTTGTCTTGTCATCATCTCTGTAACTGTGATAGGTTTCATATTCTCTGCAAATAATAGTGTAAAGTACAGTAAAAATTAAGTGTCATTAGCCCTTCAATATTTCCTAGATTTCACAATTTTAACTGAGTACATCAATTAGCATACTATTTGAGGCTGACAGAAAGTCTCAAGTTGTTAATGAAGGAAAACATCCTGTTACACAGTTTTTGAATTTCTTAAACACTTAGTTTGATCTCTCATAAAATATTCCCACCCTTATAAGCTGCTATGCAGGTTAACACGGGCACTGACTCCACCAAACATCTAAGCTTGTTTATCAAGCTGGTCTGTTCTTAAAAATCCATTGACATGAATTCGCTTATGGGCGATTCCATCGGTAACAAACTGACATTTGGAAGGCATTTTTGAAACATTTTGTGCTCTGTTTCATACACTGAACAGAAGTAAGTGATTATTTATTTTTACTAATGTGACCAGTAAATCTACACAGTGACCCAATGTTAACTGATCAGCTGCATTACGAACACAAGAAATGATCACCTAATGACACAGTAACAGACTGACATTTATGCAACCTTACATTCTGCATTCCACTGAATAAGTGTTGTCACTTTTACTTATGCATGGGATCATACAACAAATAAAATACAAAAGTTTGAGATTGCCATGCATGGTTACTGTACTGTCATGCATAATGAGCTCGGTAGCAGACTGACACCCTCTTGTAACAGACTGACATGCTCTGAATTTTAGGACAAAATCTGTGAATGAGGAAGCAACTTTTCTTTCAATGTTGGTTACAATAGCACAAATATTTCAAATAACTTAACAAAATTAAAAAGAGGGCCATCTGTGACACCAAGCATTCTGGAGCATGGATGTTACATGTGAAATTCATCTGTGCAATCTGGTCTTACAAAACCTCAAATTTGTTGAATAACAAAGTTTAGTGGCATCCTTGTTTAATATACTGTACTATTCAGACAAATGAAATTTAATTGAGTTGAACTAATCCTAGAATCTTAGGTGTTAACTTGTTTAGTTGTTAAATTGTTTGCAATGAGGAAGTGGGAGAAACTTTGACCTTAATTAAGTTTAGTATGTCTTGCAGATGTAAAAGCTTACAGTACCACAACTGTACATTTATCTTGCAACTACCACACTGCCATGCCATCTTCACTGTTTCAACAATCTAAATGATACCTGCACACTACTGTACTGCAGCTAACCCCTTTACACTCTACCAAAATCTCTTCCACCCTGTTACTAACAAAGAGAAAACATAAAAAAAACTGTGAACATACTTTACTGTATCAAATGAAACTTATGCGAAGTCTATACAGCAGGTGCTTGAAACTTAAAATTTCTTATTGGTTTTGATTGAAATTTTGATGTCCAGTCTTCACAATTCTGCTGTTTGCCAAAACTGGCCCATAATTCTTTCAAACAGAGGCTGGTCTAAAAGTACATACCCTCTTCACAGAATCTACAATAGCTACAGTATCAATGTCTTTTAACCAGAAAAAAGGCTAACAAATGAACTGTGCAGTAACTTTGTTCTGAACATTTGTGAATTAAAATTACAAATTTCAGTTTCAAAATCTATGAATCTCTCAAAACTGAAAATATTTCACAACTGTATCTGCTACAGCAATGTGATGGTCAGTCAATTCATTTTCTAGGGGCAAGACAACACGCCTTATTTGAGCAGAATTTATTTATTTTTTTTTATTGGTGATGGGGGGGGGGGCGGTTCACTCTCACCATAAAGATACATACAGTAGTTAAGGATTGTAAATTAAACCTGAGAGAGTTGGTATACTGCACGTAGGAGATGGCATGATCCTTTACTACAGTACCAATATTGTCGCTATTACTTTTTTTAAATCATGTCTGCCCTTCATATAGTTCCCTTAAATAATGTCACAAAAAAAGTAAAAGAAAAGAAGTATTATAGTTTTCTTACAGTGAGCATGATAGGATAATGTTTTTAACCCAGTCAATCAATTTGTATTCTAAACATTTCTAAGCTGTCAGTCTGTTACCGTCAGTCTGTTACCCAGTCATCCTCAGATTTCTGTGGGAAAGAAGGAGTTAATTCAAATCTTAATGACAATAGGTTACCATCTCATGATAAATACTGAACAGACTGAGAATACCAGAGATACTGTACTGTTCCTGTGATATCTTGCAGGGCATATGCAGAAAACTTTTATTTCAGTAACAGACTGACATACTGTATAGTATAACCACAACAACCACTTGAACCTTCCCTTTTCTCCCAAACAAAATATCTCCCTTACATAACAAGAATTACTGTTTTCTTACTATGAGTATGATAGGTAAATGGTTCTATCTGAGTTTAAGGATATGTACGGGTGTGCAACTAAACATTTCTTGCTGTCAGTCTGTTACCGTCAGTCTGTTACCATTTCAGTTATAGATTTCTGTGCGAAAGAAGGAGTTAATACAAATCTTTTTATGACAGTAAGTTACATCTCATGATAAATACAGAGAATACCAGAGAGAGTGTTCCTATGATATCTTGCAAGGCTAACAGAAAACTTTTTTGATTATTTCGGTAACAGACTGATATAACCATAATAACCACATCTGAGTTTCCCTTTTCTAGCCAAATGATAGCAGCTATTGTTGCAAAAATTCTAAAAGGTCTTTGCTCTCTCAAGGAAATGAGAAGTTGGCTGATTCACAGGATGGGTAAGTCGAAACAACCGTTAAATGTTGTGAGAATCTGGAAGTAGAGATCCTGTGTTTCCCAAAGTTTAATAACAAAAAGGGTGAATCACTTCCAAATTAATTCTGTTGTTGACTTAGATCAAAGGGTAGGAAGTGGGGGTATTTGTAAACCAAGGTGATGGGACAGGATGAGAAGCAAAACTTGCCCTAATTGGGGGAGAAGTTCTGAGGAACTGTTTAATAACATTGTGCAGATGCAGATGGGGCTTGCTCTAATTGGGGAGAATTTCTAAGAAACTGGTTAATAATATTCTGCAGGTGCAGTTGAAGTTGAGTTCAGTAACCTAGCTCACAAAATGAGTGCTGCCTAAGTAGGTCCCAGCCATTCAGAAAAGTTTTAAATCATGCTAACCAATGAATGAGTAGCATATTTCTCTGTGTCTAAGAGTATGGTGGAGGAAAGATGTTGTAAAGTTGAGAAGTGAGAAATTTAGGAGGGTTGATTCAAGATCTATACTTCAGAGCGAGAAGAAGTAAATAGACTAAGTGCGTAATTACTGTCAAGAATTTCTGGCGATTTGGGCTACTTTCAGGAGGGAAAGACTGGTGAATTTGAGAGAGGATAATTTTTTGGTGAGCATATTTCCATTTTAGTACTCCAGGAGAATATGGGACAGGAACTAACATGTCTCACTCTGGCCTGGTAAGATTTAATTTTGGAGCTGTTTGTTAGGGACAAATTGGTGAGCTCAGCATAGCAGAGCAATGCTCAGTTTTGTTACTTTTAAAGTGGGAGTTACAGCTTTGGATTTTAGGCTAAATTGGAAACCAAAACCAGTCACTTACTTCTGCGATGGGGAGGTTTTTAATATATGGCAGTCAAAATAGTTATGAGTTTATCTGAAGCTCTAAGGATATAATTGGGGATGTAATTTCGTAATTTTCAAGAGGCTGCAGAGCCACTGATTGATTTTGGAGCCGGAGCTGGTGAGATGCAGCAGGAAGAGTGGGCAGTCCTCAGTTCCATTGGTACTGAAACAAGTAGGTTGGAGTCAGGTAATGAAGCTGAAGGTGATGTACATGCAGACAATCACAGACATAGGCCTAATTTAACCCCCCTTTCGAATTTAGGGCAGTCACAAGAGAATGCAGATCCCCAGGTAGGGATGAGCAGCAGGGAGGCTACTTCCCACAGGAGAAACCCTTTTCGAGCAGAACATCGAGAACAAGATAGGAGGGGAGTTGAAGATTATTTTCGGGGTGGAGGCAGTCCACTTGAAAGACACCTAGACCCCAACCAACTTTTTGTTGGGTTAAATCCAGAGAATATCAACAGGGAGAAAGCAGCAGTAGGTGGGTCACCAGGGTTTCATGTTAAACCTATCATGCAGCCTCCCCAGTTTGATGGGTCAGCTAACTGGGATGACTATCTGGTACAATTTGAACTGATATCAGAATTAAATGGATGGTCCCCAGACACTAAGGCACTTTATCTGGCAGCAGGGTTAGAAGGGCAAGCACGGGCAATATTGAGTGAGTTAGATGCTGCTCGCAGGAGAGATTATCACGAATTGGTTACAGCTTTAGGGCGCAGGTTCGGTGCCGCAAGCCAGACCCAGCTCCATAGAGCCATTTTGCGAAACAGGACTAGACAAGCAGGAGAAAGCATACCCCAGTTGGCCCAAGAAATTAAAAGGCTGGTTATGCAGGCTTATCCAGATGCCCCTTAGGATATGGTGGAGACGCTTGCCAAAGACTACTTCATAGATGCGCTCGGTGACGCAGATACCCGGTGGCGAGTTTATCAGTCTAGACCCCGAATGTTGGCTGATGCTGTGACAGTTGCAGTAGAACTGGATGCGTTTCGCACAGCAGAGTTCAAGCGAGGTAGCTTGAGGAGGCCAGTAGTACGTGCTGTAAATGCGAACGAGGGAGAAACAGAAAGAAAGGCCAATTCAGATAATCACGAGCTGCTCAAACACATTAAGCTGTTGGGGGAGGCTCTGAACCAGACCCTCACTAACTCTCTTCTTCAGCTTCAGGGTTCAATAGGCCATAGGCCTTCTGCTCAAAACATGTCTAGTTCAGTTCCAGGGCCCAATGAGCAATCCGTTAGATCGGGTGACCAGAATAATCAACAAAACAGGGCAGGGGAAAAGCAAAACTGGCAAGGTGGAAATAGGCGTGGAAGGCAGAACGGGTGCTGGAATTGTGGTGACCTAGGTCACTTCAAGCGGGATTGTCCACAGCCTTATAGGGGTGTTGGTGAGCTAAAGACTAACCAAAGGGAGGTCCCTAATGACAAAGATAAGCATGCAGCAATACCAAACCAGGGAAACGCACAAGGAACGGAATTGAGGGCCGAAGGCCGGCAGTAGACCCTGGGCCCATCGAATGCAGCGTTAGGACAGGTTGGGTGGCAGATAAAGCTTCGGGAATATTTGTTAAGGACTACAGTATATGCATGGAACACCAGTTACCTTCTTGGTCTATACTGGAGCTAACATAACCCTAATAAACTCGAAAATTTACTCCGCGATGCCCACGTCCTCTCGACCTTTATTAAGGCCAGTTTCGGTGGATATGGTGTTAGCAGATGGTAATGTCTTACCATCGGCAGGACAGGGAGAATTTAAAATAGAGAGAGAGGGAAATAAAGTTATGCACAATGTGAGGGTTGCTGAAATCGGAGTGGATGCCATATTGGGACTAGACTTCTTAAGGAACCACAACTATCAGTTAGACGTGTTAAAGGGTAACCTGTACAGGGGTGAACCAAGGGAGATCAGTGTTAGCGTAGCTGTGTCAGAGAATTCTTGTTGCCATGTTTTGGTAGAGAAAACAGTGGTGGTTGCTCCTGGGACAGAGGCAATGGTTTTGGGAAGAATCTCTGAGGGACCACAGTGTTGGGAATCTGGTCTGTTGGAGAGAGCGGAAAAGAGGCATTGCATGCTGGTTGCCAATGTGAGGGTGTTTAATCCCACGTCTAATGCGGTAAGGTTGTATCAAGGTACAGTTGTCGCTATGCTAGAAGAGGCTGCTGTGCTTGGGAGTCCAGAGGAAGATGAAAAAGATGTGGACTTTCGGGTGGCAGCTTTGCAGTTAGGTAGCGATTGTGCCATGGCAGTTCCGGATCATGTGCAGGGTTTGTTGGAACAGGGCAATTCCGACTTAGATAGTGACCAAAGAAGAAGTTTGGCTCAGATTTTGAGGGCAAATGCTGATGTGTTTGCGAGGATTTCAGCAGACTTGGGGCGAACAACAGTGGCAAAACACAAGATAGATACTGGGAGTGCACGGCCAATCAAGCAGGCTGCGAGGCGAGTCCCAGTTCAGCAACGAGAGAAAGAAAGGGAGTTGGTGAACGAGATGCTGGATGCAGGTGTGGTTGAGCCATCATCAAGCCCATGGGCGTCACCAGTGGTATTGGTTAAAAAGAAGAACCGGTCCATGAGGTTCTGCGTGGATTATCGGAAGCTGAATGCTGTGACGGTGAAGGACAGCTACCCTATCCCCAGAATAGCAGAATCCCTTGATGCAATGTCTGGCGCCCAGTGGTTTAGTACCTTAGACCTGCCAAGCCGGTACTGGCAGGTGGGTATGGAGGAGGAGGACCGGCAGAAAACAGCGTTCATCACAGGAAGTGGTCTGTACCAGTTTCAGGTAATGCCAATTGGGCTTTGTAACGCGCCGGCCACTTTCGAAAATTAATGGACCGGGTTTTGGCGGGCCTACATTGGGAATCATGTCTTGTCTACCTAGATGACGTCATCGTCTATGGAAAAACTTTTGAGCAGGCGATGGAAAGGCTAAAAGAGGTCCTTGATGGATTCAGGCGAGCCCATCTGAAACTAAGTCCCGCAAAATGTCACTTATTCCGACGTAGTGTGACCTACCTTGGACACATAGTCTCAAGAGAAGGGATAGCGACCGACCCAGAAAAAGTCCAAGCAGTGACAAAGTGGTCAAGACCCCAGACACTAACAGAAGTTCGTGGCTTTATTGGCTCATGTGGTTATTATCACAGGTTTATTCGTGGGTTTGCAAACATTGCTGCGCCATCATTCAAGTTGACAGAAAAGAAGCAAAGGTTTGACTGGAACGAAGACTGCGAGGTGGCTTTTTCCAGACTCAAAGAGGCACTGACTACAACACCAGTATTGGCATATCCCAGAAGTAGCGGAGAAGGTTTCATCCTTGATGCAGATGCTAGCAACTTTGCTACTGGAGCAGTGTTGTCCCAGATTCAAGATGGAGAGGAAAGACCTGTTGCATATTTCAGCAAGGTCATGAGCAAACAAGAAAGAAATACAGTGTTACAAGGAAAGAGCTACTTGCAGTAGTGCGTGCTGTCAAACATTTCCGCCATTACTTATACGGCACTAGGTTCCTGGTAAGAACAGACCACGCAGCTCTTAGATGGCTGATGAATTTCAAGCATCCAGAAGGGCAGACAGCACGGTGGCTGGAGATACTCGGCACTTACAACTTCGAGATTTTTTATCCCCAGGGCGACACCATGGGAATTTAGACGGGTTATCAAGAAGAACCTGTATTGCTGAGTGTGATTATTGCAGTAGGGCCGAGGCTGGAGATGAAGAAAGAGACAAACCAAGGACTGTGTCGCGGAAAGGTCCGAAAAAGGACGACTGTCAGCATCCAGATGAGAGGGAGCAGGGGGGCGAAGAGTCTGAAGGGGAGACAGATCTTGGTCTGGTGGCGATGATAGAGGTAACTGAACCAGAAAAGCCGTGGTTGGAGAAATGGACCCAGGAATCCATACGAGCAGAACAAATGAAAGACACAGTATTAGAGAAGATTATAGCTTGGAAGGAAGGGGGTCATAGAAGGCCAACTTGGGAAGAAGTCTCACCAGAGGAAAAGGAAACTAAGGCATACTGGGGCCCAGTGGGACCACCTAGAGATGAGAAATGGCCTTCTTCGCCATTGGTGGGAGGCAGCGAATGGAGGTCAAGTAACATGGCAGCTAGTAGTTCCTACCAGTCTTCAAGATGAAGTGGTCGGCTCACTCCATGATAATAGAACAGCAGGTCATCTAGGACTGAGAAAAACACTCGGGCGATTGCAGGAGAGATTCTATTGGCACACTTGGCGCCGTAGGGTGGAAAGATGGTGTAAAGCCTGTGAAGTTTGTGGGTCAAGGAAGATGCCTAGAAAGAAAATGAGGGCCAAATTACAAAATTATCGTGTTGGGGTCCCAGTGGAGAGAATAGCCATAGACATACTTGGACCATTGCCGGAGATGGAAAAGAAGAACAAGTACATTGTAGTGATAGGGGATTATTTCACAAAATGGATTGAAGCCTTTCCCGTGAAAAGTCAAGACGCAGCAACAGTTGCAGAGGTGCTGGTGGAAGAATTTGTTTGTAGATTTGGGGTCCCACGACAGATACACACAGACCAAGGAAGCAACTTTGAGTCATCTCTATTCAAAGAAGTTTGTAAATTGCTTGACCTGGAGAAAACCCAAACAGCCCCTTACCACCCCCAAAGTGATGGTATGATTGAACAATTCAACAGGACCATAGAGGAAATGCTCTCAAAAGTAGTCAGTGAGGATCAGCAGAACTGGGACAAATGTGTTCCCATTGTGATGATGGCCTACAGATCTTCAATACATGAAGCAACTGGCTTTTCTCCAGCAGAGATGATGTTGGGACGGCCTACGGACTTGCCAATTGACTTGCTCATGGACGGGGCCAAAGGATAAAGTAGCAGAGACTGAATTTGTCAAAAGTCTGGAAGAAAGAGTAAGGCGCATTCACAATGTGGCACGAAGCAAGCTGAAAATGGCTGATGACAGATCCAAGAGGACCTATGACAGACATGCTGAGGAGTTTGGGTACCAGGTGGGGGAGGCGGTTATGCTGTACCAGACGAGACGAAAGAGAAGGCTGAGTCCAAAGCTACAAAAGAAGTGGGATGGACCATATCTGGTGGTGGACAGATTGAGTGATGTGACCTTTAGGATATGCAAGCAGGAAAAGGAGAAGGCCTGGATAGTCCATCATGATCGGTTGAAACCGTATACTGGGAACAACCCACCATCATGGACAGTGAAGAAGGGCAACGAGTCCAACCAGCAGCAGGATGACTCCAAAACCCAGGAAGTGGAAGCAGACGATCCAGAGCCTGATGCAATGACAATGCAGCTACCGGCTGACCAGGTGCCCGAGAAATATGGGAGGCAGCGAAGCAGCAGACCCAGACGAATGGTGGACCGCTACCTGGCATATTGAAAAGAGAACAGTGAAATAATGCATACAACATTTAATAACTGTTTTCTTTCTTTTGATTGCAGGTAGAAAGATGGAATGGGAAGACGAGGATATAGAGGCCAGCAGGTACAGGTGCCCCGTTTGCAAGAAAAGATATTCATCTGGACCAGAACTGAAGGGGCACCTTCAAAGAACTCACCCCAAAGAAAAGAGGCCCCGAGAGGACACCTTGAAGAATTCCAACCGAAAGAAGAGGGATGGTCCCGGTAACAACAGCAATCCAGAGGACCAGGCAGGGCCAAGCAGGGGGAACAAAGAGGGAAAGAGGGCAACACCTGTACCAGAGAAGGACTCAGTCGTTGATCAGCACAGTTTTGGGTACGCCCCACTGTTGACGAATTTGCTGGGTACTCCGAGGCCGCAGACACCAAGGAGCCCAACCCCACCTACAACAACGGCCAACACTAAAGCGATGGAAATTCCAACAACTCCGCAGGGAACACCAGGACCTGACCCGCGACTCTTCAGACCCATCGAACGAGGTAGCCCGGAGACAGCAACAGAGGAGGTGATGAAGAAAGCCAGGGCGAAGGCCCGTGTCATGCCTATGTCTCACACCACGTGTAGATGGGCGGTACACAAAATTCAGGGAGGTGGGAAAAGGTACACCATCACAACGGAAACGGCAGTTGGGGACGATGGAAGATTCTACCGAATGACGAAAGCGGAGTTTCACGAAAGTGAAGACGATGGCCATTGTAAATAAATGTATTATATGTTCATAGCTAGATTTAGTACATAAATGGGGTACCACATGTAGATATTTTATTTTGTTTGGCGAGTTCATGTTTCTTAAGTTCCTGCTATGTAGGATTGTAAAAGGATAATTTAATGAAGTAATTTTACCCCTTTTTGGCTCTTCACGGACCAAAATGCGTGGGAGCATTTGAGTTTTGGGGAGGGGGTAGTGTTGCAAAAATTCTAAAAGGTCTTTGCTCTCTCAGTGAAATGAGAAGTTGGCTGATTCACAGGATGGGTAAGTCAAAACAACCGTTAAATGTTGTAAGAATCTGGAAGTAGAGATCCTGTGTTTCCCAAAGTTTTATAACAAAAAGGGTGAATCACTTCCAAATTAATTCTGTTGTTGACTTAGATCAAAGGGTAGGAAGTGGGGGTATTTGTAAACCAAGGTGATGGGACAGGATGAGAAGCAAAACTTGCCCTAATTGGGGGAGAAGTTCTGAGGAACTGTTTAATAACATTGTGCAGATGCAGATGGGGCTTGCTCTAATTGGGGAGAATTTCTAAGAAACTGTTTAATAATATTCTGCAGGTGCAGTTGAAGTTGAGTTCAGTAACCTAGTTCACAAAATGAGTGCTGCCTGGGTAGGTCCCAGCCATTCAGAAAAGTTTTAAATCATGCTAACCAATGAATGAGTAGCATGTGTCTCTGTGTCTAAGAGTATGGTGGAGGAAAGAAGTTGTAAAGTTGAGAAGTGAGAAATTTAGGAGGTTTGATTCAAGATCTAGACTTCAGAATGAGAAGAAGTAAATAGACTAAGTGCGTAATTACTGTCAAGAATTTCTGGCAATTTGGACTACTTTCAGGAGGGAAAGACTGGTGAATTTGAGAGAGGATAATTGTTTGGTGAGCATATTTCCATTTTAGTACTCCAGGAGAATATGGGAAGGAACTAACATGTCTCACTCTGGCCTGGTAAGATTTAATTTTGGAGCTGTTTGTTAGGGACAAATTGGTGAGCTCAGCATAGCAGAGCAATGCTCAGTTTTGTTACTTTTAAAGGGGGAGTTACAGCTTTGGAACTTAGGCTAAATTGGAAACCAAAACCAGTCACTTACTTCTGCGATGGGGAGGTTTTTAATATATGGCAGTCAAAATAGTTATGAGTTTATCTGAAGCTCTAAGGATATAATTGGGGATGTAATTTCAGGCAACAGAGTGAATGGAACTAGATTTACTGGGTTTTCTGCAACCAAGAAGAGGTTTTGTGAGATCACTTGTACGTTTTTCATGTATCGAGAAGAAGAAGAAGCTGGTGAAGATTTTGATTCTTGAACGCCAGCTTGAATAAAAGAAGTGGTACCTTATAATACTTGTTCTTGGTTAATTTGAGTCACAATGTGTCATGTTTAGTTTTATTTTTGGCAGCTGCAAGGAGTTACCAGAATACCTCCACACCCCACCGTATCTCTACTCCCCCTACCTCAGGGCTAACCCAGAAGCAACTGCAATCCCCCCTACATTCATCGACAACTGAAGGAAGACTTGGAGGCCGGCGACGCAACATTATTCACATTTTACCTATCAAGTACACTAAACAACAGTATTTTACTGTATGATATGAATGGTAACTAAACCCATTATGTCCATAAACTGTAACATTTACAACAAGGAAAAAGTTTAATGGTATGTTTTAAAAAAAAATAGTTGATTTAGCCTCCCATCATATAATTTGATCATTTTTCCAGGTTACTGTACATCATGGTTTTTTCATCAAAAATGCCTGTTTATTAAATTTGAGACATCTACCTTGAGTATACAAACAAGTTTTTAACCATTGGGCACAAATAAAAATTTAACCCCTTAGTTGATATTTCCATGGAATTGCCCTTATACTGTGCATGTGCAATTGCTCAAATCTGCTGAAGAAATGTATGTTGCCTGCTTGACAAATAACGTTCTTTCATAATGCATAAAGTTGAGTTGGCGGCAGAATATTTTAACATTGAGAAGAGACCATGGTAGGCCATTTGCTAATGTTTGCGGGGCTTACAGTTATAGTAATTATTCGATGGAGGGCTTGAATTCAACTGACGCTAATTATATTTTCCCTTTTTTGCTTCTCCAATTACAGTATCTACATTGGCTTTGATGTGTTCTACCTTGTAAAGGACAACCCTTCCAGTTTTTATTATAATTATTTTCAAGGTATTCTTTGGGGTCCTCATAAATTGTCGCCTATCCCTCTATAATGTCATTCTACAGTAATATATTACAGTATAATGTGGTCAGAGATTTGAAACAAACCAAATACTCAAATGTACAACATGTCCTCTTCTCTCTTTCATCATTTAAGAATGAGGGGCTATGTCAATGTTCCAAAGATTCACTGTTTCCTAGGTTCATGTTTCTCAATCATTGGAACCTTTGCACTGCTAGTAACATCAAACCTGGGAATAGCGAACCTTGTAATCATCGCAAAACCATTGAAATATTTACGAAAACAGGAAAAATCAAACCTTTGGAACACTGAACTTTGGAAACATTGGATAGACCCCAAGAATGAAACCTGACAATGCTTTTTCTACAGTTCAACATTACAGTTAAGTGAAAGAAATCTGTCTCTTCCCTTAAAGTTTGGACAATGCATCATTGATCCTGGTTGATCAAACCATTTATACAATATTGGGGGATAAAAGCAACAATATCATCAGATACAAGCAATGTCTCAAGGAGAGTGCAAAATGACAGCGATTCCACCATTAACACAAAGGGGGGGGGGGGTCATTACTGCTAAACCCCAAGTCCTACAGGTGATGCTTGTTCATCCAACAAAACCAAAAGGTTTACGAGAATGAAGGTCTGCTACACCTAAAATTTAAAAAAAATGAGAAAAGGTCCACAAGCCTGAAAGTAGGAAAAGGTTTTGCTAGATCAAAAAATGTGAAAGGATTCGCGAGACTGAAACGGGTAAGGTTGGTGAGACTGAAAATGACCGAAAATTAGAAAAGGTCAGGGAGACCAAACATGAGTATAGGCCCACCAACATGAAAGTGAATACAAGTCAGGAGGTTTTCAATTTTAGTCTACAGTGTAGCAAAAGCTTTCTCATCTGGTATCGTGGACGTTATTTTCTTTTCAGCCTCATGAACCAAACGGATTTTGATTTCAGATCTTGTGAACCCTATTACATTTTCGCTTTCGCAGACCTTTGGTGTTATGGGCTGAAACCTTAAGGCCATTTATTTCATAAATGCAAAGTATGATTTTACTGTTAGAAACCAAGATGTTGACCATATTCTAATTTTCATAGAAATGAAAAGGGGGATTTCATCCAAAACAAATTCCCCCTTATAACCACCTCTTGCAGAAAAACTGAATGTTGTTTCTCCTGCTTTAGCAACTCCCTGATAAGACTTACTGCTGTGAAGGGAACAGTAGAATGATTGTTCTCTGTGTGGTCTGTCAATACAGGGATGTACATCTGTTCTGTACATCAAAAGTACAACAAACAGCTTAAAACTATGCTAAACAATTGAAATCCCAAATATGGCAATTCTGAAACATGGATGGAATTGTGAAGCTTGCTGTCATTCTAATGATGTTGGAATGGAATAGGCCCCTACCAAATGTCAAGCACTATAGACCTCTGTCTATCAATATTTACCTGATCATTGTAGAATCAAACACTATGGACCTAAATAAAGTATCTGACATTTTTTGGCATATCAGTTCAGGTAGACCTAAATGTTCCACACCACCCTATAGTACTGTACATAACTATGAATAAATAGGCCTAACGGCCTTTTCTTTTACCTAATTAAGAGGAGGCCTCAAAACAACACTGAAATTCATTTTGGAGTTACATTTTAGCACTGCAGTGGCGTAGCCAGGATGGGATTTTGGGGGAGGGCCTAGGTAACAAGTGGGGGGGGCATGGTACCTCTGAAGGTCAGGCACGGCAAGACTATCTAAGCGGAGCGCCACCATTGGTTGGCGCGGAGTGTACAAGAAAATTTTGGGCTTTAAAACCCTTCCAGATGGCCGGAAAAGGCATTTCCCATGTGCTTTAAGCTGGCTGTACCCAGCCTTGAAATACGAATCTCATGTCTGCGACTTTTCAAATTATGAGAATGAAAAATCAGTCCATGATAAATGGTAATACATACTCTTTTAAGGACCCCAACTGGGCACATCGGATCTGTGTCCTGGGTGATGAGACTAAAGGGAACCGGTATCTCCCTTTCCCTTGAGAAAAATAGTGAACTTCAGAAGGACATAGATCGCAAATGCGGCAATATTTGAATCTAAGCGGAGCGCCACCATCAGTTGGCACAGAGCCTACAAGAAAATTTTGGGCTTTAAAACCCCTCCAGATGGCCGGAAACGGCACTTCCCACGTGTTTTAAACTGGATGTACCCAACCACAATTGCGGCAATATTTGAATCTAAGCTGAGCGCCACTATCAGTTGGCGCGGAGTGTAAAAAAAATTGCGGGCTTTAAAACCCCTCCAGATGGTCTCAAACGGCACTTCCCACGTGTTTTAAACTGGATGTACCCAGCCGCAAATACCGCAATATTTGAATGGATTTCAGCTTACCTAAGGCAGTACCTTACCCTTTAACAGGAAAACCAAAAGTAGTTGTGTACCCCTCTGAGAAACTTTCTTTGCGTTAAATTTCTTAGATGCAAAATGATGCTATGTTTGGCAAAACTTTAAACTGATTATAGGCCTAAGTTTTAGGATTTTCCCTTTTGGGGGAGCATGAAAGATATCAAAATATTTTTAGTTTTTGTAGAGAATTTTGCAAGAGACATACATACTACCAAAGAAACAATTTGCAAAATGGTGCAGTATTTGTCCATCAGTACATTACGTAGTCAAAATTAAAATACTACAAATAAATCTCTCAAAATAATTGAACCGCAAAGCAGAAGTATGAATCATGTGGGTAACACATGAAATCAGGACCTTGTGGACATTTTACAAATCCCCCGGACGCCAGTGCCAACTAGTAAAAAGAGGACTTGTCGAAAAAAATCGTCCTACAGTGGCACTTGTCATGGGCAGGAGTGAGGCACGACATAATTTTTAAGGATGGAAGGGAAGAGTTATCCGAAGGCAGTACCTTACCCTTACCTGCCTACGGCTTATTTTGTGTACGATGAAGTATGGGAATGGTCCTGTAAGAGTGGTCTCCAGTGTAAGATTGCCTTATTTTCAGTAAATCAATCAGCCATCCGAAAGGCAGAAAGGGTCTTAACCTAACAAAGTCACAATAAAATTTGTCGTCGAGACTTTTGTTTCATCTTCTAAGTGAAATGCAATATTAAAACGACAGTGCAGATCACAAACGGTATGAAATTTAGTGAAAGTAGGCATTTTGAAGTTATTACTTGATTATATACGTGCGCACAAAATGTGTTTTACATACATTCATCCATGTTTTTTTTTTTTTTTTTGAATTTTTACACATTTTATTTATTTACTGTTTTGAAGGAAATACTTCAAAGTTTATTTCCGTTCAAACATTTTATTTTTTCAATTACTTTATCAGGACGCAAAAAAATCTGGGGGGGGGGGGGCCTGAAGGCCCCCCCCCCCCCGTGGCTACGCCACTGCAGCACTGTCTGAACTTTGCTCATTTCTGCCATTTTTGAATGTTCATAAAATGAACTAATGAAACTAATTGAAATAACCTATCTGTTTAATAGTGTAGATGAAAAGAAAGGTGTACAATACTGTATATCTTGTAAAAAATTCCTCATCATAGCTCATATTTTGATTTTAGGGGGGTGGGGATCAAATATCCCTGTTTGCATTTTTAATGGCGCTCTTTATGATTTTCTGCAGCCAATGGTGGGATAAATTTATATAACATAGACTTAACTGAAGTTGAATTACGCTGTAGGGTTGTTTGGTATAGGACTTAACAAGAAAAATTGGACCTAAACAGGAAAATGTTTGTAAAATAATCAATGGAAGAAAATATTACCAAAATGACCAACTAATATACAGTAATTACTCATTACTAATTGTTGGAGGAGGCATCTAAGAGTTCTTAGGAATATAATAATGTGTCCTAATAGTAACACACATATTTCACTCATCATTTTTTGTTTAATTTGACATGGTTTGAGTAGGCTCTGCTGGAAGAGCGGGTTAAAATACCGTACTTTTTGATGAAATGAAGGGGAGGATGATATTTCCTGCATAATATTGTACCCTCTGATAGAGTACATCACACCCTGCATGAGGAAAAACAAGACTAAAATACCAATTTCCTACTCTTCACAGTGTTTGGTATGGCTAAGTAGCTTTTATATTGAGGTTTTTAGGAACAATAAGGCTGCAAGGATGGGTTTTTTTAACCAGATGTGATTTTCCCCGGGGTAGAAACACCAACTTATAAATCATTCATTGGACAAAAATATTAATTTAAATAAATATTTTAATTATTTATATTAGGATGACTGTTCCAAATAAGTTTCAACTGTAGAATTTTAAAAATATTATTTTCCATCTTTAATACAAAGCCTTAAAGTAAAATGGGCCAAACCTACAATCCTCATTTTTGAAACTTTTATTTTTCACTTTTTCTTTGGTGGCTAGTATAATGCACCAGTAAAAGATATTTTATTGATCTGGCCATACCAATGAGTATAAACATTTTTACTTAAATAAATTACATTTAAAATAAGCTTTCATCAGTTTTCACTAGTGTTTGTAGTAAGTCAAGTGGGCATTTTTACGCCTGGGCCTTTTTACCCAGTGCCCCAAACTGTAGACCTGTACTGTACAGTACTGCATACCACTACGGAAAACACTATAACATTGTTGAATATTTCAGTTTTGATTTAAGGTGCAGTTTTTGCAACTCAACAGTAGCTGAAATTACAGGACAAGGACTAAGGGGCAATTCCGCAGTAACGGAAGGACATTTTGACTACATTATACAGGATTCAAGCAAGTGTATCTCAAGTGTTATTATGGATTACATCAGACTAATATCATCATTTCTCATCTATAACTAAAACCTTCCATTTCCACCAAATTATTTATAGGATCACCTTTCTTTAACGAGATATGAATATTAATGAGGACGGTAACAGAAGGACATAAAATGGACAAGGGTTTAGGGGGAACTTCAGTTTTTTGTGAAATGCTGTGAACTCTATGAGGCAAATCTGTATTGAAGGTGATAAAAGCTCTCCCAGTACTGTTACCTCTATTGTAGTACATCTCATTTTATAAGAAGTATTTTGGTTGTTTTGTAAATGTGCTCTAACTGAAGTTAATCGTGGTAAGGATGTGGAAGGACGGTAACGGAAGGACAAATGAAATGCCAAATCTTATACTGTAGGTACACTGAACAAGCATGATATTGCTGGGGGGCACAATTTACTGCAAAATGAGTACTGTTTGTTGATGATCAACAATGAAAATGTATTAAATAACAAGCTAGTTTGACACTAATTACCAGTACCTGTTGATTAATTAGACTCAAAAGTAAAACTGCAGATTCGGAAAAATAACAAATGTACTACTGTTTAGTTTTTTGAAACCTAACATGATGTAACACACACACACACAAAATGATCAAATTTACATTTTTTACATTCTTAGAAACTACTTGCTCAATAGAATTCCTTATTTATAGTTAACATTTAATTAATTATTATTTAATTAATTCAGTTGCTTGTTACAAAATGAAAAAAACTAGAAAGCCAAAAGGCTTAGTGATTCCTTGCCATATGATATATTGTAATAATGAACATGGATGCCCAAATGACAAGCATGAGATCCCTCACAAATACTGAGGTATTCTAGTAAGGTCAAAACCTTTTGAGATCATGTGACCCAAAATGACCTTTCACCCTCACTTAAAACAATAGGGACCAACTACCTAAAAGACCATCAACATGCTAAATATGAGCAATTCACAAACTGAGTATGAGGTCCCTCCGCAGTTCAATAACCACATAAAAATGTCATGTCTACTAGGTTTTGCCCTTTTGTGACCCCAACTTTGACCTTTACTAACAAGAGAAATCTCCCACGCAATTATGATGCTGGTAAACTATGTTGTCTATTAATTTAATGAAGAGATATTTTTGGAACATGCTCCTTTAAATCAAAATTTCGGGTACTAAGGATGGCTCTCTATATAATGATGTCTCTATGATTCAAAAAGTTGACGGCATTGAGGTTAGTGTTAGAACAAGTCCTAATCCTAACAGTTATCCATAAATTGGAACATACAGTAGAGACATCTCAACAGAAAGGTGTAACCTTGGTTATTAGTGGTAGTCCTTTTTGTATGTTTTTTGGTGTAATGCCCTTCCCGATGACTATGATGTCCTTGAAAATTAACAAAAAAAAAAAAGGGAATCCTATTGATCCAGAAATTAACAAGATTTGTAATTTGCCTTAAATTGTCTGCTTCTAGGAACACCACATAACAGAGTACAAATCAAGTGTCCTTTGTTTGGTACACAGTAGATACTATTATGCTTGTTTTGATTACATGAACTACAGTACTTTCTGAAAAACAAGCCTTACTAAGAGGGCTAAATAAGTGTCAGACACTATCTCTAGACAGGTAGGAAATGGTTAAATCCATTGAGCTGTATGATTCAACGAGAAAACCCCTCAGGACACTGTGGCAGTCAAATGTGATAAATTAGGTACTGTAACATAACAGTGACCAGCAATTTTCACAGCCTCTGGTGGGTCAGTTACAATTGGATTCATCCAATTAGACAATCTCAGTTCAAGTATGCTCAAGGGTATTTGATCCAAATGATCAGTTATTTAGTTCTCTTTATAAAACTAATTACCTGTGGTGTATTTAATTATCTAGTTGCCACTTACTGTACATGTCCTTATGAGGACAGTGGCACAAGGTTTGTCTGTAACTTTTAACAATCTTTAATACTAAAGTTACTGTAATGTTATCTTCATTTTTTCTTTAGGGTTACGGAAGAAACAATGTTTGTATGCTCTAAAAGAAATTTTGGGCATCATACAGAGCACTTGATCTGTTCAAAGTTTACACTTATGAAGTTCCCCACTGAACAATTCCTCTGCTTTGTGGGCATGGAAGCTTTCTCCAATATGTTCAGACCTTGTCCCCAAATAACCCTCATACAGACTTTGTTTAACTCACATGTTCCAGACTCTGCTAGCAACTTCCACATAAGAGTAGGAAATATATTTCATGAAAATCTATAGGCCAAAATCAGCATACCTATGACAAAGATAAATTAACAAACATGTCAGCCTGATGAACAGTTTTTTTTCCTTTTTAACTTTTTCAGACTTTGTTCTACCCACTTACTCTTATGCAGATTAATACTGGCACTACATGTTATAGAGCAAAACTTCAAACCAAAATCAACATAAATACTGTACCAAATGCACTTTTATGCACTTTAGACATTCTTAATACAGTGAGATTGCTTCAGTACATATTTTGAAGTTATCCAACTTGATCATTTACATAATGAAGTGGTTTTCAAAAGCTTACGTATGCATCTTACATTATACCCGTGCCATTCAAAACTCTTAACCATATGTAGTAATGAATATTAACCTTAACAGTTACCCTTTTTGAGATAAAGTTTGTGCAAGGTTTAACCTCTGATGACCCTAAATGACCTTTGACCTCCAGTAAAAACAATTGGGATCATCTACTCAATTTGGACAATCCACATGCTAAGTATGAGATCGGAGATCCCTCACGGTTTCCCTTCTTGAGATATACTGTTTACAAAGTTTTGATGTTTTGACCTCTGGTGACCCCAGATGACCTTTGACCTCCACCAAAAAAAACAAAGGGATCTCCTACTCAATGTGGGCAATCTACATGCCAAGTTTAAGATCTCTCAGAGTTACCCTTCTTGAGATATCATGTTTACAAGCGGGGGTCACACACACATACACACACACACACACACGACATCACCATTGCATAGATCCCTTGCCTGCCTGCAGCAAGGAATCAAAAAGTCTATGCTGCCAAGTATGTTTTTTTTTCCTTTTCTCAGAGAGGTACAGTATAGGAGTGGTACAGTATTTAAAGATGCATGCAAGCACTGCATGAAATATCAAACTGAGAACCTGGCATTTACAGTATCTTCACAAAACTGATAAATATTGCCAGGGTTTAGTGTAGTATGAAACACAATGTTCAGTTTTTGTTACATCTCTGTGCTCACTGGTACAATATATTGTAGTCTCAATATAAACTCACAAATACTATGTGGTTTAAAACATATCAAAAGAATATCCTCTGAAAAATAATGTTCAAAACTGTATGAAACAGTGTGACAGGATTCTTTTTGATACACCATTCTGTATGCAGTCCAGTAGTCTAAGCAAGCCCAGGTTCAATTTTGGACCATCCAAAACCTGTTTTTGCCAGGACAGTGGAAAAAGCTTGGTTTAAACCCATCTAAAAGTGTCCAAAATTGTCTAAAAGTGTTAAAAATTGGCAAAAAGAGGCAAAAACCCCAAGATGGTGAAATTGGAAAGTGGTAGAATTAGTGGTTCGCATAGTACAGTAATTAGGCCTGTAGGCCTGCTGTATTTCTCTCAAGGGACAGCAACTACTTAGCCTACAGTATTTGAAAAGATAAACAAGTGTATTTACAATTTGATATGTATGGTCTCCTAATGAAAATGCAACAAAATTAGGATACTTTCATGTTTAACTTTATTTAAACATTTTTAGGGCTGCCCGAAACCAAACAAGGAAAAACACTTCAAAACTTTTAACCACATTTGTCACAGATGTAGTTTATTAAACAAAAAAAAAAAAAAAAAAAAAAAAAAAAAAAACGATTTTAGGGAAATCGTAGTCACTTTCATGAGTGGCAATCAACACAAAACAATGGCAAAACTAGTTAACTTCTACTGGATATCTTTGTTCAAAAACACATCCCCACCCCTTCCTCTCAATCCTCACAATCATGGCAGTGAAACTCACTGCAAGGAAATGATAGGTGTGACAAGTGTAGTTATCACAATGTACAGAACAATGACAAACAGGACTTACAACATTAAAGGAGTTTGGTGAGTTGTTGTAAGTTGAATATGGGCTCTGTGGATAGTATTCCCCACAACACACATGAGTTTCACTGATGTTTTCTCACTTAATCACAGATCTAGACACTGGAAGCCAACCTACTGTACAGTAGCTATAATAATGATAATTTCCAGTGATGGTGAGAACATGTGCATGGGAGGGGGTAGTAATTGGGGCAAGTTGGCAACTATGCAATGGTTGAACCTTGAGGTATGCATGTGATACTAAACAACTAATTTACATAAATGAGCATAATTTTGTTGAAGTTGGACTTAAATTTTGGTAGATGGTCCACAGTAGTCATAATTGATGCATTATTCAGTATTCACTGGATAATAGCTTCACTACATACTGTAGGTGTCATTAAAGCACACCACCTCTCCATCACAACCTTTCAACATCTGGACCTACTGTAGCCAACCATTTATCTTTCTTATAGACCAATATAGTTGCTCAAGCCAGGTTGATTTTAAAAATGTTAGGTGTGACTGCATGTGAGAATGCTGGAAGGGGCGAAGGTGGTGGAAAATATTAATTAACAATGTATAGTTCATTAATTTACCTGGGCCTGATCAGTTTATCAGGGACGGACATTTTCCATTTTTTGATAAAATGAAGGGCTGCCAAAAGTATTTGTTCTGCTTTTTATTTCATGTGTGTGTTGGTGTTTTATGGAAGGAAACTACAAACTATCACAAACTATCATAGAAATTTTTCCACACCAACATGTTACTAAAAATAGAAACATCAAAACCGTGGTGTCATGGACGGACAAGATAAATTCACACAATTCCACATTTTGGTATTCATTTTAAATTTCCATCTAAACTTGTGTCAGTCCAAAATTAATTCCTGATGGTAACTGAATCTACATATCTCCCCTTAATCATCAGCTATGGCTGACTTTCCAACAGTGTTCACTCATCGATATTAGGGAGAAAAGGCACGCAAATTTTGGCGTCATGGACGGATGTCATGGACGGACAGCAAAGTCAACATAGTGGTCGATATAAATTAAAAATCTTGAAATGTGATCAGATGGAAGACAACTACTTACTTCTTTGTATTCATGAAATAAGCTGTAAAAATTCAGTCTACGCTTAGGTAGTATATGTGCTAAAACAAAATTTGTCATGGACGGACACCTTTTTGGCATGGAAGGACACAGTCAAAAAGTGATGAAGGGAAATAGGAACAAAATGGCAGATTGCATTTACTGAGCACTTCAGCTAAACATTGAAGTTGGAACCACCATAACCATTCAATAAATCTACTTACCAACAACATATGAATTTAGTTAACAGTGCTTCTCAACCTGGGTCCAAGTGCACCCCAGGGGTGAATTCGAAATGCTCGGGGGTGAAATTGGAAAACTGTGGGTGAATTATACACAAAGGGGGGAATTTTGTGAATAGGGAAAAATTTGCAAGAATTGAGTTTTCATACTCAGAACTGAAAATTCATAGCTTCATCTGACTGGTAGCCATCATTCAGAATATAGCATGTGGAACCGTACATAGTTGGTGTTTAGAGGGATATTCTAAACCTCAGCTCTAATATATTTGGCACAGGACTGTTTTTGACATGGACAGACATTTTATACAGTGTCCGTCCATGACAAAATTTATATTATGAACTTGATGCATGTGGTATTAATTAATTTTGCTAAAATGTTATCACATTAAAAGACATACCAAAGATTGACACTTGAGCAGGTTTTCCCCCAAATTATTCATGACTGTGCATTAAATAAAAAAAAAAAAATTCTACATTTTGGTGTCATGGACGGACACAGCTTCGTTAGACATGAACAATCATGTGAAAACATATATTTAGTTTCAATGTATTTCTTTCTTCTTAAGTGTACCCATGGAACAGGGTTCTTCAATCAATTAAAATTAGACAAATTTCTGAATAGTTTATGAATTAAATAATTACCACATATAAATTTAAAAGTTGCATATGTCCGTCCATGACACACAATTTCATAACCCCATTGATAAAATGGTATCTCCCAGGTTATTCGGACATTGTCAGGTGTTTTTCTTGCTCATTCATGTAAGTAGACATACCATGCTATAATATTGGACCATTTCTAACATACTCGGCAAAAAAATTTCTAGTGATGAGGTCAACATCTAACTGATCAGCCCCACCTGTCCTGGTATTTATAAGCAAATAACAATAAAAAAACAACATTTATCCAGAGAAAATCATCTTCAAAAATCTTTTTAAAGAGTTTTTGCCACTAACAGGTTTTGGACGCGTCCAAAACCTGTTTTTGATAGCCGGTTTAAACTGCGGTTAAAACCATGGTTTAAACCACCATGCAGTGTCCAAAACCTGCGAACCCTGAGGCAAGCACTGTTGAAATGAATCGCCACGAATTGTGAGCTTTCCAAGGATTTTCAAAACATACTGTATTATAGCTACATAATGGGAACATAATTGCATTGAAATATTTACAGTTGTTGCACTTTACATACTTTACTGTACCTTCACAATATTATCAAACCAACTTCTGGAACCATGTACTGTGTAGTATTAAAGTTTGTGCCTGGGATACTGTACATAGTCTGACTGGAAATGAGGTTTTCCCAGTTGTCCATGTTGCTGATTGTAGCAGCTTTGACAATTAAAAATCTTTGCTACCAGTTCTAATTTGTCTTTAAGGTTTTTTTGCAAACAAAACTGCCTTGTTTATTATTTCTGTGAAGATGAGTCACATATACTGTAATTTAATTGTCATGTACAGTACAGTAGTACAATAACATTTAAAGAGCAGTTTTCCTTACAGTGTACAAATTTTATGCTGCACTTGAGCAAAGTCTCCCCATAAGGAAAGTCTTCCCATCGTGTAACACTAAGAGATCATAAGATAGCTGCACAGTAGAGAGGGGATACTGATGATTAAGGGTCCAGATGTTGTAGCTGCTCTATAACATTTCCACAACAGTGCTGTGGTGTGTACAATGAGGTGTGTAAATTACACCAGAATGTGTATGTAGCATGGATACTTCAATTAGCTTTAGCTTAAACTAAATTTCCTTAAAATGAATGCAATATATCTTAAACAATGTTACTTGCAGGCATGTTACAGTACATGTCATAATTCCTACCCATCAACAATGTGGCTTTTAAGTTATGTACTGTAGGAATGGCATTTTTTCCCATTCGGTAACGGAAGGACATGTTTTAATTAATAATAATTAACAAACAAATGAGACGTAGGTGTCAATAGTAATTTTGTTCTGTAGGCCTAATTAAACTTGCTTTAAATCAAAACTTATCTTAATCATCCTGCTAATTTTCTGGAATTAAGAAAAAGTCATGTATTTTTGGTAACCGAAGGACATTTCAAGTACAGCCAAAATACTTGAAGTTACTGAAGCAGAAAAAATAAAAAAAAAAACAATGAAAATATGATTGGATCACCTTTTCATGATCTATTCTTTTACATTAGAGTGATGAATACCATTTGCATCAGTGTTTCCACCCGGTAGAAAATCCGTACCCGGGTACCCGAACCGTATTACCTGTTGGGTACCCGACCGTAAACCTTGCATTATCTTTTTTCTAGGTGCACGATATGCAGTATGCACCTACAGTACTATTCAAACCTCGACCCATCAGCCCCTTATCTCTGATCGGATCCATTTGAATAATGATTACTGGTCACATTTTTGTATGACAAAATTTTGGAAAATTATTTTCTGAGCCCAGAATATGAAAATATAGACTTTCAGCTTTCATTTGACACTAAATTCTTTTGTGTCAAGGGGTTTTAACATTTGGGATAAATCTTCTAATTGATCTGGAATTGCCCTAAGTCACCCCATAATACTTATTTCTCTTGTGAGTAACTTTCTGCATATTTCATGGGTTAAACATTGCATACTGTACCCAATGTAAGCTGGGCAGCCATCCCTAGTACATTTAACAGTTAAGAAGATAAGATATTCTAACATGATTCTCAACACCCACTCTTTGGAGTAATGTAGCTTTCAAGCTGTGTAGCAGTTTGTGAGAATTTTTCCCAACTTTGGTATAAAATGACTGAAAACCCAACAGTTACAGTATATGCTCACAAAAATGTGCTACCAATTGGATTTGCATAGAAACTTGGCCAGATTGTTTAGTGTAATTACCATGCAGTACCAGATAAATCATTCCCTGCATTTATGAAATAGGATTCACTGCCTAGTATTACACTAGTACAAATGTGACTGTATTTTGCCTGTTAGGGGATATTAATTTAAAAATCAGAAATATTTAATAAACCCACCAAATATGCACACCTTGGAAAAAAAAATCATGCCATATAATCAAACTAATATCTGCAGCAGTAACAATATGTGCATGTAACAACAACGGTGTCCCTGCCCCCCCCCCCCCCCCCATCTCCAGCCACATTTCCAATTTTATAATGCATACAGTAACTCCAGTAAGGAGTAACAGCCTAGAGTTACTGAAACAACTTAACAAGGAAGGCAGTCTAATAATATTTTAAGGCACATGGTAAACAGTACGTACACTAGGCCTACATGCCATTGACCAGGCACATGGCATACATGCCTAACAGTAACTTACAGTATACACAGTAGCATACAGGTACTTGACAATACTTTTTCTTATTACCCTTGAAATACAGCATAACTGAATTCAATATTTAAAAAAAATCTTTTAAATAAATTTTAATTATTCTCCAGTGGGTCTATACTGACTTATAATCATTTTCCGACATTTTCCAAAACGAAATTAACTTTGATTAACTCTTGTTATTTGCCATCATTTGCCATAGGTTACAGCATAGGCTTATTTTGCTTTTTCAACAAAAGTGATATTTTACAGATTTCTGTAAATAAATTCCCTTTATATTTTAGAATTGTGACTAGATTGGACAAAATCTTTCAGAAATCCTTATTATACAGTCCTTGCGCAATTCAGCGATAACAATTATGTCACTTTCCACCAGTCCAATTATTTTTCCAAATCAAAACAAAAGTAGCTGTTTTGGTACAAACTACAATTTTAGTCACTTCTTCCTATGATATAGGTATGGGAATTTTTCACACATTTCAAGGTCAATTCTTGCCTCAGATTTTGTTTTTCTACCAAAAATTCAGAACAGCTAACATAATAAATTTACAATCCCCTTGTTATTTAATCTTTCCTGAATTCAGCGATACCTAAAATATAAATCCAGACCGTCTACAGAAGATGTCTGAACCCAAAACAAAATGTCTCTTTCGTAACAATAAATCTGCTATCCTAGTCTGTATAGTCCTATATGTTTAGTGTACTTACCAAATCATACATCTTTATTTCACCTGTTTTCTGGTTTCCTGTTATTATCTTCCTGTCTCTGGAAGAAATTCTGATTCTAGTGACGTCACTATCTACGTCATAAACTAAAAAAGGTTTGTTTTTATTCAAAGAATAAACAATGATTCCTTGTTTCTGTTGTTTATACCACAATACTGCTACCAGGTTCATCTCTTCACTCACTGCGATACTGCGTGCAACACTGCTGTACATTGCTGTAGTATCTGTGTACTCTGATACAATACTACCGTCATACACTGATAATGATAACACTCTGCCGTACTCTGTACATACAAATACTGTATCTTTTATCACTTGCAAATCACGAGGACAGTCGACATCTTTAATTCCTTTTGTTTTGATTTTTTCGTTTCTTTGAGATCATTATTAAACACCAACACTGTCGGTGATCCAAATAAACCTATAAATATCTCCCCCTCCCTGACAGCAAGACACGTAATCTCACCATTTACTTTAAAAGATCGTAACACTTTACTTTCGTTTTTCGTATCAATAATTTCAATTTTATCGCTGATACAAGTCACTAATTTACTGACATTTTTGTCAAGGAATGAAACAAATCGATAAGGCCAATAACCTGAATAATTTTCAAATTCTTTGGAATAAAATAATTTTAATTTGTCTCTAGAATCAGAATCTTTTCCAGAGTACAGGTCGATGTATGTTCGTCTACTGCTGTCGTGGTACCCAGAAACAGCAATATTTCCAGACAAATCCAGCGATAGATGCCAGAGTCGGTAGCCATGTTGTTCTGTAGTGAACCGTTCGTGCTGTATGTGTTGTACGCTGCGTAAAAACACAAAACAGTGAAATTTAGGGCAGGTAGCGTGGCACGTATCCGTGGCAACGAAGAATGTCTAGGTCATGTTAAAATAGGTCAGGGGAAGAACTGTAGGAAAGTAGGGAAGACGATTTAAAGGAGCTTATTGCGTTTATAAATCCTCTTATTTCGACGCTAGAAACCCTTTGGTGCTTCTGTTACACTGTTACAATTCTGAACCCAATATACTTTGGAAGGAAAACTTCTTAATGTCGTCAAAATTTTAGCAAAAAGAAGTACAGTTTTCCTGAAATAAATGCTCATTATCAAACGATAAGCCGCGCCCACATTCTTGTATTGAATATGCATACTATGTCAAAGGTCACGTTGAGCCGGTATGGTAGGTCCCGTGTGTTTGTTGAACGTGATGCAAAAATAGTACATGCAGTGTGTTATTGTACATTGTCTACTAGCTGACTTTTGCCCACGAAGCTTCGTAAATCATTTTAGCCTTGTGCAGTGTTTAACTTCATCGACAATTTACACTCAAACCCTAGACGGTTATGCCCACGGAATGGAGTCGGCATCATCACAGGTTTGCAACGCTACTTTCCTTCGTTCTGCTGTTAGTTTTAGGGTAACGTTAGATGTTTTTCCAGGGATTCGAATTTATTATTTCGAGGTTGGCAACAGCTGATTGCTACATGCAGGATACATCATTCTATAACGGTAGTTGTTCGGTTTACAGTAACGTTAATAGGGCTTACGCTACACTGGCTTACCACAAGAGGGCCCAGCTGTTACAGTACTGTTAGACATAACGTTACGGTACATGTTGTCAGGGGCAAACCCGATCAGACTCGATGTTTCTCATTTGCCTACAGACACTTCAGATTTTCACAATCCATTATACTAAGCATTTTCTCGGACAGTTAGCTCATTTACTGAGCATTTTCAAAGGTTCGATGAAAAGTGAAGTTCACAGTGTGCAGAAGCAGTACACATGTTCATGTAGTATGGTGTATGCAGTGGCCACTTACCAAAACAAGTTGAAAGTGTGTCATTGTGTGACGTCATTAGTATGACCAATTTGATTGGATGACCGGAGAAAACGAAATAAGGAAGGAGAGGTTTGCATGCATAATTGTTTGGGTGAAAAAATTTTCGATTCTTATTTTAACGTTAATTACTGGGTAATTAGAGCTTGTTGGTTAAAAGTTGTATCGTCAGAGATACTATGTAATCTTCAGCAAGGTACCGACGTGCTTAGATACCTGAAATGCGGAAAATACCAAACAAACGCAATAAGTTCCTTTAAGTAGTAAGGAGGAATGGAGGATAAATGGAGCTTATATAATTTGGAGAATCCTGTCACCATGATTGTAAGAAGATAAGCAAAACACAGTACTGTACAGTAGTTCAGAAAAGAAAAAAGAATAAATTATTAAAGTGCTTGAAGGAATAAAATAAGGACCATGAACCTTCCAATATAGATTAAGATTATATTAGTGTTGCATGCATGATTAAATATATGGATATTTTTCAGGAATATAAGATTTTTTTTTTTAATTTTGATTTTGTTTCTCAACTTCATAGACCCTGTATTTAAATACCAAACGATGAGTGCAAAGCATACACTACACACAGAGGGTTTTTTTTTTTTTTTTTTTTTTTTTGATGGAAATGCTTAGTTAATCTAGCTGCTGTCTTAAATCTAGATATTTTTAGGACAATGGTGTACGTGCTTATGGTGCAATGATAGATATGAAGCATTAATTAATTACTTCATTTTAGATTGAGAACAGATCAAAATTAGGTCAACAATGTAAATCTATGTCTGAACATGCACTGGCAATTTTTCAAGCCATGGAGCAAGGAATGGAGATATGTGGGGTGGCTGTAAGGAGACTATATACTGCTAAAGCTGCCTTTCTGACAAGGTCTATGTCAATTTGCCTTAAATACTATAGGAACTTCCACATAATTATTTTACAAATTTGGTGGTCATGCTAGCTGTGATAACTTCCTCAATAGGCCAAACTCATTTCTTCTTTACTTTTTCCCTGTCTTGATTTTACAAGTCATTGCAGATAAAATAGAAACAACAATTTTCATTGAAAAAAATGTACTCTAGGAGAAAGTTCCAGTTGAAACATGCTGTTCGGTTTTAACAGGTACAACAGGTAATTGGAAAGATAATCAACAGGTGTGAATATGTACCAATAGGGATTTGTTAGCTTTGTTAAAGTACCAGTTAACACCTGTTGACTTCCATTATTCCAACAGGTAATTGGAACATTGCCTGTCCATACCTGTTATTTAATACCTGTTCAGAACCTGTTGGAATTTCGACAGGTCTCATCAACAGAAATTTTCTCCTGGGACATATCACACCCAAAATTATATATGTGATCATATTTTCAGTTAAATCTTATTGTCTCCTGAACCATATTTTCATGATCCCTTCATTAAATATCAGTGCAAGTTTTAATCAGGTAATTGGTTCTTTAGAATCACAAACAAGTATTTGTTTGACCACCAGAATTCTATACTTCCAAATCCATGGAAAAGGGATGAAGAAATCTCCATTACTGTATCCTCCTGTAGGCCTGTTGTTTCCATGCTCCACCCCTATTTTTTCTGTGAAAGTTGTTCAAACAAAAACTTGAATCAGTTCAATTTTACTAGCTCATATCCCCAGTCAAATAATTAGCAAACCATGCAATGTCATCTTTGGTATTGAATCCTTCAATAACAAAAGTTGGATCAATCTGATGTTCTGTGGCTCTGACCAAGGATGAATTTCTGAAGGTGACATTCTGAAGGGTGGTGTCCTGAAGAAAAAGGAAATACATAGACTATGAAGAAAACTTTTAAAACCTTTGAAAGAGAATGTACATTACAGTAAGAAACCAGTTAAAGACTGATAAACAGCATACCCTAGGCTTACAACGATTTTCCTATACAACCCTGAAACTTTCCCAGATGAATAGAAAGACGATCACTATACCAAACTTAGGGAATACAAAATGGGCAATGGGCCAGAAGTTTAGTGTTTTGATATGCTATACATTTTCTTGCATCCTTTTCTGTCCAGGCAGTGGCCAAAGCTGAATGCCCCATTCACTCTTCCCTGATTAAAACTTGACTTAGCTAAAAGAGCACATGTACAGTATAGACAATTACGATTGGCATGTGTCATCATATTATATGATGCATGATCACAGCATTATATTAAAAATACAAGATACCAATTTACAGAATTCCAAAACTTTACAGAATGCAAACTTGGGCAATTGGGAAAGATGGGATCAGCCTTTAACTTTTTCAAACCACATGTGAAAGTATTTTCTACCATAATTTTCTGTCACACAGTGGCTAAAGTTTTACCCCTATTTATCTCTCACCCTATAGGCATGTATCCCTCATGTTGGGTTTCACTTGGAATAAAATTCAAAATTGAATTGACTGTATTTCAGTGTACTGTATAGACAAAGAGAGTTAGCAGGAGTTACCATGGTTTGGTACTACTCTCTAATCTCAAAATGTTTCCAATTTTGATATTTTCAGTAAATCTCAACAGTTACTGTACATCCAGTAAGTTTGCTGGACTAGGGCAAGCTCGCAATACAATTGGGCTGGGCTCAAACGACTATGAAAAGCTGAGTGGGCTAGAAAAATGTTGTGTGTCACTGTGTCTGTTACAGGGCTAGAGGAAATTTTGATTTCCTTGCAAATCGATCAAATTTCTCACAACTTTTAAATTTGGTGCGATTTCTTTCATCCAACTACGTGTAAATATTTCCTTACTACAGTAGGAGCTTCAATCGGTGTTTTTTTTATAGACACAAAGTATGTACAGTACGTAGTAATATTCAACTCAAAATAAAACAAACCTCCCTCTTCACTATTACTGTAAATGAAACATGAAATTTGTATGGAAAAGCAAGAATGTCAAAACTTTAAAAAAATTGGAAATTATAAAAAATAAAAAACCTGAAATGATGTTACAGCTCCATGTCTTGTAATGAATATACCCACTAGATTCTGATTGGCCTCAGTACACCAAAGAACCAGGCAACTAAGTGCAGCATAGTGTTGCTAACAGGTCTTGTGAAACACACCGTACGTAGGCTTTCCGCCCACTAGTGCTGATGACCACAGAGTATAGTGGAGGCAAGTTTCGGTTTCCCATAAATCTGAAAATATATGCAAAACATCAGTGAACTGTAGAGTGATCTTTATTTAACAGATATTAGATCTTGTAGTGAACATCTGGATCAGTGACAGCACTCAGATTTCGAAATGGGGGGGGGGGGCAAATCACACTGTTATGGGGGCAAAAATTCCCCACATAAGTTTCGGGTGGGGTGCAGGGAATGGCCAAAGGGCTGGCTCAGCAGTACTTTACAGGGGCCATGTAGCTAATTATAGCCCAGGGCTGGCTACTGTACTCTATTGGATTCCTGAAGTCTTGGTAAAGTCTCAGAGCAAAATTGCTAAACCACATACAGTAGCCCTTTACGTACTAACGGCTAAGTTTTCACCCAGAAATGTATGCAGGGAACTCAACAACAGTTCCTCTCAACCACTGTATGTTGTAAACCAGTGTTATACAGTAATCTAGTGTCAACTAGATAGATTGGTAAAATTGAACATACTGCAGCTTTGAATACAAGTTCAACTTCAGCTTCACACACAGTAGAGCAGGGTAGAGCACAGTAAGTGCAACATAAGGAAAACGTGCAATGTTAGGCCCTGGCCTACCTGTATGCAACTAGAGTAGTAAACCCAGGTTCACTACTGTACATACAGGGAATAATTTAGTGTTCAAATTTGCATAGCCATTTTGCTGTTTCAGGGCCCTTCAATCATAAAATCACAGACAACCCATATCTTTAAAAGAAAAACTGCAACAAAATGTTGCATTTGTACAGTATTTGTCCAGTTTACTGTACGTAGCAAAATGCGATGCGATACCAGATAAATTATTCTATGTCACAGTAGGCTTAAATTAGCCGTTGAACAGGACCCCGCATTACGTTCCTATACTATACACATTATTCGTAGTAAGCAGTGACTAGAAGGAGCGGATTATATGGTCACGTTCATTGACTACTGTAGCCTAAATAGGCCATATGGGGTACAGCACCGATTACTTTAAAATTGATAGCATTTACAAGGGTACGATTATCTCTCATGAACCAGCAGTGAAAGTCAAAGGAAACAATGTGTTCAGTCATGTTGCCTACTACAGTAGTAGGTCTAAACTGCCTAACGTTAGGCCCTAAAAATAGGCCTAGGCTACAGTATAAAATGATGTCAGGTTGTGCAGCACCCCAACAAAAAAAGCTACTTGGTAGTGTACATGACACTGCTAGGTATAACTGAAACTAAGTTAGGGTCAGGGGCTTAGGTTTAGAAAATATTGATTGAAACCACCAGGCCTAAACTACTATAATGCAGTGCCAGTGGGCTAGTCGATATTATTCTACAGTAGCATTAGAACATGACTCTATAGTACCTCCACTTTGTTTTACTCCACACGGAGTAGGCCCTAGAATTAAGCGAAGTACACGGTTCTGTTCAGGGACTATTTAAGGACCATGCTTAAGTCTATCAGTTACAGTTGAAGCAGCGATCCCCTCTTCCACAGTCACACCAAGGACATTTATTGTAACGTTAACTCTTATAATATTGGTATCACATTACAAACACTTCCACTTCCTGTACTGTACAGTAACAGATTACTGTAGGCCTGTTAGTGTTACAGCAACTTCGCCAAGAATCCAAGAGAATAAATTTAGGCCCATAGGCCTACCATTTTCTTGTAATATTTAAAGCAAAACCAATTTCATTGCAATCCCAGTATTTCTAGTTGAATTTTATTTGTTCTTCCAAGAATAATTACCTCTTTCAACTTGTTCAGATAGGCTATACACTTTGGTGGACTTTTTGCCAACATCTTTTCAACTTCAAAATTCCCGCTGATAGTTGAGGCTCCATGTTTTGATAGCAGGCTGGATGAAAATTTGAGAATCGATGGAGCTATTGCAGTTTGGCAATTAACATCTGCGTTGTCCTTTCCCACGGATAGTGTGCAACACAATAGATTTTGTCTAAAATGGGTAAGTTCACTGTTGAATTTTAGCTTTTAAGTACCATGGGCGTCACCAAGGGAGTCGGGGTGCGAACGAATCCCCTTTGAGGTTTTTTTCTCCTTTTTTTTTGGCAGAAACAATTAAAAGCTGTACCAATAATCGAAAAAATCGAAAACTTTCTTCCACCCGTAAAAAGTAAATTCCTTTTAATATGTTGAAGGCCTATCTCATTGCAATTACAGTTCGATTTCCCCAAATTACTATTTCACCCCTTACCGTACTTTTTGTAAAGTGCTGTCGTCTAGCAAGTCCGATTGGCGCCACTCCTGTTGTAGTTGTGAAACAAAAGATGTCGTAGCCATGCAGACTTGAAAATTATGTGAAATCATAGATGTTTTCGAGGGGTGAACTATATGTGTTAGCCGTAATTCATTTTCTTACATGTGATGAAAACCTAATCTTTGCCTACACTCTAAAATCAAAAGAGTGAACTTAGTCACTCTTTGACAGAGTGAAAAGTGTAAATTCACTCCATTAGAGTGATAATTCACTCCAAGAGTAGTGAAACTCACTCCAAAAAGAGAGAAATTCACTAAAGGAAGAGGGAAAATTCACTCTTCCACGAGCGTCTGCAATGATCACTCTTTTTTAAGAGTGGTCACTGTGGGCACTCCATCAAGCGTGAAACTCGTTTTAAGGGAATTTTACTCTTCTTGGTGTGAATTATTACTCTAATGGAGTGAATTCACACTTTTCACTTTTTCAAATAGTTACTAAATTCACTCTTTTGATTTTAGAGTGTAAACAATTAAAGATAAGGTGAAATGTAGCTACACCTTTCCATAGTATTATAATCATCCACCTTAGACCTTGACGTAGATGCTAAAATATGGAAAGTACTTTCCTTAAAAACCTTTAAATGATATCTTTTAAACGGAACAGTCATTTTATGTAAACTATATTAGAACAATATGTTCATCCCTTGAATTCTGTTCATTTTTGTGGGTTAACTGTTTCATGTCAGTATAGGCTAATATCCACTTTTGACTCAACGACGCTTTATGTGAGTAATAAGTTAATGGTTTGTACTTGACCGGATGGTAGAGTAAAGACTATATAGTTATCCCATCAAAATATGCTGATTCAACGGCCCTTAAAGTTTTGGAAATGATGACACCGATATTAAATGAGGAATGAATCGCATTTGGCTGACTATAATGGTGATGAAACCGTCGAGACTCCAACTTACGTGGCAAAATAACGGACTCGGCCTCGCCTCGTCCGTTATGTTGCCAGTTTGAATTCGAGACGGTTATTGAGACAATAACGGTCAGACAAATGTGGTTTATTGAATTTCCTATTTTACCACCGAAAATGTGTAAAAACGTCATCTTTTTCATTGTTGTTGTTGTTGTTGTTATATATTTTTTTTACGTTTACTTACCCTGTAACGGATGGTAGAGGTGGTAGAATTGAAAATTAACTTCCTTTTATCAATGCATACGTATCAAACGGAGTGATGGGTTAATCTGTTTTTCTAAACACGGAGGTGTAGTCTAATGACACCTACCTGTTCTAAATCTCAACTATCTTCTTTTCTTCCTCCAATTTTTGCTTGGCGTTTTCAATTTTTCCCTTCCATAATTTTTTTTGTAATGAAATAACTGACTCTATTTTTTAGGTGTTGAAGGAAGAAGGTTGAAAGTAAAAACAAAGTACATTGGTAAAATCACACTGACTGACTGACTGACTGACTGACTGACTGACTGACTGACTGACTGACTGACTGACTGACTGACTGACTGACTGACTGACTGACTGACTGACTGACTGACAAACAGCAGAGCCTGATATTTTAAGCTGTTCATTGCAGGTTTGAAAGTTCTTCCTTTTCCTTTTTTTTTTTTTTTTTTTTGTGTGTGTGTGTGTGTGTGTGTGTTTGCATCACATAGTTCAATTCGCTTAAATGATTTGTTATTTGAGGTTTGCTATTTTTACCTCCTTAATATTGAATAATTCACTATATTCCACGAGCTTCAAAGGGTTTTCAAGTCGTGTTAACCCTTTGCCTCTGGATGCTACCGCTCTAGTTGGTTCCCTTTACCGAGCCCACGGATCCCACGCTAGCCCCCAGCTTTGAAAGAAAAACATTCTGGTGCTATTGTCATAAGATTTAGAGCTTTCTTTTTGATACCCATCTATAGGTTAACGTTTTGCTCTGAATTAGCCTTTATGAAATCATGATTTTGGCATTACCAATTAAACTAGCAATACTGACGATAATTTCACCGCATTAAAGACATTTGAAATGTCTAACTCCTCAGAGCTTCCGGGGGCTTAGCCCCCTGGAACCCACCAGGGGTTCTCCTGGACCCCAACAGGGGCCCAGGCACCATGGACCCCACGCGGTGGTGCTCGCGCTGTCGCGCGAGCATCGCAGTTTACGCGGCAGTAATTTCCTTCTTCGCGCAAAATACGACCCCCTTTTTAAAATGTCTGGTGACGCCCACGACTACCATGCCATTCATGGGCTTCCACAGGAAAAGTCCAGGCGTCAAATTTAACTATTTGTTTATCAAATTAGTAGAAACTCTTTATCTTAAAAGGGCTTCGACATGATTTGACTCACAGGTTGTCAAGCTGCCCGACGGTGTATCCCAAATCATGAAATCCAGACAAATAAAGACACTAATCGCCAAAAAGATGTCAAGAGCAATGCTGTATTTAGTATCCTAAATTTCCTCAGGTCAATTATTCTTCATTTCCTCGAGTCTTAGTGAAGTCAAGAACATTTTTGAGTCACGTCATGCAACAGCCAAGCGACGAGTCAGTGGTTGTGTTTACAAGTTTCGTATAAGCAGACTAAGACTACACTAGCACTTACATGACGATTATTGAAGTCAGTGAGATGACGCAATTTATGTTGGACTAAGTTGTAGAGATGCCATTGCCTCCTTAAAGGAGAAGTTGAGGCAAAAAATTAATTTTTACATTTGAAAGAAGAATCAAATCTACTCAGTGTGATGACATTTTCATTCAAATCGGACATGTATTTCTTGAGATATCAGCAAATGAAGTTACTAGATTTGCGTTCCCTTTGTTTTTTTAAGACTGTTTTGTTGACCTTGAAGTTTATAGGAATGGGACCTCCCCATGGGGATTGCAAAGTTTGAAAAGTTCTTGCGCTACTAATGCAATCCTATTTTGATAATATGGGACTGTTGAGGAAAAAATAAGCTGTAAAGTTTAAAAAAAGACTGTCTCTTAATGTGGGCCGGGATATGATGTCAAGTGTCCTTGTTTCAAGTTCACTGTTTGTTAAAAATGTGACAACTTTACTTGCTCATATCTTGAAAACCACACATCAGATTTCAATGCAATTTCACCAAAATGCTAAGAATAAGTACTCCTCAAATACATAAAAACTTGACATGATCTTAAACCCTTCTTTTAAGCAGTTAACACCCCCTCCCCATCAGCTCCCAAATTAAAGTTGTCTGCCATGAGCTTTTGAGGCACAATGATTCAGAAATAATCCTCCTAAGAGGTTGAACCAATCCCAAAATTTTCAAGGTAAAAAGTCCTGTCATTAAAAGTTTTTAGTGCAGCGCATGCTTGTGTGGTCGCTATTTCTACGATACCTACTGGTCCACTAGCCTTAGACCAAAAGCGTTGCATTTTGTGCAGTCATCAGGGGTAGCCTTTTGATTTCGTTGCCTGCATGCGCTATTCCTGCCTGCACAGCCAGTCAGCAGCACTCACTCAGTCACTAAGTGTAATTAGTAAGGTAAAGTTTTACGACCCAGTTTCCAACCTATTGGTTCAAGTCGACTACCAGTAACGGCTTTTTTTATTCCCAGCTGTGGCCAACCACTTTGTTTTCCCGGCTCCATTGCTGATCACATATGTTCCCAGCGAGTGCTAAGCTATGCGCATGCGTACGTTTAAATGTCTTATGAATATTAATAAGGTTACTGTTCTTCTTCAAGGGTGACACAAAACTGCACAGAAAATCATGAATTTTTCAAAAATGAAGCTATTTAAAGAGGTGAAAATGATCGAAATTGCACTAAAATAAGATTTAAAAGAAACTTTGCACTTATTTTGTACACAAAAAGGAACAGATGAGGTAGATTTTGGTGTATAAAGTTAGACCTACCCTAACGATCCTCTATATGACAGTTCGTACTACGTGTCTACTATGCTACTCTTTATTCGGTTGGCAGAGTTTTCCTGATGTCATTATTGACTATTTCTAGTATATTTGGGGACCATAACTATGAATATCCAAGCCATCTCTCGTCTACTTTATTATAACTTAGAAAAAAATATCATGAATATTGATATCTTCTTCGGCTGTGTTGGAACTATGCAGCGTATTTGATGAAGAAAAAACGAGGCAAGTGGTCATATTTGGCGAAACGATGGCTGTTTTTCAGCGAAAATAGAAGACATCTGTGACAAACGATGAGGCATCGGAACAGAAGAGTACCATTTTCCCAGCTTTTTAGGAAAAAACTGAAAAATAGGGTTGGTATTGGAGCAATTTTAGGTCCCTGCGGCGAGGCTCAAGTTCTCAAATCAAAACAAATCATAGGCCTAACTTATGGCATATCATTATCAGGCCTTACGTTAGTGTAGGCCTCAGGCCCCAAGATGCAAAGAAATTAGGCCCATGCCCGGGATATATACTGCTAGATTTGATAGGCAGATACCCACCTTAGATCCCGGTATAGATAAATAGCCTAGGCTATGTCGCCAAACAGTTAAAGGAAAGACAGGTTTTCCTAGCCCTTGAACTGGGCTGTGTGTTACGTGGCCTAAGCTCATTTCACTCCACATCACATCATCTGAAGATTCTGATGTGGAGTGAAATGAGCTTAGGCCATGTAACGTAACACACAGCCCTGTTCAAGGGCTAACCTTAGGTTTTCCTCAATCCCCTAAGATTATTATGAATATGACTAAAGTTAGCCTAGGCCTAGCTTAGTAGCTATATGCTAGGGCCTAACGTTAATAAGATTAAGAAACACGATCCCCAGGTCCTACAGTAGCCATGGGAATTTCCAACGGGCCCACAGCCAATGGGGAGGCATTGGAGTCAAACTGAGCCTGTGAAATTTTCTGCCTCCCCCTCCTAGAGGCTGAAGTTTGCCATTGACTTAATACGACTGAACACATTTGGCCCCCTGAAAATTGCGTTGCCCCAGGAATATTCCCCCTCCCCCCCCCCATCCATGGTTACTTTGAATCATGATGTTATTTGGCCTACTAGACTATAGCAACAGTTAAGTGAAAGTGCCTAAATGATAACAGTGTAGGGGACAAGCTTTGGTACTCCACCAGTAGGCGGCCAGCTAGCAGTAACATTACAATTAGCCTATGGGCTTTAGGGTGCAAGCACAAATCCCCATCCTGTATGCATGGCAACCTTTTTTAGTTTATAGCCTAGTCTATAGGCATGGGGGTTCCTATCCATTGTTTGGGACGGGAAGAAAATTGTCAATCCCAGGGGCAGCCTAGGATTGGTCACGAGCCCTGTAAACATTTTCCTGTCAGTTGGAGGCCTAGACCTTTGCCTATCTGAGTGATGTCAGACTGCATGACAACAGTAAGGAATTAACAACCCGGCCATAAAAGACTTACACACTATGTCAGACTCAGAAGGCTGCATTTTAGTCCATTGGCTGATGCAAGAAAGATTTCAAACAGGCACTGAATAGTCAGATTTTATATTAGTGCAATTACGTCTCATGACCCTCATTGCAAACGTAAATCTTACAGGCAACAGGTTTGCAAAATGTTTATACATTGCACCCTTAAACTTCTGAGTACTTGCTTTAGTTCGTATACTGTTTTGAAAATATTTAACACTCAACTAACACTCAAAATGAATATAAACCATAAATTTGATGGTCTCATGATGGCAAACCCTGTAATGTTTCCTTTTCAATCAAGTCATTTTCCGTTCATAAATGATGAAATGAAATGCATTCTTCATATAGTACTGGATACTGCTACAATTTTGCATAATTTTTATTTCCAGTGTATTAATTCACTTTCTTTTCCACATTTCTAATTAACGAGGAAAAAAGTATATTCTCCACCAGTGATGACATACTGTACATATTACATACTATTGTTGTAATAACTCGATTCATAATTTCGAAGACTTGGTTCAGATTCAAGTCCCAAATTTATGGAACCTGACTCCTGCCATACCACTTCCAGAGACTCAACCTGACTTGCAATTGAGTCGCCACTGAAAAATTTCCAGAGACTTCACATGCAGCTCCAATCTCAAAATGTAAAAGTCTTTGACTTGAATTGACTCCAGTCATATTGTAATTTAACCCCCCTCCTACCCTTCCCACACCTCCTCCCAACTAAAGTGTGAAAACACCGTTGCAATTTTCAAACAAAGGCACAAACACTTGAATCAGTGACCCAAAATATATTTACTGGAGCAGATTCAAGATGGCTGGCACCTTGAAGAAGCTTCATAGTGACTCCACTCGAACTGTGTGAGAAGACTCAACATGACTCTGCTTGACTAGAGGTGCTGAAGACTTGACTCGATTCAAAAGTAATTTAAATATAACGCTGGCGCCACTAGCTGTTAAAGCATTGTTTAAATAGAAAAGTCGTTTAATACACATGCATTTCAAGAAGGTCTACACCAATTGACAGAAGTTGATATCTCAGCATCAGTACTTCTAGATTGAAGAATTTTTTAATATGATGGGGCCGGGGGGGGGAGAATCAAAGAAACGAGCCATTCTTCCCACATTCATATTTAATAGTATTTTTACTTTTCAGGTCCGTGCAGGTTGTTGCTTAGCCATACTGTACATGGAAGACTTTGGTGAGAAGCATGGTTGGATTTACAAGCAGAAGGGAAAGGCTACTCTGGTGAAAGTTGGAATTGCTTCAATCAAGACTCTTTACAAATGACAAAGCTGTAAACAAGGAGTAAGAATTTTAACAAGTAGGTCTCCACTGTACCTTAGAAAAAGAGCTATGTTACTTAATGTGCAGTAGCTTTATCTGTTAGAGAGATGCAAGTGAAAAAACATGTGTCTTTTAATTGCTAACTATTAAATAAGATGAGTTGTTAAAATATTTGTATTGCATGGGTATCATTTTAAAAAGACACCAAAATCAAATGTGAAAACAACATTATGACTACACTTGCTTAAAAATAAGGACCTTCTGACCAGACCTCACAAAGGGGAGGTCGGGTGTAATAAAATCCTCCTTATCTGTTCATTTATTTGTTGTAACAAACCACCATTACTTCTAGAATAGCACTTAAACCCTGGCCTGTGAAGAACTTTTTCCAGTTGATTACACAACCTATTACCACAGCAGATAAGTCACTCAATTGTCCAGTGATTGCAGAGTTGACCTTTTGTTTGGATTTTGAACAGGAAGCCTTTAATTAAGCAAAGAAAGAACCCTTCTTTATGCAAAGAAGGGTTCATATGTCACTGAGAATAAATCAGCCATGTTCACAGAAATCAAATTTAATTGGATTTGGTAACAGATACCCAGTTTATGATTCCAAAACCAGAGTTTTGATCTCTAAGCAGATGAGTTGGTAATGAATAATACAGTCATATTTTACTCAACAACAGCTATGATATATACTGCACAGCACCTCACTGGGCTCCTGGTCGTGTCTGCACCCAGTGAGTTTTCATTACAGACTCTAAAACAGCAAGATCATCTTTCAGTCCCCTCACATCCCTCTTGATTGCATTTATCCTGGCATGAACCGATTCCCCTCCCTGTTCACCTAAAAACCCCAGCCCAACCCTCCACTTTTGGATGAATGGAATTACATGGTACTCCAGCAAATGCATTTTTGGAGTGACCGTCTCATCGCTGAAGTGAGTCCGAAAGTAGTCCATGTATGCTGCAATGGACAGTTCTGTAAAGAAAAAAAAAATCAGTGCATTAGATAGCTATCAAATGTCCTGAACAGACATTCATTTTGGGAATATAACTGTATGAATATTTACCAAGAGCTTTGATATCCTCATCTGTGAAAGTTGATGCCCTATTGTAGACATTGTGGCAGGATGCAAACAGACGTAAAAGGATTTTGTACTTGTCAGCCATTTTTTGGCTTCATCAAAGAGCTGTGGACATAGGTCTTTTACCTTTCCAACCACTGAGGAAAGTAGATGTTCTATGTTCTCTTTCTAAAGAGAAAAAAAAAACAATTAAGTGGACATATATTTTATTGGGTAAGTAAAGTATAAATAATCAAAAAGTGTGGACTGTCAGAAGCATCACAGATTCAGTGTTCACTATCAATGGATACCTTACCTTACAACAACGGTGAACATGATTGCCCACAAAACTCTTCCCATGGTACTCCTGCCTTCGGACATTAAAATCCTGAAGTGATTTGTCAAGGACTTGGACAAGGGGTCCTTGTTCCACTGTAAATTTGATATTTTTTCTAATGGTGTTTGCTTCCTGGAGCTGAAAAGAAAGAGAAAAAGAAATTGGAACATTTGCCTTATATTCATTAAACAGACTTTAAGACAGCTATGGAGAAATCTTCTTGTGTAATTAACTCACAAGTTTTTCCTTTTCTTGCAGGTGATCAGAAATTGTAGCTGCGTAAATCGCCATGGATTCATCGTTGCCCCCAAGACCAGCCAGGTGTTCTCTAAGAAGACATGCTGCATCCTCCAGCTCTTCTGCCTGCTCCTCCAAGTCCCTAGAAGTTTTCCACTTCTTGCATGCCTCAGTAAAGCCCTCTGATACTCCATCACCCCCTTCAGGTTGGTTTGCAATCATGGCAATCTTGGTGTCAAGTTGATGGCATTTGCTTTCCAAGGACTTAAAATGTTTCAAAAAGAGGCCAAGGCTTATGTGAAGGCCTGGAATGCATACCTGTGAGAAACAATTTTGTATGTTAATTTAATGACTTTTACCAGTTCTTCAACAAGAGAGTACTGTGAAAGAGTGAGTACGTACTGTAAAAGAGTGTGCAGCTGATTGATGAATCATCAAAATTACTGTGGACTTACCTGTTCCAGTGGAATATGAAAGAGGGGTTCTTCAATGACATTGTTGAACAATTTCATTTTTTCAGGTCTACTACCATCTGCCTTGTAGGCTTCGTAGTCTCTAGCAAGAGTAGCCAAGGACCTTGGTGGTGGTGTATGTATCAACTCATCAGGGGCTTTTTGAATTTCTTGCTTTGAAATTTCACACCACAAACAGCAATGTCTCCCTGTTTTAGAATGAAAGCAGATGTAATAATAAATGCATTTTTAATCTATTTTTTTTCCAGTGGTGGCCTATTCCAATGTCCAAATGTACACATTAAGTATCTTTAACAAAGGGAAAAAGTGTGCTCACCACTTGCTCCAGCAAGGCCGTACATCCTGCACAAATACTCATAGTCGCCAAATCCGAAGACTCTGAAAGCCTTGTTCCTAGGTTAAAAAAAATATATATCCAATGGGTGAAACTGGTATGGTCGTATTAATGTGCATTTTTTCATCTTATTCCATTCGTTGTATACATGTCAAGTGATAAGGAGTAAGACATGAAGTATACTCACTTCCAGCAAGACACCTGCATCTCTTGCACTTGACCTTTGAGCCTGGCTAGTCCTAGCTTCAAGTTGAACATAGTATCACTGGCTGGAAACATACATACTAAGACAGTGTTTCGGGGTGCATTAGGATTAGTAGTGTTCCCAACTTGGAACATCATTTTAAATGTGCCACCACCTTTGTCTCCCCCAATTTTTAGCCATATTTCATCTTCCTTGATTGTACCATGAGATGTTAGTAGGTCTAATCTGTGGAAAAGAAAATATGCCTTAGTCTGATTTCAAAGTTTCAGTGCAGTGTATACAGTTTGAATGTTTACTATGAACAATTATTCACCAGAGTTGTAATGAGTCATGCCTCAAGTCAGTAATTTTTAAAAGGACAATGACTCAAGGAATTTTATCATAATTTTCCTCATAGAAATAACACAGTGACTCAAGTCACTGATTTGACTCGAGTCACATTAAAAGTTGTAAATAACTCATCTCTACCTCAAAAATTAGTGACTCATTCCAACCGTGTGATTCACTTGCTATGCTTTGTACAAACCTTTCATAGCCCTCAAGTTGCTGGATCACTTTCTGCTTTAAGCTTTTCACACTGATGCATGGCGTTTTTTGTACAACTGTCCCATTCACTTCATCTTGGAAGACAAATGGCAGCCACTCACTAATTATATTGTCTCCAATTATGACACTCTGCTCAGCCCTCATTTTGTGCTCACTCTCTGTGATTACACCATATCTCCTTAACCAGCTGGTAGAGTAAAAATAATTGAATGATTTTTTATTAAATTTATGATGTGGAATAGGAAAGGATCAGTACACATTTCATTTGCTAAAAATTTATGCATCAAGTGGAAAGATCTTATTCATTTACCTTTTTAATTCTCTGTTTTTCTTCCACGAAGCACACAAATCAGCCTTAAGACCAAGAAATTCACCAGCAGGGATGATAATCTTTTGTTGGTGGAGGGACCTAAGTGAATCTGTCAGTTGGTCATCTTTGTAACTTTTTACCTCATGGACCATTTGCTGTCGAGGGTTACCCTTGCTTAGAATCTCTCTTGTAGTGGCGAGTAATTTTGTTCTATTTTGCACAGTTGACTTGCTGGCAGATGCTGAGGAGACACGTGGCTGAGGGATGTAGACTGCTGTCAAGGGCTGTATAGTATAAGTGTGTGAATGAGAAAAGAAAAGTAGAATAAGTTACTGCTAGTAGAGTTCTATTTAATACTCAAAAATAATTTGAAAGTATCATGTTACAGCATTTTAAAAGTGTGAATGTCATCCATTCATTTTTCAAGTTTCATATTGTTTGCACTTTGAATCAATTTAAGAGTTGTTTGTTTGTCAGTTACAAAAAAAATTGGTTTGTAGTCTTTCCTTGTTTCATTGTTGTATCATTTTGCAACAGCTTGAAAATAATACCTAAATATTTTGGCTTTCAGTTCAGAGCAGTGATGTTTGCTTTTTTCATATTTAACATGATTTTTGTGCTGGTTGCCTTTCTTCTACTTTTTAAGTGCTATTTGATAGAAATTTAGTGTTTTATACATTCAAAGCGCAAACAGTATATTTAATCTCAGACAAGACAAACATTAATAACTCCCATCTGGACAGTTTCTCAATCATACAACTCGTCCCCAGGTTATTCATACTCAGACAATGTCAAGCTATGTTTTGGGGGTAACTTCCTAAAGGAAAACTGTCATAGGTTAGAACTGTGTAGGGATACTTCATATGGGAATTCTCCAGCTGGGTCAGTTTTCTGAGGAATTGTCATGAGAAGGGACATAAATACTTCAGTCTTAAGATGATCCCCCCTTTAACATGATGTTGATTGTCTGTTTGAAAAGTTTATTAGCAAAATTTCACTTTCATTGTTACATCCCCCTTTAAAGAAGAGGTTGAAAACTCACTTTTTTTATCATCATTTTGAGTCGTAATTTTAACTCTGCTTTTTCTTTGTTCTTTCATTTTTTTCTTTTACTTTTGTTATTTTTAGATTTTATTCACAGTCATATAATGTATTGTTTTAATTTTGTACAGTGCCTTTGACTACTTTATATGATTGGCACTTTATAAGTTTGTTAATTATAGTAATAATAATGACAACAATGATGACAATAATAATAACAAATTTTTGTACAGAACTGTTAGCTTACCTGTCCCCTGTTTTAAATGTGACAGATAGCCCATCTTGTGACTGCTTCATTTTTGTTTTTAAAATGTGAGTACCCAGCTGCTCCATGGGCTTGGTAAGGGGAGCATCCAGTGGGCGAGCAAGGATTTCTTCAATTTCACTGGCACAACTGTGCTGACTTTGTTCATCGAGAGGAACAGCTGCCTTGCAGGTTCTGCATGTTGTAAGCTGACGGTAAAATCCTGGCTCAAAATATACCTGAGGAGATTTAATGCCATTATAATGGATTTTAGAAGAACATTTGCATCTTATTGAGTGAGAAGATGCATCTTGGAAGGCCTTCACAATACAGGCTTGGCAAAATATGTGGCTGCATGGTGACTCAAGTGCATAGTCTGATGGTTCACAACAGATAGTGCAGTTGTAGATTGACTCTGTGTTGAATGTGAATTTTTCTGCTTGATGAATTGATGAAGAAGGGCCTGTTTCGAGTTGTTGAATTACTTCTGCTGGATTTTCAGGTTTTCTTTTTCGGCCTGCTGCCCTGTACCTCTTAGGTCGTCCTCCCTTTTTTTGGTCTTCGTGTGTCTTACAAACATCACATACACCAACTCGTGGGTGTGCTTTCCAGGAAGCTGCTTCTTGTTTTTTTTCTTTGTACAGTTTACAATAGCATGTATGGCATATGTTTGGGGGGAATATGTCTCCATCCTCATTCGAACAGTCTATGGAAAATGTGAACTTGATTTGTTCCAAGCTGTCCTTGCATGGCCTGGGAAGTTTGGTTTTGTGCCGTGCACGACCACCGCACAGTCGGCACAGCTCATGCAAAATATCTTTGTGATGATCCAGGTTCATGGCTGCAAAGAATTTTTGAAATGAGAGTTCAGAATTTGTTTTTTGAAGTATATATTTATGAAAACTTTCTTAGGAGTTTATTTAGGCCTATCCTATTAATTTTTTAAGAGTTCCAAATTCCTTTTGTTTCTTTCAGTATATTCTGACTAAAATAATTCATTTTTTTACTATTTGACTGTTGTGCTTGCACTATATTGTTGTTATGAATAAATATTTGAAGAGAATAAACTATTGTGTCATTTCAATTCATGGGAATATACATATTCTTTAGTTTCAAATGGATGGGGATCTTCTGTTATAGTATGCCTGATCGGGTCATAATAATCAACACTCTACTCTCTTGCTTCATAGCTAGGCCTCTATATATCCCCAAGCTTTAGAGCTTTTGTTGCCAAATTCAGTGGTGGGGGCAGGGCAGGAGTCGATGGGATGAAAGAGCCCTGTGAGTTTTAGCCACCCCCATCCGGATAGAGCCTTAAGAATAAGCGAGACTCCCTCTCACTATTTATAAATATTATCTCCTGAGGATTCGATCCTGCAGTTATATTTCTCCACCCCCTCAGTGAACTCGCAATTGCTTTGGCTAGCTTGCGAAGTGTCAGAATACGGTGCATATGGTGTAACGTTACAGTATATGTTTTTATTATAGTTTACTTGATGGGTGATTCAAATGGTCCTAGCCTATGCAGGTCCAATTGTATTCAGCCTCCTTAGTCATTGTGTGCTTTAAATTTGATCTCACCATGGCATCATTCAATCAGCTACCACCCAGACCTCACATCCATGTTCCCACTAACACCCAACCGACCAACCTTCCACTATTTAACTGGCTTGTTTGTGTGACTGTTTTCATCATTGCACGTAGGCCTATTTAAAGTAAAGCTATGATAAAATATGGCCTGAATTTACTAAAATCTTTCGATTTCAACTCAGGGAGTAGATTTTGAAAGCAGTGTACGAAGCTGAATCTGTCCCAACAATATTATTGTCTGCTTATGTATGATGCAAACACCTATTCTGCGATGTATTTTCTTGGTATTTTCGTCTTAACACTAAAAAAGTTAAAATGAAGTAGACGTTGTAACATACTAATTATGAGTCAGTAGGACCCCCGGGTCGTCCCTTAAAATATCTCCTATGTCTCTAATAACTCCCTGTTTTGAAAAATTATCTTAAATATGGGTACCACTTTTCTATAATAAACTCATCCTTACGTAACGTTATCGAGAGGCCCTCAGCTTCAGGAAGCCTGAAAAACGTTGATCGCTTCTCCTCACAGATTCTTCTTCATGTTCTCAAAATTACGTTGATAGGATCTTAAAATGTATTTGTTTTAGTCTATATCATTCATCGTGTATTTTTTCATATTTCCCGCGGGTTGTGCTGATTTTCATTAAACCCCCAGACGACAACTTTTGCAAAAGCGTCGTTGACAACGATCGCGTGGTTACTGTTTACGTATGACGTATGCATACGTAATGAACATAACTGAATATGCATTACAAATATCTTAGTTGGTGCAGGCTGTGTTGCACTGGATCATACGTGTGATGCGGATCATCACGCACAACGGCAGTAGGTTCCATTTTTAGAGAGTGTTATGACTCGGTGAAGTCTCAGTCACTGTGAGTACACTTTTACTAGAACAGATTCAATAGTAGGCCACTGTGTAAACCTTAACTTCAAGGACATTTGGCCCAGGTACACTACTTCATGTATACCCTATATGCACACATAAATAGCGATAACAGGAAACACTTATTCATTTAAATCATTTGAAACCATTGCATTGGATAATGCCATTAAAATGGATTATGAACTGATCAGAATTTTCCTATCCCGAGTCTTAACGTTTGACTCAGAGATATGCTAAAACCCTGGAGCTTCCGTGCGCTTTGCCCCTGGACCATCCACATAATATCACCCCATCATATAACAAAAAACAAAGAAATGTGCACATGAAGTGTACTGCATATAGTTAAATATAATACATGATGGGTCTATCCCTATATAAAGTATATTATACCAAGTAGGCATAGCCTAGACCCATCTACCTATTTTAACAATTTCGTTTGTCTTTCATTTTTTTTAACGAACTTATCCAACGCATGCTCAAATTTAATTTCCGAAGAATGGAGGAACGATTGCATCAAGCTTCATGCACAGTCGAATTTAGGAGTGGGGGGGGGGGGGATGGTCTGCTATTGGTAAATGTGGAAAAGGTTTGGGATACCTAAATTGAGACGGACAGCGACAAAAATGTAGAAATAGTTCGGACAAAAAATTGCAAATTTACAACGGAGATGGTTCTGCAAAGGTCCGCGTAGTATTAGGCGACAGTTTTGCGGTGATCGTCGATACGCAGCTGCGATGAATCTACTGACCATGACCATTGGTCGACCGTGGTCGGCGATGGTCAGCGACTGATGCTGATGTATCGCTTAATATTCCGCGTTGCATTGGCGATGTTTGCCGTACGTTCCCAGAATGTTCTCAATTATTTAGTGATATACCGCTTACCATTGTATATGGAGACGTCGCTTACGGCAGCGCAATATTTCCCGACGTATTGGTGTCGTGAAAGGACGAGGAGGGGGGGTATAAACTCAAGTGGAACTAATTCTCCTTATCGCAAATTCAAATTGTACAAGAATTCGCTTACAGTGCTACCTCCAATTTGAAAAATCACACATGTCACAATGCAAAATTAACCAATCGACCATGGCGCTCCACGATAACAGACCCAACAGGTCAGTGAAAAAGTATCTTTAACACATAGCCGAGCCTCGATGACTTGTAGCAGATGGTATGGCAATATTTTCCAGTTACTTCGCCGTAACGGCGAAGGGTAATGAGATGAAAATTTGTCGCAAACGGTCCGTCGGGGTAAACTTGAAAGCCGAGTGAACCATATGAAAAGGCCTGTGACGCCTTGCGACGATCGCAGAAGCACGGCGAACATTCTCTTATTGAAATTGCGAACTTCTGTTCGCAAACCATCGCTCGCAAAGTCTAGCGGGACTGAAACGGGGGACTACTGGGACATAAGCCTAACTGCAATATCATTGGACCTAGGTAGCAAACATCCTTTCTCAGTCTAATCTCTTCTTTGTGTGTTATCTGCAAGAACGCTGATAAAAAAAAAAAGAAGAAAAAAAAAACGACACTTAAGATTCGTTTTTCCATCTATCATCTTTTATGACGCGTGTTTATCAGCTGATCCATCTTTAAGCTTATTGTACAAACTCAAACTTGACCCTTATAAAAACGGCATGTTATTAGATCTTTAACGGTTTCTGCATAAGGTTCTATGGTACACAGGCCAAAGTGGGATTGATTAAATGTAGCATAACACCAGTATTACTTTGGAAGGAATGCTCTAAAGCATGTTAGCTGTGGTCCCGCGTATTCAGATGAACTGATGATGATCTAATAAGGGAGTTCGGAAATTCGTTTTGGTGGCATGCGCACACCTTCCAAATCGTCGGAATAAACAAACCAATCCCACACCTACAACCCGTGTTCCAAAACGTGGTTTCTAAAGAAATTTGGTGACATCATTCTTTCATAAAACAACCCGAACACAATGAGGAATCATAGATTTGGTCCTGTGCAGTGGACTTTGTTTAAATCCATGGGTGTTGATCTTTACTACAAAGTGGGATGTAAAGGCCACTTCGGTCAAAATATACTGTGTAAAAATCTAAAAACAATGGTTGACGCCCATGTCTAAATCGCCTTTTAGGTGAAAGTATGCATTTTATTTTGTTGTAAAAGTGGACACAGTCCCTATTCTGGTTCGGGTCGACTAGTCAGATTTACGCAAAGTGTATTATTTGCATATTGCACGAAAACAAGGGAACGCCGCACACTATGGGCTGAACTAGGGTGTGTGTATCCCACGGTGAGCCTCACAATTTCATGAGCCAACGAATAACCAAAATAGATCATTATGTCATATAAGACCCCTCTTATATACTGTGAGTTAAGCTTCGTCAGACGACTAAACAATTAGGTTTCTCTGTCATAAAAGTAATCTATGTAGATGTATGGGCGGGTGATAATTAACGGGACCATCTCTGTATTTATCATTAAATGCCGTTCCGTTCCGTTCCAGAGAGCCATGCGTGACAGACAAGTAATGAAATGAAGGCCTCGAGGTTGGTCACGGATTGCCCTTCAGTGGACGTATATTAAATAGCTTCTTCGGGAAGCAGTGAAAGTTTTTGTTTCGCCCAACGGCCCTTTGCCCTCTAGAGGGTCGGAACGACTTAAGAAAAAGCACATGCCATTCCGTTCCGTGTCATACTATGCTGGACCATGCGATAGTGTGGTATGGTACGGCGCATGGCATGGCAGTACGGTGCAGCCGTGTGCGGCGCGATGCGATAAGATACTGTGCATCGCGGAACGATAGGGTGTTATACGATGTTATGTCATGGGGTAAAAAAAATGAAAATGAGAGTTCCAATTTTACGGTTCAAAAAGTAGTATACTAGTTCAAATCGTAGCACGTTGATAAAGTCAATATGTAAACCTGCAGTTGAAATAAGTATGTATAGGAAAGTACGTACTGTAATTATAAAGAGAGAAGTGACCAAGTGTAGATGTCAATGAGATAAGTTTGGAAATCAGGTCTTTCGATCATGGGCTTAACCTTAAGTAGATTCAAATTTTCAACAAAAAAAAAGAGAGAAAGAAATTAACGACCAACGGCTATCATAAGAAGCTTGGCAAAGCTTTTGATGGTGGAGACTGCTGTAATATAGAAAGTAACTAACAAGAAATTACTTGACAATCTTGTAAAATTATTGATCAATTTTTGGGATTTTCATTTCATATTATTGTTAATTACCCATTTTCAGTGAGCGTAAATGCGAAACATAAAATTACTGGACAGCAAAAGAATCTAAATAATAACTGGCAGGCGGCAGTAAATAGTTAGTATGCAAGGTATATAGATATATACAAAACATGCAAATTCAAATTACTACAAAATTACTATAAGATTACCGGTATGTGAGGTAAAGAGTGGCGCTATATTAAGCCTATAAAGGAAGCTGTTTTTATTCGATTCTCAAATTTAATTTTTTTTTTTTTTTTTTTTGTTTTCTTTTCTTTGTCACACCTGGTAGTTTCTCAGATTAGAGAGTATGCAAAAAATGTTTTTTTTTTTTAGTTTCCTGTTTGTAATATATACTTCTTATGAACTCATGTTTACCAGCATTGTTATTAATTACAGTGTTAATAAAAGCTGCAGTGTGTTTCCAATTCTTCTATCTTAATTACTTCAGCCAGTCCTAGAACTAAAAGTTTTCCTCACCCAGATACAAAGGCTCAGCTAACTGTTTCAGGGTGTGTAAGCAATTCCCCAATGTTTAATCAAAGCACTCTCAGTACATTATACATGCTGTGTAGTATGAACTTCGGCACTGTGCATTTCTTTATCTAGCAATCGATCAAAGAGCTGTAACAACTGAAAATTCCTGTAGACTATTACAAAAATAATTTGGAGTTCAAGACCTTTTTAGCTCTTTAAATTTACCATAAAAGAACTACAAGAAAAAATATAAAGGCGGATAGAGCCCAACATTCAATTAAACAGACAGGTGGTTTTAGCATTAGCATGTTGATGAATCCCACTGACACCCGCGGCATCGCCTCTGAGTGTTACGGAACATACTTACTGGGTTGTCTCCGGTATCTTGGCTGCCATTTTGAATCAAAGAGGTTTACCGGCTAGGGTGAGGATATGAAATAACCTGAAACCAGTATAAATTGTATATATAGAAGTTATATATGTATACATGGTGTTACTATGTTTTCTTCAATTACATTTACACTCTTATCGTATTTAGCATATAAAGATATGTATTTGTAGCCCCAACTTTGTGAACTTTGTGATCAAAAAAGAATTTAGAAAACGTTTAGTGAATTAGCCTTAATTTGACCGAAACAACTTGTAGCGGCGCATATAATGTTCAGTGATTATCCCGTTTATGATGAAAGAAATGGTTGTGCTTCACACTAGTTATAACGGTACTTAAAGCTTCGTTGCAACGTAGAATGCAATTTTAAGGACAGTAAAGAATCGAAGATACAGTTCCTTATAGTGTAGCGAAGTAGGTCTATTTAAATACGAGACGGTAATCCGAGCTCTTGCCTAATGCGTATATCATTACAAGTGTAACTCTAGCTGATATAACGGGATAACTTGTGCTTGGTTACGTTAAGACCAATTATAATGATATTTAAAAGCGTTGTCGCAATGTAGAATGCAGTAAAGGATCGAAGAAACATTTGCTCACACTAGTCCATAGGTAAGTAAGTTTATAAAATACGAAGCTTAAATCTTAGCTCTTTTGCTTAATAAGTATACCACTACTACTTATAATTACAACGTGAAAAGTGGATCAGCTGAAGCTTTAATCGTCAAGCAAAAAGTTATTCCATTCAGTAATATTTTAAGATGAACGGTCATAAAACTGGAGAAACTCGACTAAGGAACAACTACTCCACGTTCACAATAAACTGAAAATTATTAACTTACAATGATGTAGGTTATGGGTGGTCTGTTTGACAAGACTGAACAGAAATTGATGTTTCGCGTATTCAAAATATTTTCAGTAGAGATACGCACAACGGATGAATCAAGACAGCCTGTGTAAAGAAACACTGGAGCATGGTAAATGATTAGTCTGCGATACCACGTATAGATGGCCATGCATGAACTCTCACATATATAATTATACCACAATGGGATTTGCTTTCCATTCACGTAATGCTAGAAAAGTCAAGCACCAAACACAAGTTAATATAAATCCACCGTTGTACTTTACATTTAGATACCTCATACCAGTTTTATCTAATATACTATGCATGTATGAACTCTCTCATATATAATTATACCACAATGGGATTTGCTTTCCATTCACGTAATGCTAGAAAAGTCAAGCACCAAACACAAGTTAATATAAATCCACCGTTGTACTTTACATTTAGATACCTCATACCAGTTTTATCTAATATACTATGCATGTATGAACTCTCTCATATATAATTATACCACAATGGGATTTGCTTTCCATTCACGTAATGTTACAAAAGTCAAGCACCAAACACAAGTTAATATAAATCCACCGTTGTACTTTACATTTAGATACCTCATATCAGTTTTATCTAATATACTAAATTTAATGTATTTACTATAACCTACAATATTGAATTGCCTAAGAAAAACGACTGGGTGAGGCTACCTGTATATGTGGTAGCCAATACGGATACAGAGTGCATTACATATAGACAAACGTAGTAGGTCCATGGTCCACCTAGCTTTTGCTTTGCAATCTTGGTATATGGCCTTTGCTAGTTACATGGATTTTTGAGTTCATGGAAGTAGCTTAAAGCGGCTCATTGAGTTGGTTCATGCAATTTTACAAATTTTTCCAAACCTGTTTAGTTTTCTTCACATACCAATGACAAATGGTCAAACTTAGACAATCAACATATCCTACATACAAATAACTGTTTTATGAGTGAGTATTTAACGGCTCAAGTCCGTTTTCAAAAATTCGTGAACAGACACTTTTTCAAATTATGTACAAAACCGTTACAAGTCAGGACACTAGAAAATTCAAATTTAACATTTTCTGTGACTTTTGGACTTAAAACCTTGACTTGTTGTGCTTACTTTAAAGTATTGTCACGTGGTAGTGACCCTTTGAGACTCATTTGGTTATCAATATGAACTCAATGAGACTCTTTAATACATACATAGTGACTTGAAGCAAGTCACCTTCATTGTAGATATGGGTATAGGTAGCTCCCAGTGATGTCATACTGTAACTAAGCATTGTTAACCGCCATGTCTTTTATGGTACTTGCCCTATGTAGGACAACTGAATAAGTCTGCCTACCTACCCATAAAAAGACTAAAAAATGGCTAAAATATACGCCGCATCACAAGCTCCTATCACGTCACGTCACGTGAGAACTATTACCACAGAAGTATCCTACACAATTATTTGCGTTCATACCGCGTCCAACTTTATAGAACGCTGATAGTACAAATATCATTTGGCTTTGCGCTCATACCAAATTTTAGTTCATAGAATGCGTGAATACTAAACTTCGGTCAGACAAAACATTAGTCAAAACATCGTTAGTCAAACAAATAAGTAGTCAGACAAATCATTAGTAAAACAGAATCATTAATCAAACAAATGATTGGTCAAATAAAATCATTGGTCCAACAAACCATTAGTCAAACAAAACCATTAGCCAAACAAATCATTGGTTTAACAAATCATTAGTCAAACAAAACCATTAGTCAAATATATCATTGGTCAAAAAAATTGAACCACTGGTCGAACAAACAATTAGTCAAACAAATCATTGGTCTAACAAATCATTAGTCAAACAAAACCATTAGTCAAACATATCATTGGTCAAACAAATTGAACCACTGGTCAAAAAACCATTAGTCAAACAAATCATTGGTCTAACAAATCATTAGTCAAACAAAACCATTAGTCAAGCATATCATTGGTCAAACAAACTGAACCACTGGTCAAACAAAACCATTAGTCAAACAAATCATTGGTCTGACAAATCATTAGTCAAACAAAACCATTAGTCAAACATATCATTGGTCAAACAAATTGAACCACTGGTCAAGCAAACCATTAGTCAAACAAATCATTAGTCAAACAACATTATTATTCAAACAAATCAGTAATGAAATCATTAGCGTCGACGGGGCGGGATCGGTGATTTTAGCCCGACTCCAGATCCCCACTGGCAACCAAGGCATGATTTCTACGCGACTATGGCACCGACGTCTCTCCGATTCAGAAATGTTTTGGCCTATGGGATGCAGCGCCAGTCACCATCACGTAAGACGGCCATAAAAATCTTTGAAATGTCGCAGTTGTAGTTCCCGTGGAGAGTTAGACTGATGGGACTGTTTTCAAAAGGGACAACTTTGAGGTTTAGTTTGATGCACACCCAGAGATCTCGAAAAACGTTTAGTAGTAAGTTTTACAAGTCAACAAATTGTTAATACAGATCCCTGGACTGTCGACTATGCGCCTCTCGTTATCATAATGTACGGCAATCTTATTTACAGGTATCTTAGTAGTAATTCGGAAATTAACTAGACGGTTTGTACTTGCAGGCAAGTGCTGATTGAAGCCACTGGAAATGGTCTGAAACGAAAAAGCCCAACACTGCACCATTTGATTCCAAGCCTCGATTGAGTAAATATTAAGTGCTGAACAAAAATGAGCAAACGGCCTACCATGCTCAAATTCTCAGAGAAAAATGTTCTGCCACCAACACAACTTTAACCATTGTGTCAGGAACGTACCTTTCACGCAGGCAACAGATAAACTGTAAGATGTTTCTACCTCAGATTCGGCATTTGCACATGCGCAGATTTAGCCGAGACGTGCCAACGGACTTGTAGCGGTTGACGAGCGTGTTAAACAAGCGGGGATTTTCGATGGTGTGGCCGTGGAGCAAGTATTAGCGTTAGTCTGCGTAGCAGCGTTCAAGTCTGGAACTATTTTATGAGTGATCAAATCAAGTATATAAAGAAAGTCCACAGAAATGCGTAACGACTTATCGTCCTTCGAAAAGAAGACTTCCTACATGACTCAAATAGGCTGATTATTCTATTGGAACACTGTCAAGTTGATGAAATCGGGGAAATAGTCGAAATTTCCACTTCATAAAAAAGTCAAAGTAACTGCGTGGCAGATGAAATGCTGTACAACGTTAGGTATTTTTCGTGTGTGGATAGAGTAGCATCACACTGAAGATATTCATACGCCGAGACAAGCAAGAAGGCACGAGTTCACTTGACAAACTGAGCAAATCCAATAATCGAAGCTCTAAGCTTTGATTAATAAGGGAGGAGGTATGCACACTCATCCCCCGTCCACGTCAATGCGATTAACGGCGTTGTAATGACTCGAATGAAAAACTCGTGTGACGCCACTCGACTCGAGTCACCAAACTAGGCATGAATTAAGTCACAAAATTCAAAGACTCGACTTGATTCGATTCTTTGCATACAGTCACGGTGACATTGACATCTCTTATGTGACTCCAGTCTTGCCCAATTAACAGTCTAAAACAGAACAGAACCAAATAACAGCCCCCTGTGTATACTTCTTTTTCATTACTGGTTGAGCGCAACAACTGTCAACGGGTTCCACATCCGTAAAGCAGCAGAATGTTCAGCGCACGCCTATTCATTTCCATGTAGGCCTAATGCCATGGTCACCTTGCCGAGAGAAAACACGTTTTACATTGGTCATTTATGCATAGCCAGCTTACCTTGACGACTGGTGACAATGGATTCAGGTTAAATGTGAGTACTACATGCAGCCCCCTGGTACAAGCAAAAGTAGTCATGTACTTTGATAAAATTTAAGGGACTGTGTGGCCGACTCTCCAAAATGTTGGTGATGTGTTCGTATAGCCAAAAAGAAATGTGAAAGGGTAACGGTGGTCATGTATAAGTCCTTTAGCTGTCGCAAAAGGTGCAAAGGAGGACAATATATCCCCGATAAATTTCAGATTACATATTTAATTTTATCTAATTACACTTAAACCCATCTCGTCACGTGACATTTTTTTTTTAAATGTGTTACTCAATGAAGCAGTGGCATAGCTAAAGGGGGTGGCATTCTGCACCCTGGCTTTTACAAGTGAAAAATTAGGATATTTGCTATTTGTGACACCATTCAACTACAACGTGGCTTTTTGAGCCAACTCTTTTTTCTTGAATTTCCGAATCTCTTCAATGAAAGCTCTCATTCTGTAACTTTTTTTGTTTCAAAAATACACACGCTTTGTGGGCGGCAATCTGGAGTTGATATTGCCGCCGTGTTCCCTCATAAATTTCCGAACTCTGGAGATGACAAAATCAACAGATCATCAAACAGAGCTATTTTCATGAATTTATTTAACAGTTATATACAGTTTTTCTCCAATGTGTAAGCCCTTACCTCTTAAAATGACGTCGGAGAGCTCAACTTGTAGGCCTTAGATAACATTGTGTAGCAGCATAGATCTTTGATCGCCGTGCCATCTGAGACGTGCCAATAAGAAATACATATTCTTCAGTTATTCCCGAAATTTTAACATTTTCTTATGAAGGGAACCCAGAATCCAAACTTTTCTCCAATTCAATCTCCGGATTTCAAAAATTTGCCCAAACATGGCAAATAACTTTGGCGCTCTGCGAGAGCCGCAAATTACGTCCCCATTTTCTTCCGCTCAGCGCAAATCAAAATAATGGCCAACAATAGGTGCGTAATTGATTCCAATGCGTTTATTCATAGGAAATACATTTAAAATACATAATAATAGGTCTTCTAAAGCATACCAAATATCGCATAAATTAAGCACCAAGTCACATATTGTCACATTACAATACTAAAAAGCTTCACATCGTGGGTGGGGGCACACCCTTCCACACCCTCCTCCTTGGCGGGCAACCCCGCTAGGGCTCGGTTTCATCGCATCAATCCCCCCCCCCCTCCCCATCATGGAAGTAAATTTGCCGTGCACGTTTTCATAGGGGAAATGTACAGGTTTTATTTGGTACGAAATTCAATGACGAAAGAGTTCCTAAGTACCTCAAGGTAATTTCTCGATAGTAATAAAGACTCATAACGCGAGCCTATCAAACTAACGCTCCAAATTTATAAAGTTCATAACCTTACGCCTTGTGGGAACCCTACGAGATTGTGTTGGTTTTTAACTTTTCCTATGAAGGGTTGCACACCTTATCCTAGGTTGATTTCACCAGAGGGATTAGACTTTTTGAGAACGACGATCCTAAACTCCTGCATTTAAATTGTCGCAAAGTGTTGTGTCTCGTAGGATCGTTTTCATTGTTATGTAAACCGAATTTATTGTGGATAGGGATTTCATTGTTACATTCCTTTCCACACTACTGGTAATAGAGGTGACACACCTGCGGGATGTTGTTACAGTCTAGAGCATCCTTATTAAAATTATTATGTAATGAACAGGCCTTTACATGAAAGGACATTTTATTCACCCTACAAATATGTATTTCCCAAGATCTTATCTCGGCTAATGTAAGGCCCTGTGATAAGTGTAAGTTGCGCTCCCAAAAAGCGACATTCTGTGGGATCTACTAGAAATTATTCCGCTGTTATCAAACCGATAATAATCAATCCCCCAGCACATAATCAATAATGCCACCCAAGTCTTTCGTATGAAATCTAAATTAATGATTTCGGGTCTTTCCTTCAAACGTGCATGATGACAGATGGTGTACCTCCTGTTCTTACTTTACTAAAAAATTTGTAGGAGATCTCGGTGATAATATATATGTATATATATACATATATATATATATATATATATATATATATATATATATATATATATATATATATATATATATATATATATATATATATATATATATATATATATATATATATATATATATATATATATATATATATATATATATATATATATATATATATATAGCGCTTGCGTCCTTTCCTTATAAACCAGACGTGTGGCTCAGGTTTATTGATGATATCTTTGTTGTTTGGACTGCGGGGTCTGGTAAATTTCTCGAGTTTATGGAGGTTCTTAATTCTCAGCACCCCAACTTAAAGTTCACTTTTGATTTTTCTTTTTCTACTGTTCACTTCTTGGATGTTACTATTGTTAAAAATGAAGCGGGTTTAATCAGCACTGACCTTTATATTAAGCCGACCGACACCCATCAATTTCTTTTGTCTAACAGTTGTCATCCTGGTCATATTAAGCGTAGTATCGCGTATAGTCAAACTATGAGGATCCTTAGAATCTGTTCTAACCCTCAAACTGCAGTTCGTCGTTGCAATGATCTTGCCACATACCTTGTAAAACGCGGCTATAATCGACGTAAAGTTATGCAGCAGATTAAAAGGGCCCGTTCCAATTTTACCAGCCCCACCCATCCCCCAGCTAGTACTGAAGAGGAATACAAGAGGGTTTACTTTACTGTTGACTACCATCCGGGGTTACCTGATATTAGCGGCATTTTACATAAAAATATGTCTCTTCTCCATTGTTCTTCACTAATGAAGCGTGTTATTCCTCACCCCCCTGTTGTTAGCTTCCGTCAACCCCCAATCTCAAAAAATTATTAGTCCGGGCTAAACTTAAAACTCCTCCCAGTCGGGGGACCCCCTGCGCACCTTGTAATAAGAACAAGACCAAACCCTGTCAGTTGTGCGGTCTGCTTATTTGTAATAATTTTATTGTCAGTACTTCTTCTGGTAGAAAGTTCAAGTGCAGAAATTTTAATACTTCTTGTGATGCTAAATTGGTTATTTATTGTATCTTTTGTCCGACTTGTAATTATCAGTATGTGGGTCAAACTAATAACTTTAGAATCCGTATGAATGCTCATAAGTCAGATCTTTCAAAATGTGTTAAGGGTGGTTCTGATTTTAAACATTGCACAGAGCTTTACAAGCATCTCAAGGCACATTCACCTACCAAGTTCTATTTTCAGATTTTAGATGTAGTGCATTCTTCTCGCAATTCGGATAGGGATAATCTTTTGGATAAAAAGGAGAGGGAGTGGATTTGGAATTTGGATTGTGTCTACCCAAAGGGTCTCAACATAAATGACGGTTTTAACTGTCAAGCCAAAAAACGACGTGCTCGTAGACTGTAGCCGCCTTTTTATCCCCTTTTATGTCTCCTGCTTCTTCTTAGCTTTTATCTCCTTTGTTAGGGTCCTAGTTTTTACATTTTATCTTTTGTGTTGGGTTGGGTCTGTTTTTAAATTTCTAGTAAGTGCTTTTTGCCTTTCATCCGTTTTATAGTGTCTGTCTTTCGTTTTGCCTTTTAGTTGTCTAAACACGTGTCTGAGGAAGGGGCCGGTGGTCCTGAAAGCTAAATATATGCTCTTGTTTTACCAGTTTTTACTATTTGTTTTTTGTTTTTACTGGTGTGGTGCTTTTCCATTTGGTTTATATATATATATAGATATATATATATTTATATATATATATATATATAAATATATATATATATAGGTGGAATAATTGGTAATAATTCGATCATGAATTTTAATTCAACCCAAGTACTGGTTTTGCCTTTTGAACAAGGGAAATTATTAGGCCACCAGCCGTCAAATGCGATATCACCAGAGGTCATATGCTAGGTCACCAGAAGCCAACTCTAGTCGCCAAAGATGTCATATCAAGAGAGGTTAGATGCCAGGTCACCAAAGGCCATATGCCAGGTCACCAAAGGCCATATGCCAGGTGACAGTGGTTAAACGCCAAAGCACCAGAGTTTAATGCCAGGTCAAAAGGTGTCATATGCCAGGCCACCAGAGGTCATGTGCCAGGTCATCAGAGGTCACATGATGAAACGTTCCCTCTTACTTTTTGTTACATCTTTCATTTCTGCCTGATTACCTCTTATCGCTTCAGGGAGGAAAAGAAGCCCTCCACGTGCAGACTTGATAAAGCCAAGTTTCATATCTATTTTATTGATTGACAGTAAAAGATGTGTTTCAATACACAAAAAGTTACGTAACATTTGGGGTTAGCTAACAGTTCATTCAGCATGTGTTAATTGCTTTTCACGCAGTGTGAACACAATGAAAGCATAGCTCATTTGAGGTTACAGATCATGTAACAAACTCAGATATTAGTTACACCTCATACCGCCTTTGATGTACTGGGGTGTTTATGTTCCTTTTTCAAGAGGCGACGTTACAGCATGAAATGCAACGTCAAGAGAGGTCAAATGCCAAGTCAGTAGAAGTCAACTGGCAAAGTAGTAGAGGTCATATGTTATATCACCAGAGTTCAAATGTAATATGGAGTCATAGTCGGATAAACATTTATTGAACTTCTTTTGCTTCATGTAGGAAATTTGTAAGGATTTCATATAAAGTGGTATGTGGATGCAGTGTGGTTAACAAAAAGATCCCTCAATGTTTTGGAGAGGTCAGAAATAAATCAGCCATCAAAAGTAGAACTTCCTTAAAATTTCCAAGATTATTATCTGTGGTCACTAGAGCACTAAAGCATAATTGTCCTTTCGGCAAGGGATCACCTTAGCCTTCATTCTGACACTTTCGCGGCTTGAACTCACGTTCCCTGCGACCCTCAGTGTTACCTTGTGTGTACATCTAGGCAAGACCGCAGTTTAACATCATATTTTGTAGTCTGTGTTCTCACGTCCCTCGAACGAAGTCAAATATTTCACATATAAATTACGGTACATGTTAGAAAAACCTGGAAAATGGGTTGGCTTGCTTAAAACCGCATAACCTTGCGATTTGTGGTGGATGGAAATTCAAATACCGACCTCGAGTTATCATCACTTTCCAACCTACTCGAGGTAACACGGAAATACCTTGAGCATGGCGTAGGTTACCTGCGACCACAGTCTCCACGACACTTTAAATAATAAGCCAGTAAATCATTGATTACATCTGTCAATGTAATGTCTATAGTCAACGTTAAAATTCTGGAATGACTGCTTCGGATCTAACTTGATAAAACACCCATGCCAGATACAACAATCACGTTTTATCGGGCAAAGACAAACCAGATAGAATTTTATTTACTGTATGTTTCGATGATCATTTCGTTAGTTTTTTACTTTGCTTTCACTATACGCCTGCATTAAACCTGTACCACATTAAAGACCCATCTCAGCCCCCAAACAGTACCAATTCTACTAACCTTCTTACTGAAGCCCCTCCCACAATTGTCTGAAATTCATCCTCATCCAGACACAATCTCAGTTTATTGCTTCAGGGTGTGTAAAGAAATGCTCAATTTATAAAATCAAAACACTCTCAGTACCGTTCATGCTGTGTAATATAAGCTTTGGTACTCTGCATTGTTTGAATTAGCTGTCACTCAAAGAGCTGAGCCAATTGAGAATTTTGGTACCCGGGTTCCAAAATAGTAGTTTGGAGTGAGAGGTTTGACCCTTTAAGGTGGGGATGAATATAAGATTAGAGCTTTGGGCTAGGTACGGTATGGGGTAAGCTCTGCCTCCAAACAAATGTAGGGCTACCATGATAAACACCTACATTGTAGCACAAACGGTCGCATCGCTTAGGTTAAACATGTCGATGTTATTTTCCAAGCAGGACGTGCAGGAGTTGCTTTGTGCGTGACAGTATGAATGACGAAGTATCAACTATTTTAGGCTCAAGATTTGAAACGAAGGATCTTTATAAAAGCTCCTCTGCGATTTCATTCCAGACAACTAAGGCATACAAGTTTTTAAGGTTCCGCATTTGTGACAATTTTTGTATACGCCTAACTACGACTTTAAAGTGGAACCAAAGATCGAGTAACACTATGAAGCCATTTTCTTGGCATATGTTTTTGCTCGACACTCCTCGAAATTGCCCGACGTACCTCAATGTCTATAAAAATGAGAGAAAAATTGGGCTGAGCGGACTTTTTATTTGTTATCTGGAACAGTCATGTTCATTGTATTTCATATGAGAACTTTAATATGTTTCATAGAAAAGGGGATAATGGAAAACAAGAGTTCAAACAAAGAAGTGTCGATAGAATGTGGCAATGGTGAGTGACTCGGACCAGTACCCAATATGAGGGAATAGGGGTGCCGCCGTAATTAGTTTTCTCTACGAAAAGATCAACAATTACCCTAGCTGTGAACTGTTTTATCACATATGACCCCACAAGTTTTAAATCCTCTTTTATAACTTTGTCTGAAAAATGACCTTCAGTTACAGAACAGAGTGTTAATGAAAGGTTCATGTTACAAGGTGGAATGGGTCTTTATTTGAGACTCAATGTCATACAGGAACAATTCTTGTAAAAGGTTGAGCTAGTTTCCATGCATAGTCCACACAACCTGGTGCTGTTAGAAAGATTGTTACTTGTATTAACTGCAAGAAGAAAACGGTTAAGGCATAGATATAGTAACAGCAAATGTACTAAAGGTCAAATTCAATACTTCACACATAAGGCCCCTTACAACAGATAGTCCTGACCTGAAAGAAAAGGGTAGACCTTGTGTGAGCAAAGCTGTAAGAAAAACCTGCACTAATTGATATTTGACAATAATCTGGGTACCATGCAAAGCTTATAGGCAGTCGAAAGACACCCCTAACTATAATTATAGTAGTTAACAGAAACTGTTACAATTAACATAATTTGCATTTACTGTTCTGAGAGTGTTTTGCTACACATTTGGGTTTTGTATACTTGCCCTAAAGGTATGAACTGAGATTTTGTCTGAATGAAGGTTTGTGTACAAAATTGTGGGGAGTGGCTCTAAATCAAGTGCATTGACTGGAACCGATTGGGGGTTGGGAAGAAGCCCTTGTATGTTGTTGTGGGGCTTTGCTCATTAACTGGGTTGATTGTTGGTAGAGAGCCCTTAATGCATAAAATGTTCTATGGACATGCATAATGGACACAGAAAAATTGAGATTGACTGGGAGATACTTTTTAAGAGTTAGACAACTGGCTCTGCCATTTAGTTGGCAGATGAATGACGTAATCGTTTAAAGGGTGACCTAATTCTCTTTATATATTTGAAACGATTGATTTATATTGCAATGAAATAATCTTTTAAACATCTTCCTTGAAGTAGAGTTACTTTTAAAATCTTTCTAAACAATGTTTACGAACAACGCTTAAGTTAGTATCCATACTGACAGATTACTTTTAAGTTCAGTACTGTTGTAATTTAGCCATTTCTTCATAAAAAAACACATTTCATGACAAACTATGAGAACTAAAACTATGACAACTAATTTGTAAGTATAAACACAAGTAAATGCAGATAAAACTGTAACATGTCTTAGTGACTAATTGAGCACACCTCTAGTCCAATCCCAAAAGGGGTATGATCGTACTTACTCCATAATTATATGTAAATACATCATTCTTAAGTGGAAAGTCAACAAAGAAAAGACTGCTATAAAAGTATGGAAGACTGAAATAGTAACATGTCATGTCATGTAATAAAACTATGAAAGACTGTAATAGCAAAAAATATAAAAATATAATACCACAATATACAATACGTAAAAGGCACAGTCCATTTTGTTGTCATGCTACAATAAAGTGAAAAAACAAGTCACGCACTTCCTATTGCACTTAGTGAGAATTGCGTAGTTATTTTTCTTCATACACTCCTAGCACAAACAACGGGTTCTAAAGCTTTTATTTAGCTTCCCAAAACAAATGACATAACAATGAAAACTTAGTATAATGCACTTTGCTTTATGTATGCTGTTACTTTAAAAACAAAAAACAAAAAACAAACATTACCGGACTGCAGTTAACAGTTTCTTTCAACGGCACAAACAACTATGTGGTACTTTGAATCCTTGTAATGCCTAAAACTCATACTGTCTACCTCCATATACCTTCATTGTGAATTTTGTCCATCCTGCCTCACGATATCAGCATTTATTATTCATAACCAACTTTATACAAGCAAACATTCACCGTTAAGGCACTGCATGGTAGCAAGCAGTATGAACATGATATACTTTAAAAGGCTGCATGAAGATAAATTGTGGAAAGTACTCCTACTGGGAGACATACCTTTGACGTATTTACATTCTAAAAGTGTCATTTCAGATATTGCTCCATCCTGGACAAGAAGTACCTACAAAAGTAGTCCTTTAAAATATTTCACTCAGAGCCAAGTATGCTATTTCTTGTGGGTTGTTCTCTGACTTCCTCTTCATTTCCTAGTGAGATCTCTGTATCACAACAAAGTATATATAGTTGTCGGAAATGTAGGATTTCTCATGCGATATTCCTTGACGTATCCTGCTAGTTGGACATTACCAGTTCTAGTCAATGCAACATCAAGAGATGATACGCTAGCAGCAGTGATAAGTTTTTCTTTAATAAGTTCATCAAAGAGAATCTTTCCTGGTTCACTGCTTTTCTTCACTCTGTTCTTCAAGTCAGAGGGTAATCTGAATATACCTGCTATCTCCAAACAGGTATCCATATCAAGTTGTTCAGACACCTTGCTAACTAATTCTTGGAATGATTTTTCCATTGCTGCTACAGTAAGAGAAAGAAAGAAAGATAACATGAGTTACGAAGACTCATTACCAGTAATCATGTAATGAGTCAATTGAATGACATCCATAATTCTGATCAATACCTTTTATAAAATATAGAAACATGTGGCTGAGCAATAGTCTCAGATTATTTGTTAATACATGACGACTATTGCAAGCTGAAATATGATAAAGCAAGGACTGTAGAGAAATTTCCTGCACTGAATTATCCCCGCAAATGTTTTATTTCAATTGAACAGATACTTCATACCTCTGACAGTCATTCCAAACAGCAAGGAACACCACTAAACACTTTTGATTACAAATGATACATACAAGGCTTACACGTAGAAGGCTAAGACTACTTCCTTGCCCGGATTATCTTCTCTCTACCCTATTTTCAGAGAGCAATCTGTGCATTCCTACTGTTGCTAAAAGCATGTTATTTGTCATCAATTACTCACGATGAGGTTTCTGTGTGGTTTGTAAGGACCTGATGGATCCTTGAGGAGTCTGTAGCAGTTCAGACAACTGAAAGGTAAGTATCAAAGCAATTTTTAGTTTAGTTAATGAGCTTTTGAATGAAATAAATGGAACAGACTATTACAGCACATTAACGACGGATTTTTGATAAATTAGGATACTGCTGATACCGCTGTACCAAAAATTCTAGGGACATTAATCTTTTTTTAATGTATGCATAAAAAGACCCAAGGAATGAAGCGCATAGAAATGAACATATAAATGTTTGTTTCATTATCCTTGTTCTTAACATCAGGTGATGGAATGATGGTATTAATAATTTCTTGTAACATATTTAAACAGGTTGCATTGTTTGTACCCCTTTAGCCATCGCTTACTCACCTTTACTTTCATATCAACCTGAAAATCAACAGCAGCTCGTATAAATTGCTTCTGACATATTTTTAATTTGAAATCAGTTTCACTGATGCCTTCTTTATTATGGAAATGAAATGCAACAGCATGTCTTGTGTTGTGCCAAAGAGTTGTTGTTTGCACTTTTTGCGAATTGAATACAAGAAACACATTTAATTTTTTTAGAGACTTCTGTGTGGAGAGGAGATTACACCCTTTTATGAATCCATTTGAATACACAAAGTTAGAAAGAACTGCTCCCTAAACTAACTGAAGCAAAATTTTTCTAGATATTTTACATGCTTCCCAAAACATACAAGATAGTTTGTCACTGAAAATCTATGGTCAAGTGAGTCTTACAATAAATATCATATATTAATAACGAAAAACTGTAACTGTTCAGTCATGATGAATTTCACGAGCTCATTTGGAACCAAAATATGCTTACCTTCATGTAAACATTTCCATGAGATGTAATGTTACTGTTCTCACTTTTAACATGCACCTCTCTATCCTTTTCAGATCCCCTCAGAGTAAACCTCTTAAAATCATGCAGCTTTATTTTACCATTGACATTAATCTCTTCATGAAGAAGGTTCTGAAACAAAAGATAACAACAAAAGATAAAATAGAAAACAATAGGATTGTATATAGGAACCTTCAATTATGACACATACACTCAATAAACTCACACCTTTAGAAAATAAACTCTATTGTTTAACTTTTTTTTTGTTGCACTGAATATTCAATTTAATGCCAAAACTGAATGGTTAAAAGCAGTATTCAAATAACCCCACCTGGATAAATCGCCGATACAGATCAGCTAAGCATAATATTTCATTGGGTGAAAGGAAGTAATGGACAGGTCTAGATGCATCGTATCAGCTATACAATAGAAATCCACTAGAGTTTCTAAAAAGTGTTTCTTAACAAGATCATATGATTACAATTACAAACTTCCATTGTAAAAAGTCCTTACTTCTTGGAGCAAGTAATGTTATATTCCTACTCTACAACACATGGAAAAGATATTGAACAAAAGACTCTTTTAAGACACTGTCAACTTGAAGACATGAAGATTTATTGACCAAATCTGTTTTACTTGAGGTGAGGAGTAAGGATGACTTTTCTCAAAAACACCTTTGGGTGCTCTTCATCATTTACAAAATCTTGGCAAGTACTACATATTAAACAAGTACCCCTTTTCAATAAAATATGCAACAAGAACAGAAATAAAAATATTGATTGACATATTGACAACTACTTACCATATGTTCCATGTTATCATCATTATAAATCCAAAACGTAAGTACTAAATCATCAGTTGGATTTCTAACTCTGTTGATGAGAGGAAGCACTCTTAAACTCTTACTCAATGGCTTTTTGAAGTCAACACCAATATTTGGATGGATGGCACAAAATGTTTGTAGATACACTTCAAGATGATTCTTTTTCAAGGAGGGTGTTGGTTCATGTTGTTTCCTCTTTCTCCACTGAATTTCATCCCCTTGGAGGCAAAAATTTTTTCAATAAAGTAAATCCTTGGACCAAATCTCATACATTCTAACAGATATCAACATTTTAAATCTATGTAAATGTTGAAGAAGCATTTATTGTTTTTCATAAACTTGTAAGGCAGGTGAATGAAGTGACCCGGTTGCTCAAAATAAAACTGCAGTTTCAACGAGAAATGTAACAAGCATGGAAGTATTTCAAGTAGCAAACCAAACTCAAGGTACTTCCTAATTGCAACTGGAAAAATCTCTGGAGAGGTTACATACAGCTGTTTGTAACCAAAGTTTAAGACAAAAGCACATTTAGACTGAAAACGAGAATCATGTGCGTATTATTATTTTTTCCAATTAAAAACTTACAAATAATAGAAAAGGAAAAACACTTAACAGTATTACCTAACCCAGAATGTCTGTGTGTAATGCATCCTATAGCTCAAAAGTTGCTATTGAGGTGTTGATTTAATATTAGACAAAATATTCTTTTTTAGAATATCAAACCAACAGTGCTGCTTGCAATTTTAAGTAAGCCCTTACCATTATTAGAAATTCCCAGAAGGATATCTGCAGACGTTATTCCTTCCGTTTCTGTAGCACAATGTGGAACTTGCAGAGTCACAACTTTGTTCAGTGTTGAAACTTCTGGACCAATCTTTATGACTGGGGACAGTTGAAGAGTGCTCATTTCAGATGGAATATTTTCTGGTTTACTTGTCATCACAGTTAGGCTAACAATGTTTCCTTCATCAACAGCACCAACTGGTACCAGCAGGTGGACATTTGCCTGTTGTAGAACTATTTCCCCTCCATTCTCATCAATATACTGCTCCTTGTGTAAGAAAATGCAGTCTTTACTAGGGGATACTTCTCCTGGAACAAATGAAACATAATCAGATGTAATAGTGCACACAATGAAAAAGATATGGATACATGGTAAGGGTTCCTTTGGATAAAAAATGAAAAGTCAGTGTTCACACTGGTGGAATGGTTGAAGTCTTTTTTTAAGTGCATGTTTTCTAACCATCTAATGCTTAACCAAATGATAGAAACCAGAAAGCCAAAAGGCTATGTGATTCCTTGCCGTTAAAATTTAAGCCTACCTTTTCTTTTCATATTGACAGTACTTTGTAATGTTTTTCAAATTGACAGTGCTCCCCATATGTACCCACAAAGTATACATGCAAGGCACTGAGACTTATCACAAGAACTAAGGTTCTGCTCATGATATCACATCCACATAATGTGTGAAATTTTGCAGTATCCAAGACTGGATCCAACCATGGAAATTTGGGTAAATATGATATTGAGACTTTGACCCTTTGTGCGCCAAAGTGAGATTTGATCTCATCCAAAAATTATAGGGATCATTATTCACCATGCATCATCTACATTTCAAATATGAGGACCCAACAAGTTACCTTTCTTGTACAGTTATACTATGCAAGCAAGTTTGTCAGACTTTGACACTGCTAACCCCAAATGACCTTTGACCTTCATGAAAATCAACTGTGATCACCATCTCATTATGGCAAATCCACACACTAAACATGAGCTTAGTCACATGCATTTTTCTTGAGATACCTTGTTTACTAGGTTTTGACCTCTCATGACCCCAGGGATCATCTACTTAATACAACCAACCCACACTTTCAAAGATGACCCAGTAACTTGCAACTTTCTTGAGATATCGTGTTTAAAATGTTTTGATCTTTAGACCGCTCCTGACCCCAGATGACCTATAACCTCCACGAAAATCAATAGGGGTCATTTACTTAATATGACCAACGTATACACTAACTATGAGCATAGTCACATGTACCGTTCTTGAGATATCGTGTTTAAGAGGTTTTGACCTTTTGACCTCTCGTGACCCCAAATGACCTCTGACCTCCACCAAAAACAATTGGGATCTACTTCATATGACCAACCCTCACACCAAATATGAGATTAGTCACACTTACCCTTCTTGAGATACCGTGTTTACAAGCAATTTCTGAGGAATTTACCATTTGACATCTCGTGACCCCAAATGACCTTTGACCGCCACGAAAATCAATAAAGATTATTTACTGAATATGACCAACCTACTCACCAAGTAAGATCATAGACATATGTACCGTTCTAGAGATATCTTGTTTACAAGGTCTTGACCTTTTGACCTATCATGACCTCAAATGACCTTTGACCTCCACCAAAAATAATTGGGATCATCTACTCAATACGACCAACCCACACAGCAAATACGAGATTAGTCACACTTACCCTTCTTGAGATATCGTGTTTACGAGCCAAAGCCTCACATACACACACCGTACATACCCGTATTCAATGCCTTACGGGGTACACAGAACTGTTGCCCGTAAGGAAATCGTCGGAATTCCCCTTTAGCCGTTTAAGTTATGCAGCACGTGAATGCCACGAGCGAGGGCGAGTTCGGCGTGAGCGAGGAAAGACATCCGAGGCCGGAGCTCCCCTGAGTAGCTTGTACCCGGCAAGGTATCGTTTACAGGCTCGCACATACACACACACGCATACAAACGACATCACCATCGCATAGATTCCTTGCCAATCTTCGGCAAGGAATCAAAAATTATAAATATTGTAATGTTCAATATCAGTGCCACACACAAAACATTTTCAGCACACAGTATGAATGGTTCTAGTATGCATTTAACCGCTAAACTACCTCCGAGCTAACTCTTACTCCAGACGTTTTCTTCAACATGCAACAAATTTTGTGAAAGAATACTCCTGTTTTCTATTTTCTCCACAAATGGTCATCAATTTTGGGGAAAAAGGAAAATTTCAAAATTCCTCACCTAACTGTTCTCCAAGGAATTGCAATACTTTCCTTGCTGTGACAAGTCTATTTCTGGAAATATCTAGTGCTTCTACTACTTCAAGTTCACTGTAACCTTCCTTGGTTAGAGTCTTAACATGGACATCAGAAGATACGCAGCTACTGGACAAAGCTGTCTGCACTGATTGATCACTTATAGAAGAACGAGCAAGCTTCTATAAAACAAAATGGAACACTTATACTATACCCTGAAAATATTTTGAAATCCTCAAGCCATTAATGTTAATTGTAGTAGTCGAATTTGCTTTTTTGAGAGATACAGGCAGTTCGTTTTCAGATAATCACAAAAGAAGTCCACCTACACAAACTTGTAATAGAATTTTCCTATGCAGTGGTTTACTGCTTACACAATTGCGTCTAATTTTAATTCATTCTCAAGTAGACTTACAATCTGTTCTACCTCTTGAGCATAGAAATAATCTAGGCTGCATGACATCTAATATTCCAACCAAACACTTAATAAACATATGTGGAGTAGCATTTATTTTTAAGTTGACTTTACAGTTTTATATTATTCATATTTGATTTTGTGAACCCAACACCTAATGTAAAATAACTAAGTTGCAAATGTAAAATATGCAACCATAGAAGATTTCATTGCAAAATTATTAGATACCTTACTTGGGCATCTCACAATGCATTGAAACAGCTCCACAAAATTTCACTTGGGTTCATAAGGCATAAACCTTTCAAGAAAATACAAAACAATGAAATTTATTCTTATGCTTAGACACTCCATGATGCTGTGCTACAATAGTTACCTTTTATTAAATGATACAAGACAACAATTTTAAAGATTCATGACTTAAAATTGATCCGTTTTACCTGGCTTTTCTTTATACGATATTGTGATACTGCTGTGCCATCTTGGGTTTCTATAAATATGAAATAGCAAGTTAAAAGTATACAATTTGTAGTAATCAATAACACATGGTAACTTATTTGATTGTACTATCTGGTCATTGCACCAGAATGTACAATATCCTGATGTAGTATACTTTATAAAATAAACCACTGCCTTCAATAAACTTTGAAATAGATTCAGACTGACAAAGGTCAAAAACAATACTACGCTCTGCAAACTTATCTTGCTGGGTGTTCACACTTGTCTTCAGGGTACTTTTATTACTACTGTACCTCTGCAGACAAAAATACACATTTGAGACAACGTCCATTTGTAGACCTATTGTATCATGAACGTCAACAGCAATACGTTAAATCCTGATGAAGTACATCCCCTAAAAATCATCAGCTGTACCCCTCTACAGTATAAAATCTATAAACTACTATCAAAGTTTTACTCCAACAACGAAATTGGCTCAACTTTTCTTTCTTTTGAATAGACTTCATGAAAGAATGGGCTGTTTTCAAAGTTTATGCAAAGTATTTGGTCTACTTTACAAACCTTGATCTGGACTCAAAAATCTTCATTTATTCTCTACACACAGTATACGAAAGCCCTTTTCAACACATTTATGTAAGTAAGTCAACCAAAAACTCATAGATCTTTACCTCAGCTTTTCATGTTTGATCATATGAAATTAATCCTTCTTTTCAACTTTGTACTTTGTCATGATCATGTACTAAGTTCAGATAATGAGATATGTTTATCTCTTGTTTCTTACCTTCAAAGCGCTTATCTGTTTCAGATTCTTGTATTTCTTCTGGAGTTACCTTTGCAATATGTCCTATATAATCTGACACCAGTTTAGCTGTTTCATCAAGGTTACAAGCCTTTAATCCCTCAAAGAAGTCTATCATCTTTTGTGGGTCTACCACAGATCTCTCCTCCAGGGTCTTCATTAGCATCATCCCAGGGTCTTCATTGGATGTTATCATATCTGAATCTTTTGAGTTTAGATGAAAGTAAGCAGCAAGATCTTTGCACTGCACTGTTTCAAGGCTTCTTGAGATACTGACCAACATATCTTCATACTTCTTGTTACCTGATTGAACAAAATAATTTTTGTATTCTAAATTTCCATAGATATAAATTTACCATAGACAAACATTTATGAAACATTTAAAAAAGTTCCAGAACACCGGCCAACACCATCTTCGTCTTGGAGTTAGATACAGAGTAAGTAACATAGTCGTTAAATTACAAAAGTACCTGAAGATATAGGACCAAACACAAGTTTCTCACTTTCTTCTGAAATGATCAAATCTTTGATCTAAATGGGAAAAAGCAGATGAAACATTAAATTGGGTTGTTATTCTTTCAATTTAACGGCATTGACTCAAAAGTACATGTTCCCATCCCCATAACAGCATAAAATGTTTTGTTCATGCCTAAATGCAGTATTGTACACAATGACTGTGTAATTGTACATTCATAGTAAATTGCATAAAGTATAGTGAAGGGTAATCAATTAATCAGCCTACCACCTCATTCAATGCAAGTACTAACTGGAAGTGTCAGAGACTTTAATTGATACATAGAGTTCACCAACACCAACACAATTCAAACATATAATAGTTGTTTTTTATATCATGTGTAGTGGAAACTTACTCTTGCTTTCAATGAGATTTGAGTTGGTTCATACTCGGCTTGAGTGAATGTGTACAAGACATCGACAACCTCTCTGTCTTTTACTTGGTTCTTCTTCAGTCTGATCTGATGAGAAACCCTACTGGCAGTACAAAGATGAGAAACAGCAAATTTCTGTGAATGAGAAAATAAAGAATTTATGTCACAGACTCAAAAACACTTTAGCATAACGACATCAATTTATGTAGGTCAAGTCTTGTTTATAACAAGCTTTTACATCATCCAGCTTAAGAAAATTTGGAAATATTATATATTGAAGGCCAGAAGTGAATGAAATGATAAGAATTATCTTTTAAGGATGCTTTGGAAACTTATCATTTTAGGAAATCTTTTTCTTGAATTTCGTTCTTTGAAAAGCGCCATTGAGTGTGTTTCATCACAGTAATGTGTGCTATATCAAGTTTTGCAACCTTTACTTCAATTAAGTGACCCAAAGTGACCTTTGACCTCAACCAAAACAATAGGAATCCTCTCCTCATCATAATATGTACACATACTGTACTAAGTATGTAGTCTGTCCAGGTTTCCAACCTTTGAATAAATAACAGGTCAACAGGTTAACTAGAGTTTGATCATGGTGATCTGAGATGATTTTTAACCCCACCAAAAACATTAAGAATCCTCTTCACATCATTACGTGTACACATACCATACTATGTATGTAATCTATCCATATATCCTATCTTTAAATAAATAACAGGTCGACAGGCATACTAGAGATTGATCCTTGTGATCGGAGATGATCTTTAACCTCCACCAAAAACAGTAGGAATCCTCTTCATATCATTATGTGTACACATACCATACTTAGTATGAAACCTATCCAGGATTCCTACTTTTAAATAAATAGCAGGTCAACAGGTCAACAGTACTAGAGTTTGATCCTGGTGATCTGAGATCATCTTTGACCTAAAAAAAAAAAAAAAAAAGGAATCCTGATCATTATGTTTACACATACCATACTAAGTATGTAATCTTTCCAGGTGTCCTACCTTACAATAGATAGCAGGTCAACAGGTTTTCTAGAATCTGATCCTAATAATCCAAGATGATCTTTGACCTCGAACAAAAACAACAGTAATCCTCTTCTCATCATTATGTTCACACATACCGTACTAAGTATGTAGTCTATCCAGGTTTCCTGCCTTTAAATAAATAACAGGTCAACAGATTTACTAGAGTTTGATCCTGGTGATCTGAGATAATCTTTGACCTCCATCAAAACAATAGGTCTCTTCCCCTTAATATGTGGCATCTATGTACCAAGTAAGAAAACTGTCAGACATTGTTATCTTGGCTTTTGAGATTTCCTGTTATCCGATGAAGCATCACAAACACATTCACGTTTTTGGCATCAGTCAGTGAAAATGCTGTTTAGGAGTGGAAATGGGGATAACTCTGCTTTGGGTGAATCCACACTGGACTAGGACAAAAAACGCTTATGTCCTAGATTTACTTGTACTACAGCCATACACAAACTCAATTGCACCAGCTCATGATGTGTTACCTAATGAGAGGTGAATGACAGTAAAAAAGTGAAAAAAAAACTCAGAGTTGCTTCAAACTCTCTTTGACACCTTTTTTAAAGTCGAAAAATTCATCTCCATAGTTAAATAGGATGTTTCGAATTTCGGATATACCTACTTTCATGTGTACCCAAACTTGCCTGGAGAAAAATGCTTGTGTCCCCAATTTACACCAAAAACATCCGCACTCATCATGAATGTAATAATGATTGAATTGGTTTCTCTTATCGTTGCAACCAATAAACTATTTGGAAAGAAATAACTGCAAAACGAAATTGACTATTTTATTTTAAATATTTGAACTAAACTCAATTGACATTACAGGTTTTGACAACAAGTACTGTATAGTAATATACTGTTTTCTTTCATTTTGTTGATAGATCAGATAATGACGATGCTGTATGTTATTAGAAACACCATACCATGCAAATGACATTTTCATTACTCTATTAGTTGAATCAATTAACTCTGTGTAGCTATGACTATATAGAAGTGCCAACAAACCTTTATTGACTGCTCCTTATCAGGTATGTATGTGTTGTTACCTGATGTAACAGCCATACTGAGAAACCCTGCATCATCTCCATCCCTCTTTGAATGTCGATGGAGTTGAAGTGTTGAGTATTGCTCTAAAGGCAGCTTAGTCTTGTAGTCTGACAATAGCATCTGGGTAAATAAAACGTGATAACTTAATTGTTTGTGCCATTTCAAGACTGTCTATGAAGCAATACAGTAGTTGTTCCAAGTTTAAAATCAACACAAAAATATTCATAGTGACGTTCAAATCAAAATGGGGGTTAAACATGCCAAGTGTAATTCATCAAATTTTTCTGCTTGACAGATCACTTTTTCTTTGTTCTTTTAACTCCAAACTTATCTGCCCTCAACCAAAACAAATGAGGTAAATCTCCTCACAGATTGAACGGTATTTGTCTGTAGACCATTCACTCATCTTCATTGATATACTTTGCTTTCTACAAGCAAAGCCCAACCAGGGACACAAATGTGGACACACATTGACTACGAAAAAAAAAAGCTGTTTGTCCACAATTTACACATAATACTTGCTTAAAATTCACCATGCATGCACCTACACTTGTTGTATTGCCTATGGTAGGTTCACATGAAAATTTGGAAAACAGGAAAAAGGCCGATAAACAAAGGACATCCCACTTGCAGATGTATTTTCACTTCCCTTGGAAAAACTATATATTTGTACAGACACATCCATCCTTGCCTGTTACACCTTTTAAATCAGCTGGCTTCTATACTTGTCATACACTTCAAAATACTGCAAACTTTTCATTGTGAGATTGAACTTACATTGTATTCAGAGTCATTGTCACTGCAAAAGCAAATCGTAAGTATGATGTCGTCAACAGTGTTCCTAACCCTATCTACAAATGGTACAGCCCTAACGATGTGCAGAGGTGGTGCAGATGTTTGGCTCACAAGACTAGCTGAGAGGAAAGTAAGACACTGAATGTCTACTGTCACAGACTTGTCTTTCAGCTGCCTTGGAATGGATCTCTCCTCAGTCCATCTAATGATATCTAAAAAGTAAAGGTATTTACTTGTTAGAAATTTAGAAAATATCACATTCCTTATGAGTATTTTAAACAGTCTGAAAGAAACAAAAGAAAAAAAAAAATCCTTTTCAATTTTGAGGGAATGATGTAACCTTTGCTGTCCTCAAGTTCACTTTGGAACACTAATGTTGTTACTTCATTTTCTGACATCTTGAGAAAAACATGTCATGTCGATGATACATGAACGTTCCATTTCAAATAATGCCAACATATACCGCACCATATCTTCTCATGCACTGAAAATTTGTACTTAAGTAGCATGTCCAAAAAATAATTTTGTTATTCCAGATGACCCTTGACCTCCACCAAAAAACAGGGACCATTTTGAAATCTTCTAACCATAATGTGCATCCAAATACCACATTTGAAATCTATTTAAGTTTCCCACCTTGAGGTGTGATAACCTTTATCAAGGTTTTATTCAAATTTTGACCTTCTGTGAACCCCAGATGACCTTTGAACTCGAGAGATTTGACCTCCAGTGACCCAAGATGAACTACCTTTGAACTCAAGGGATGGGTGGGACAGGATGGGATGGATGGATAGACTCCTGATGACCTTTGATATCCACCAAACGCAATAGGTAACATCTTCTGACAATACTGAAATGCATTTACACACATAATATGAAATCTATCCAAGTTTCCTATCTTGGGTTATCCCGTTAACAGAGTTTTCAGACTTTGTCCCCCTGTGACCTCAGATAACCTCCGACCTCCCCAAACAGTAGGGACTATCTGTTGACCATAACACATGAAAAAACCAAACAATAAACCTGTCCAATACAACAGGGACCATATTCTGACCATAGAGCATCGACATACCAAATATGAAATCTATCCAAGCTTCCTACCTGAGGTATCTTGTAAACAAAATTTTCGGACTTTGACCCCTGGGGACCACTGTCAGACATTCTTTTCTTGAGATATTGTGTTAACAAGCAGTGTCACAAACACACATACACGCGCACACGAACACGCACACACATTCATGACTGCATGGGTTTCTCTTTCATGGAAACCAATCAAAATCTCTAGTAATTCCTCTAAAGGAAGAAAAAACAGGATTAAAACTACTTCCCAAAAATAATATTTGGAAAATATCACTTTTTTTCTAAAAATAATCAATTTTTTACGCTTATTTTTTGCATTTTTGCATTTTTCAGTGATATTTTGCCGAATTTGTAAAGAGCACAGGTTTTGAACGTTATATTTTGGAGATTTTTTTGTATTTCTTCAAAGCAGATGCAGATATTTAGATAAATCACGAAAAAAAAGTTAAATTTGCAACAACCACATCGCTTAAAAATCTCTCATTTTCGTTGATTTTTTTCATAAATGACCTTAAAAACGCACTTTTGGCTTTTTTTTAAGAAAAAAGCAAAATTTTAATTATGACAAACAACAAAGGAAGAAAATAAACGGCACTTTACAAGAAAAAATTCACGTTTCCCCGCATTTCTCGTATATTTGACTTTTTTTTTAAGATTTCAGGTTATTTATCAGTTAAAACTACTTTTATTTACAAAATTGTTTAAAAAAAAGTGAAATTTTCAGAAACGGAAGGAAAAGGTACAAAATCTTTTGAAATTTGCAAAAAAGAGCGAGATATATGAATAATTGTTTTCATTAAAGGTGAAATATTTTCTACCCTGTATAATTCTACTCGTACAATTACTTAAACAGATATTTCACTTCATAACGCAAACCGAAAGTTCAATTATTGTTTGATTGCAGACAATACGTTCCATAATGTAAGTGTTTCCATTCACAGTAAATTATTTTATATCCCTTATACTTCCCCTACTAACGTAATTACATCACAAAAGTTTAAGAGGCAACATTTCCTTTCCATTGAAAGTTAAAACACATTTCACACATATGATTCAATTTTTGAAATAGCATAAAAACAGACAATGGGAAAATAAGTGTTTCCATTGAAGGTAAAAATATTTATACCCTGTATACCTTCGCTACAAATATAATCATATCACAGCATACTAGAAGGCAAAATGCTCTTTCAATTTGGGTAAAATACTTTTACCTTCTTAATAAAATGAAATTAGACTAGAGGAGGCACAAGCATTTCCATCTTTAGTAAATTATTTTAAAGCCCGTATATACTACAGCCCTAATACGATCGAACAACAACAGACTAAGAAGTTAAATACTCTTGCCATTGGTGTTAAAATATTTTTACCTTGTATGGCTAAGATTTTGAAACAGCAATACACAATCTGAGGAAGAAATGTTCCCACTATACGAAAATTATTTTATGCCCCCATATATACTACCAGTACGATTATAATCACACGACAATATACTAATTGGCAAAATAAAGTTCAACTCTTTACATTGGAGGTAAAATTGTTTTTACCTTGCATCTCACAGTTGCCGGCACACTGGAAACAAACTAAGGGAGTAATCAGGTAATAAGTGCTTCTATTGAAGGTTATTTATTTTATGCCCCGTATACTACAACGCTACTGATATAAGTTAGAATAACAGCCAAACTGCTAAAGTAAACTTTCCATTGAAGGTGAAATATTTGTACCTTGTATCGCACCGGTTTAGAAATAACAGTAAACAGTTCGAGGATGAATTGTTTCCAGTAAGGGTAAATCACTTTATGCCCCATACATTACCGCTACGATTGTAATCACACAACATCAGACTGAGGGGAAAAACATACTCCAACTCTTCATATTGAAGGTAAAATATTTTTTACCTTTTATCGCACTGCTTCCAAAATAGCAAGAAACAAGCTAAGGGAATAGTAAAAGTTTTCATCAAAGGTAATTTATTTTATGCCCCGTATAATACGGCTAATGGAAGTAAGACTACTTCAAGAGCCAAAGAATATGGAGATAGAAGAAATTATTTTGTTTTGCACTGGCTTTGAATGAGAGGAAACAGTATGAGGAAAAATATTTCCATTGAGGGTTACTTTCAATATCTTTATGCTCCAAATACTTCCGCTACCACATCAGACTAGTGGGCAAAAATACTCCTATCCTCTTCACGATGGAGGTAAAATATGTTTTACCTTGTATCGCATCGCTTCCGAAGTAACGGGGAACAAATTAAGGGGTAATAAGTCTTTTTATTGAAGGAAAATTATTTTATACCCCGTATACTATCATGCAGATATAATTACGTAACATCATATTAAGCCGAACAAAAGTACCCTTTCCATTGGCGGTAAAATATTTTTAATCATGTATAGCACAACATTTTTATACCTGGAAACAGAACAATGGAGAAATAAGTGCCTCCAGTAAGGGTGAAATACTTTATACCCCGTATATTACCGATATTAAAGTAATCGCACGACAAAGTGCTCTTTGGAGGTAAAATACTTTTTACCTTGTATGGAAATAACAGGAAACAGACTAGGGAGAAATAGGTGATTCCATTAAAGGTAAATTATTTTATACACATATCCTACCGCTAAATATATGACATGATATCAGCCTGTATAAAGGGGCATTTCCATTGAAGGTAAAATATTGTATACTATGTTTAAAGGGCCAGACCTCTCAACCCAAACTACAGTTTTGGAACAGGGGTACCAAAATTCTCAATTGGCTCAACTCTTTGATTGATAACTTATTCAAACAGGGCAGATAATCAAAGCTTGTATTGCACAGCATGAACGGCACTGAGAGTGTTTTGATTATATAAATTGAGTTTTTCTTTACTCACCTTGAAGCAATAAACTGAGATTGTATCTGGATGAGCATAGATTTCAGACAATTGTGGGAGGGGCTTAAGTAAGAAGTTTAGGAGAATTGGTACTGTTTGGGGTGAGAGAATTCGGCCTTTAATGAATAATACCACTTTTGAAATGACCAGAAATACCTTTGCAGAAAAATTACCCTCTGAAAATAAAAAGAGTTAATATTTTCTCGTTAAAAAGATTAAATGCATCCTCTCCATTCGAGTAGAAATTCACTCCAAGAAGAGTACAATCCTCTTCAGAAAGGTCAAGTTTTACTATAAATGAGAGCTTACAGGGACGGTCACAACTCTTGAAAAGGGTGTGCCTTGGAGACTCTCTTGAAAGAGTGAATTTTCACTCTCTGAAGTGAAGTTACTCTCCAGGGGTGTGAATTCACACTTCTCACTCTATTAGAGAATGGCTAAATTCACTATTTTGTTTTCAGAGTGAAGATAAATATTTTTAAACTTCGTATCCTCCTTCCACTGCGATAATGAAGTGACAGTATACTCTAGTATTATGCATAGTAATCAATCAGTATAAGATAAAACATTTTTTACACGGGTGTAAAATTATCTACTTTCAAATCCCTGACAGACAAAAATACTGTTATCACGCGTGTGAGATAAATTCTTAATTTTTCCGAACAGCGCTGTAAAACCAACCCGAACTTACTCAGTACAATTGAGGTAACGTGCTGCATGGTCATTTTAAGCCCATCAACTAAGTGTCTTCGATTATACGTTTCATTACAATGAAAAAAAAACTGAGAAAAAGTCCAAGCAGTTACCTCGGTTGTGGACATCAGTGTTACATCATATACCGCCACTACTGTATAACGGGGAAAATAAACAGTGAAAATTACATACCATTATATACCACCTTTCAAAGGACCCGAAACAGGCTGACAAGCGACTATTCCATCGATAGGTATTCACAAATTAGCCAGTAGATTTGAGCCCCTGTTCACTGGGGAAGGAGGGGGTGGGGCTGCTGGGTCGTTTCTTGGATCTGAATTTTGGATATACGGACGTCAGAAAAAAGTCAGTTGGTTGACTTTTCTTGGGAGAAATAACGGCAACAATCAGCAAAAATTCGCTCCAACCCCACCCCCTTCCCGGAGTTTTCAGCAGTACAATTGAAACGATGGACATGCAACCACCGAACTGCGCAGTTTGCCCAATGCACGTGGCTTCCACATAAATACACTTTGCTTTGAAGATCATCGTCGATTCTAGTGAGGTTTAAAACATCTGACAGTCTGAGACATCTGTGAGTCCCTCTTTATTGCCGACTGCAAAACCATTGGGTCAATCTTGCGTACACTGGCTTTAAAGTTGCAGAACTGTCAACATTTCTAGTACTGAGAATATTCACGGCGGCGATCGATGGTACGAGCTCTTGTTGTACAAAAAAGAACAATTTAGTACCCTGAATGATCGTTGTAGCTTCGAATTCCTTTCCCATGCATTTTCATAGATTGAGGGGAGGCTCTAAAGTACCACGGCTGCGAAAAAGACAGGCGTATATATGATATGAAACATAATGAACAATGCATTTATTTCTGTTGCATTTTTTACTGTTTTATTATTTGGATCCAACATCTTTAGCGGGCGTACTTGTCCATTTGGGACGTATAGCTCCTAAAGGGAGCAAAACTCCTCCGGGAGTAAATGTTTGGTTTTCGCCCCCTTGGCTCTTCGCCAGAGAGTCGCGGGGGACTTTTAGAAAAAAAAAAAAAAGGATCAAACATCCTAGACATGACGTTGAACTGCATCCAGGGTTTGGCTTCTGCTCTATTCAGCCAGTCTAGAGCAGGACCACTCAGTGTTTGCCCTTTAGAGGGCGTAATTGTCCATTTGGGACGTTTAGCTCCTTAAGGGAGCAGGACTCCTCCGGGAGTAAATGTTTGGTTTTCGCCCCTTGGCTCTTCGCCAGAGAGTCGAGGGGACTTTTAGAAAAAAGAAAAATTAAACAGCCTGGGCAATATTCCACCCTCACAACATTGTCTCCACCGCAAATACGCTGAAGAGGGGAATGGGAGACGACTATCATCTTTTTTTTCGTTCCAATTAGGAAAATAGAGTATAAACATTGCAAATATCCCAGTGACATTAACGGTTAAAGGGAGACCGACATGACTTTAAAACTCAAAAGCAATACAGAATAGTATAGTATTATGCTGGCAGTAGCTTCATCGTAAGTGTAAACACGACAAATTTATCAACAAATAATTTGAAAATTTCAGGTTTTAACAAGAAAGCAAATATTTCTCCAACAGAAGGTACATTGTTGAAAGCAGATGATGAAAGGAAAATTCCAACAAAGTGTATCAATATCTATAGCCTTATCCAAATTTAAATGAGGAAAAAAACAGAGTACACACTACGTAGGCCTATATATTGCACCGCACAGGCTCTAAAACTAAAAACTCAAGAGTTGGTCCTACACTGAGTTCACAATACAGTCAGTAAACGAGACACCAAGTTTGATAATTGCTAGCATGCTTGAATTGCTAGGAAATACAGTGGGCCTATAGTAGATGTCACTCAGGAACATCATTGTTAGCAGATTTGTATATACCACTGGCGTTCATTTCCATAACTTTCGTATTTTAAGAGGCAACCGCCATCTACAAATATTTGAACCAAAACGTAAAACTTACCTTGAGCAACAAGCTAAATATCTGCAAACACCGAATTCGCTTCAGTTAACCTGGTCATACAGGAACCTTGCTTGTGAATAATCCAGTCCTGTTTTGTGTCACGATGCATGCTCAATATGGTGTTTCATCTGTTGGAACTCCTTGGTTTCATTTGGCACTACTCCATCAGAATAAACTGGAACTGAGAATATAACTCTATCAGTGTTGTCTTATTGAAGTGAAGTCCATCAACAACAGCATTGTCTGATTGTACAGCACAGTACTGTCATTCAATGAATATTGCTCTCACGAGATTCGGTTACTCGTCCGGTGATTGCGTAATAGAACACCTTGTTCGTCCGCCTACGTAAACAATCTTCCTGCGGCTGTAACTGCAATTAGCGTTAAAAATGCCGCGAAAACTTGTTTCGCAAGATAGGAATTAATAAACGCCCTCTTATATGAGTCACTCATTGTATCAATAACATACGGTACAAGTACCAAATAGGAATATACAACTTTAATTGTATTAATCAATATACTCGCCTGTACCTCTGTTAGAAATATTTTACATTCATAATAATGACCTTCGTTTTGACAGTAATATGTTGATTTTCAAATGTTTTGAAAACGCTTTGCAGTGGAAAAGTTGAGGGGTCTACGGGCGTGTCAGGCAATGATTTGAAAAATACGTGTTATAGTTTTATTTACATCAGTGTTAAATGGTATCACTATGTTTGGAACTATTTGTTCTACAAAGTGAACCTGCTTAGCAGGTCCGTACCCAGGGCGCGGCGGTGGGGGGGGGGGGGCACAACGGATTAATGATCAATCTCCTGGGAGAGGGGATTGAGAGGGGATTACCCCCTCCCCTTTGGATAATTTTTGCCTGTCTGAGAGGGGTAAGATGCAAAAAGGTGGACTTTCTGACTTAATTCACTGTCATGTGAAAGTCACCGTTTGTCCTAAAACAGTGAAAGTTTTAGTTATTGATGAATTATAAGTTGAGTTTTTTTTAACAGTCGCATTTCAGCACAACAAAGGTTAACTGGTATGTACGTCCTTGCACACTTTTATTGTGAATCCTTAAGCTCGCTTTTACAATTCATGAATCGGGCATCATGTTACATAATACCCGCGAATCTACAGTCAAGATAGCCTATACGATCTCACCTGTTGGTTTTGCTGACCCGCTACTCAACCCAAACTTTGAAATTTCTGGGTAGTGGGGGAGGGGGGCACGACCGTTCGGTGAAGGGGAAAGGAGGGTGAAGAGGGAAAAGGGCATATTTCTTCGCAGAAATTTCACCTCACATACGGTTGGGAAAGTCTCGACGTATATACATAATTTGCTTTGGTTATGAAAAAGTTATTTGAACCTAGGCTATAAGGTACAAACATACATTGGCTGGCATCACGGGGTGGGGATATGTGTCCCAATATTCTTTGGGGTAGCATCATTGTTATTAAATGTCTCCCAATATTTGAGGCTCAAAGAAAAAAAAAGATTCGGGACATTTCTCCCGATTTTTTTCTTTGGTGGCATCATTTATGTGAAATGCCTCCCTATATTTGATGCAGGGGGAAGGAATATAAATCCGAATCACTTTTTTCATAGTAATAGTTGTTCCAATTTAAGTCAATACCGGCCCCCGTTACCAATTGATGCGACATTTTTTTTTCAATTTCTGAAGCATTTTGTTCTTTAATACGCACTTTTAGCTACAGTTACAATTGCTTTATAGGGGAAGTTTAAGCAAAAATTAAATTTTCATATGTGAAAGAGGAACGAATCACATCTACACACTGTGGTGAAATGTCCATTCAAATCGGAAATACATTTCTTGAAGATATTACTAAATGAAGTTACTAGATTTGTCTTCCAAAGTGAACTTGAGGGCAGCAGAGGTTATATCACTTCCTCACATTGACAAGGAATGCTTTGTTTCCCTTTGTTTTTTAGACTGCTGTGTTCACCTTGGAGTATTTAGGAATACGACCTCCCTGCGGGGAACGCAAAGTTGGGGAAGTTCTCATGCCACTTATGCATCACATTTTGAAAATATGGGATCGTTGAGGTGAAAATGGGCTGTAAATTTTAAAGAAAAACAAAAGGCTGTACATTAATGTGGGGATATGATATCATATATGCTTGATTCAAGTTTACTTTCTGTTGAAAATGTGACAACTTAACTTGCTTATATCTTGAGAACCACACATCAGATTTTAATGCAAATTTCACCAAAATGCTTGGAATATGTATACCGCTCCAACATATCGAAATCTGTTTTGACCTCAACCCCTTCTTTTAAAGTATAACACGAGCTGCAGATACGTTGCTTTGATGTCGGTTTAATTTTCCCAAATATCCTATTAGTAGCCCATGCGGACTCTATTCTGCAGCTACAAAAAATATACCACGCTAGGCTGACACGCATCATATTGTGAATAAAGCTTTAAGTGCCTCAAATAATTTTAGAAGGAAGGGAACTACTTAACTGCTGAACGATCTTTTATTATCATACTTTTATTATCATATGTTCAGGTTAGCTGGCATTATTTAAATGATACAGAGACATGAAGTTCACTGATTAGTGATTACGGGCTTGCATGCCACATCAGACTTGCGGTTGGGATGTTGGGGGTTCGAGTCCTGGCCGTGTCATACCGAAAACTTTAAAAAAGGAATCTACTACCTTTGTACATGTTGTTTAGCATAAGCAATGGAGTAGGGAAAACAACCCAGTGAACCACAACCACGAAAAAGGCCGTTGCCGGCCCTGGCTCGACTTAAACCAATTGGTTAGAAACTGGGCCGTGAAACTCCATCTTTCCCAATCCATGAGGATAATTTGTGAACCATGTAAAGGAATTTGCACCTTCACAAGGAACTTGGAGCACAAGACGGGTGTAGGATGGGCTATAGGAAGAAGTTCGTCGGAGAAATTGGAATTGCTTGGTATGAGAGCTGTTGGCGTTCTTCCCTTTCCTTATAAGTGGTCAACTCTCACCAAAATGTATAATTTTTGTTGTAAGTTTACAGAAATTTTCATTTGGCACAGCTCTTTGATTGACATCAAATTAAAAATGTAGAAAATTGTAGTTCAAATTAGACAGCAGGTATACTGAGAGTGAAGAGTGTTTCGATTACACATTCAGGTCTTGTATTTTCACCCTGGAGCAATACCATGATTATGTGTGGGTGAGAAAGAGTTTTACTCAGTTGGGGGACGGCCCACATGGTTGTACAATTGGAACTTTTTGATGTGAGGGGTTTCCAGGTCTTAAACATATAAAAAAAATTTCAGTAATCCTTGAGTAAAAAAGGAACTAATTTTTTGACCCTCTATGCTTATTCAAACTGCATAACTTTGAACATTGTTTCGGAAAGCCCCCACTTCTGGCGCATTTTCGGGTTCTTAACGGGATAGAGCTGCCTTGCCAATTTGTCGCGTACGGTATATTCTTCCATGACCCCTTGTTGGGTGCTGCCAGCTGGATTTGACTGTATGGCTAATGAATTGCTTGCAAAATGTCGGCATTTGTCGAATGTATATAAAGGCAGTTGAACCAACTTATATCCTAGCGGCATCAGTAACTTTTAGCAGTGACGTTTTCCAGGGGTTAGAAAAACGCTCAAAGTTAGAGTACGTTTCATCACCACTAGGGGTTTCATGTAGCAGCCTCCGTGAGTCATACTAGACTAACATGCCAAACTCTCTCACTTGAATACTTGATTTTGAAGTCATGCTTGTACCAAAAATTTATTTTAAAATATACTTTACTCAAGACTGACTTTGCCATTCAATGTCCTGCTCAAAGTCCCACGGTGTCTCAAAAGGATGTCGAAGTTCTCACAAGATGAGGAAAACTTGAACACCGTGAGCAGTATCGTGACCACTAGGCGATCTATCTGTCTATAGCAAGCTTAAGATATCTTGTTATTTTCTTATAACTAAGTGATTTTCACATGGTGGTACCAGTATTAACTACAAGTTACCCTTCAACGATGACCCTCCCCCTTATCAGAGTTTTTGGTAACTCGCCTGTCGTCAGGTCCCTCGTGAAAATGTCTCCCAATACATGAAATAGCCTCACTTGTGCACTTGGGAATATTACAGTTGGGGGGAAGAGGATTTTCTGGAAGAAAAATGACTATCTAAGCGAATTAGCGCCAAATTTTTTTCACATGCGTAGCGAAATGGCGAAGATGCGGATTTTGATCCGAGAGGGGGCGAGAATGATCTGCCAGTTAGGGCATGTTAAAGCAGGCTTTAAAACTAAAGTACTAAAAAGTTGCAGGCAGGTACTTTTGTTCTACCAGGAGCGGTCGACCCCACCCTCTCATACGGACACTCCGTCATTAGCTAGGCAGAGCGACGTATCGTCGAAAATGTTAAAAATCGCCAACTTGTCAGAAAAGGGGCATTCTCACTTCACAGGCCTGTTAGTAGAATTTCTGGAATCAGTCGTTATTTTGAGTTCGTCTGAGATTTGATAGAACTACGGGTAATAAAAAGTGTGAAAACCAAATCATTAACTAACTACTAGATAAAATGAGCACTACCAGTACCAATGAGAGGGGATAAAATTTTTAGGCACTACACATCATCCCGCCTGTCTGTGTTTACTGGCAACTTAACTTTAATCATATATCCTATATTTGTGTTCTAACAAAGAAATGCTTCGGCAAGGGTAAGAGGGGAGGTTGGGAATATAATCTGTCCGACCGTCCGGATTTTGGTCTGTTTTATTTTTTAATGAAAAAATTATGTTGACTATACGATGATTTTGTACACTTCGAAAGCATTCGTGCTTCCCAAGTTATCCCTGTTTGCCACATATCGCGTCATACTCATACGTTGCCTATTTTATTTGGCAAGGAACGTAATATTTTCGTTATTTAAGCCTTTAAATTTCTCGGACACCGCTTTGTATAAAACATGGGGGGAGTTGGATCGATTAAAGGCTATTTCACAATTATATGTATGGAGGAAAAGATTAATTCTTAACTTTAACTATCAAATAATATCGGATATTTCTTAGTTGGATCCCGGTTCATAACCTGAGTGCCAATGGGTGACGTTCCCAATTAAAACCTTCCATTCTTCTCCTAGGAAGTGTCTACCTGTCATCGAACCAACAGGTTTACCATATTCATCTGCCCCATCTTTGATACAACTCTGGCTCCACATTTATTTTTGTCCCCTTTACAGGGGCCACGGGGTGAATTTTGAAGTGGCGGTGGGGAGCTAATCACTAAAGTGGCCCATATGTACACAGGCTTTGTACCGTACTATGTCAGCAATAAATCAGAACTCAGATAGGCCTATAAATAAAAACATGAATATGAATAAATAAAAATATTAAATTCGTACAATACGAAACAGCATCTCATGAAAGGCGCGTACGTATTGGCCTACTTTGGCTTAATTTTGAAAAAAAAAAAAAAAACCTTAGATATTATGCATGTCTATTAAAAGGTACCGTAGTTATTGCCTTTTAACTTTCCGAGCAGTAAGAACTAAAATAAAACCGGATGTGAATACAGTGTTAAACCAAGTGAAAGAAAATTAATACGGTAGCTTTGAAATGACCTTACAGCAAGCTAAAGTTGTGTCGGTGTATTGTAACTTCAATTCACATTGATTTCCGTCGGAAGAAATTGCATCTTTTAGTCTGTTTCTTCTGTATCTGTAATACATCATCTAATTTGTACTTATATCATCGCTGGCTGGAGAGGCACCTGAAGCGTTTTTTTCAATTATTCAGTGTATCCAAAAGATCGCACAGAAACCGCACTACGGAAACGCGAACACTAGTTCTACAGGCCAATGGGTATGGACCAGGGCCATGGTCATAGAATTTAGGATTATGGTTGATAGGAGGGGCAGGGGTGCACAATAAGCACTCAGGATATCACACAGAAAGATATTACCAATAGGTCTAAGAGAGGTTATTTTGGAACCAATTACATTTTTGGCTTGAAATACACGAACGGCCATTCCAGCTGTAGATTGTCCTGTTTTATGATTGGCTGAGGGTCATGTGACAACAACTTTTCTCTTCATGTGTAACATTTACTACAAATAACTGTTTGGTTTATTTTGAATAGCAATACTGATAAAATATGATGAAATTTACTTAGAAGAACAATTATGACAAAATGTAATATTTAGTTTTTTTCTTCAAAACAAGTTTGGGGTAGGCTGCTCTTGACCTTTAAAAGGGGTCCATCCTTTACGTCGGCGAATAAGTGACATGTCAAAATCAAAAAGTACCCATGACCTTGTTTGGACCGTATTGGCAGCTTCATGTATTTTTATGGGAGTAGACAGCTGTTGTTTTATATTTACAACCTCTAGAGATGTTTTGAACATTAAAACAATTAGAACTATCCGAAACGAGGGCAATGCATTGAGCTGTTACCCCTGAAATAAGTTAAGAAATCAGCAACAAAAACATTGTTCTGAAATAATGTGGTTGTAGGACCTTTAACCCTTTACCGTTGTTTGGATCCTTTTGGACCCATGCGGAGAGCTCGGCTGTCACCCGTCTTTACTGTTTCACGCAGAGCTCGAAACTGCGAGTAGCTATCCGAAAATTCGGCCACAACAACGAGAGAGACAATAGCTTAACGTCACGTGGTCAATGGCCTACGGAAGCCGATACGGGGCGGGCTACGTCCGCTTTTCCGCCCACTCACGAGGCACGCAAATATGCCCCGATCGGAGCACAACGGTAAAGGGTTAAAAAAGTATCTACTCAAGTCATTCAACAGAATGGACCATCTAATAAGTGGGGGTGATAATCATAATTAGCCAGGAGGTTCTTTTTGAGACACATCTGTGGTCTTGTGGCATAAATAAAGTAGTCTGACCATAGGCTATGGTACCAAACGACACATTTGTTTCCTTCTTGGGTGAAGTAGTGTTATAGACTAGCGCTTCAATCGTTTCCATAAAATGAGATGTGTGGTGCGCACCTAGTTTGAACAAAGGGCCCGGTACTTGTGTGGAAACTTTCTGGGCTATACAGACGCCTGAGACAAGTGGAAATTTTCTGATTGCTAGTGTTATGGAAAGAGCAATTGGCCCTTTCCCCTTCCTTCTTTCCTTGGAAAAATGAAACACTAACAAGAAACTCAGACACCATTCGGCATAAAGTTAGACCCCCGGATAAGTCACTTAGTAAGTACAATCGTCGTAAATAATCCGACGTTCAAGAAAGCCTAGAAAAGACCATGATACGTTTGCAAGTGCAGATCCAGGGAGGGGGGGGGCTGTTATGGCCTCAGCCCTACCAATTTTGCCAGATCAATAATAAAACATAGGAAAATTAGCACCTCACCTCCCTGCTTCCCCTTAAGTTAGTCCCCCTTTTGAATTTCTGGATGTGCGCCTACTTTGAATACGGTTTTCTTTTCTCAGAGACCCTCTCACCCACGGCCTTAATCACTCACACAAATTTCTCTTACTCCCAGAGTCGCTGGTAGAATATCACCGTATGCCAGTAATGTATAGTAAAACTAAAAGATATATTCGGGACAGGCATTAAAATCGTTCGAATATGAGTTTTAGAAAACACCATATAGGCCTACAAAATCTCTAAAAACCCCGCTATCCACAACTTGTACAGGTTGGTTATGGTGGCGTGAAAACGGAGAGCCGAATTTTTTGTCTTCTTAAACGACTAACTGAAAATATGGAACTCATATAGCAGAAAATTTTGGATTCTGCAAACTTTTTAGGGAAATTTGAAGGTTTGGGGATTATTTGAGAATCTTCACTTTCGATTAGCAATATTGCATTGCAACTGAAAATTATGATTGTTGTTGGACAAATTTTATTCAAGACTGGCCGATTGAGAGTCTCCAACGACATCAGAAAAGTTTTAATCAAATTCACCAACTCCGTTAATTTCATACGATTTTGCCGACCCTGTACTAATTTTGTAACGCATGACCAAGTCAAAGAGCCTCGCTGTGTTTCATTGACATTTGCATTTGTCCAAAAATACTGCATCAACATGCCTTGCATCCTGCCAGTGGTCAGTTGACCGTTTTTACGTGTACATTGTGTTTT